>CM077648.1:58051118-58493618 GCA_039707465.1 Rhabdophis nuchalis
GAAAGTATGGCCAGCTGACGAGGGCTAAGGAGCCCGAAATGGATCCATCCTGGTCTCTTAATTAATTATTAATCATCCCTTAAAATTTTTTTTAACATATATATATATATATATATATATATATATATATATATATATATATATATATATATATATATATATATATATATATATATATATATATATATATATATATATATATATATATATATATATATATATATATATATATATATATAGTTTTCGTAGATTTTCACGGGTGTAGGTATGCTGGCATAGCTGGCTTCGGGGCCTACCAGATATCTGGAAGCCAGCATTGACCAGCAGACGAGCCCCACCCTCCAGCCAAGCCGTTGAAATTCAAAACAAGGAGAAACATACAAATGAGACCAATCAGCATCAATCTACCAGTCATGATGCAACTGCACAGCCAATCAACCCACTCACAACAATAGTCAGCACTCCACCCACCCCCACCAAGATTTAAAGAGGGGCGATGCCTCCGCAGTCACACTCTCAGACACAAGCCTGCCTGATGATGACAAGTGAGATCTTGTCGAAACGTTGCAACAACTTTTCTATGCCTTATACACGGGAAAATCCCCGAAGCTCATATATATATGAGAGAATATTTTCACAGCTCCTGTTCAAGGTCCCTTTAAGGGAGGAGACTTAACGTCATCCCTCTGCTGCCCTTCGACTCAACCTAGAGATCATCCAGACAGAGAACCAATTAGTTTGCTGCTGTGTGAAATTTTTTAGACCCCTTAAAAATCTAACATATATATATATATATATTTGTGTCACAACACCCTGTTAAGCCCCAATTAAGGGAGGAAGCCTTTCGGCTCATCACCAGAAACCATCTAGATATTCATTTTCTGGACAGTTGTTGTTTCAGATGTTCTGCAAAAAGCGAAGTTGAAATCTGATGCTGATCAGTTTACCCAAATTCATATTTGAAAATTGCAGTCAGCTGGAAGTTGAATAGAAAAAACATGTCAAGACATATGTCAATTTCGAGGTGTTGATTATCATCTTTAAAGCGCTCCATGGCACAGGACCTAGTTATTTGCGGGATCGTATCCTGCCCCATACATCCCTTCGGCCGATTCACTCACACAGAGAGGGACTTCTCCGGGTGCCGTCCACCAGGCAATGCCAGCGGGCGACACCCAGGGGAAGGGCCTTCTCTGATGGGCCCGACCCTCTGGAACAACCTACCCCCGGATATTAGAACGACCACGGACCTCCGCGCCTTCCGCCAAAAAGTAAAAACCTATTTGTTCTATCAGGCCGGCTTGCCCTAATTTACGCTTCTCGCCCCAGTCTGTTTTCTCAAATTGTCTATTGGGTTTTAATGGGTAATAATTTTAAGGTTCTTAAATTTTAGTACAGGGTAGTTTAATTCGCTTTTAACTTTGTGTGTATTGTATGTTTTTAGATGGTTTTTTAATTTTCCTGTACACCGCCCCGATTCCCTTCGGGGAGAGCGGGCGGTTTATAAATGTAATAAATTATTATTATTATTATTATTATTATTAATATCCATTGGGCCACTGTGTGCAGTGTAAATTGCTTGGGGCCTATGGAGTTCTCTTTCCCATCTAATTACTTTTTCAAAGATAACTTTTTCACTTATACAAAGAAAACTGACCTCCTGATTAGTTGCCATCCATTTCTCCTTGTCTTCTGGTGCTTTGGAAAATAGATTGATCCCATCTAATTTGTGGCAGCCCATTATATATTGGAACACTGATATCATGTCACCCCTAGTCCTTCTTTTCACTGGACTAGTGAAATAGTGGGTAGTGGATACCCAATTCCTGCAACCTGGTCTTCATATGTTTTATCCTCCAGCCCCTTAATCATCTTTGATGCTCTTTTCTGCACTCTTTCCAGTCACAACATTTTTTTATATAATGTGGTGACCAAAACTGGATGCATTAAGGATTTATAAAGTGGTACTAATATTTCATGTGGTCTTGATTCTATCTCTGTTAATGCAACCTAGCTGTTGGCTCATATTTAAGTGATTGTCCACTACAATTCCAATATACCTCACAGTTACTGCTATTGAGCCAGGTTTCACTTAATATGCACTTGTACATTTGGTTTTTCTTGCCTAAGTGTAAAACCTTACTTTTCTCTACATTGAATTTCATTTTAATAGAATAACAGTTGGAAGGAACCTTGTAGGTCATCTAGTCCAATCCCCCGCCCAAGCAGGAGACCCTACACCATTTCTGACAGATGACAATCCAGTCTCTTCTTGAAAGCTTCCAGACATGAAGCTCCCACAACTTCTGAAGGCAATTGGTTGATTGTTCTCACATAAAATTTCTGCTTATTTCTAGGTTGAATCTCTCCTTGATCAGTTTCTATCCATTATTCTTTGTCTGACCTTCAGGTGCTTTGAAAAATAGTTTGACAACCCCCCCCCCCTCTCTCTGTAACAGCCCCTCAAATGCTCGACCACTGCTATCATGTGTCTCCTGATCCTTCTCTTCACTAGACAAGCCATGCCCAGTTCCTGTAACCATTCTTCATATGTTTTAACCTCCAGTCCTGTTCTCTGCACTTTTTCTAGAGTCTCAACATCTTTTTTATAGTGTGGTGAGCAAAACTGGATGCAGTATTCTAGATGTGGTCTTACTAAGGCTTTAGAGAGTGGCATTAGCAGCTCATTTGATCTTGATTGAATCCCTCTGTTAATGCAATTTAGGATTGCATTAGCTTTTTTGTCTGCCAGTGCACATTGTTGGCTCATGTTTAATTGTTTGTCCACTAAGACTCCAAGATCCCTCTCACACTCTCACACGTAAGGCTATTAAGCCTGGTTTTTCCCACTCAAGTATCATCTGCAAATTTGATACGTTCCCCTTCTATTTCCTCTTCTAAATTGTTTATGAAGATATTGAAGTGTACTGGACCTGAGATGGAACCTTGTGGTACCCCACTGCTTACTTCCCTCCATGTAGACGTAGTACAGTTAAGGACTACTCATTGAGTACGATTACAAATCCATCTGATGGTGATGCTATCTATCCCAGTTTTTTCTAGCTTACCAAGAAGTGGGTATTTTGTTAGATATGGCTGAGTGTTCAAGTGTGTCAAGATCCATCTGGATTTATCTTTAGTCTATCTTCTGCGGTTTTGGCTATTCCTTTCAGTTTAGTGTCATCTGCAAATTTGATGAGTTCCCTTTCTATTCCCTCATCTAAATTGTTTATGAAAATGTTGAAGGGTACTGGGCCTAAAACAGAAAGTTGGGATACCTCACTGCTTACTTCCTCCATGTAGATGTAGTTGCATTAAGGATTACACAATGAGTGAAGTTTGTCAACCAGTTACAAATCCATCTGATGGTGATGCTATCTATCCCACATTTTTCTAGCTTACCAACAAATTGTTTGTGGTCTACTTTGTCAAATGCGTTCTTGAAATCCAAGTATATAATGTCCACTGCATTTTGCTGGCCCACTGATTTACTCAAAGAATGAAATAAGATTTATTTGATGATTTGTTTTTGTCAAACCTGTATTGGCTTCTGGTTATAACTTTGATTGCTTCTAGGTGTTTTCATTAGTTGCCCTCTATAGTTTCCTCTTTTTTATATATTCCCTTACAACATTATTCACTCATAACACAAAGCAAATTATTTAGACTTTTTATTTAAATTCATTGTGATTTAAGATGAATTGTACTATATATTCATGCACCTTAGTTAATAAACAGGTGACAATTTATTAATAAACAGGTGACTACCCCCACGAGCTAGGTGGTCCGGGTTCACAGAGCTAGGGCCCTAGGCTGATGTTATGCAACGCCAGGTCCGTGGTCAACAAAGCCCCCCCTTATTAACGACCTTGTGTCGGAGGGGGAGCCGGACCTGGTAGGGATTACGGAGACCTGGCTGGGCCACGAGAGAGGATGTCCTCTCGTAGATATGTGCCCTCCAGGTTACCGTGCGTTTCATCAGCCCCGGGCCCTAGGCAGGGGTGGGGGGGTAGCGGTTATTGTTAGGGAAGGTCTTGAGCCGAGAGAGAGCACTGTACCACAGACCACCGGCTGTGAGTCCCTCTGCGTGAAATGGGGCCCAAGGAGGCAGTTGGGCGTGCTGATCGTGTACCTGGCTCCCCGCTACGTGACAGCAGCCCTGCCTGAGCTCCTTGAGATGATCGCTGCGGTGGTGGTTGAGACACCCAGACTGGTAGTCATGGGGGATTTCAACCTGCCATCAGTGGGCAAATCATCCAAGGCAGCTCGGGAGTTCATGGCCTCCATGACGGCCATGGACCTGACCCAGGTAATTCAGGGTCCCACACACGAGGGTGGACACACGCTGGACTTGATTTTTGTCTCTGGTCAGTGGATGAGTGATCTGGGTGTAGGGGATTTAGCCATCGTACCCCTGTCATGGTCAGATCACTCACTTCTCCGGCTCGACTTTCCAATTGCTACACCCCACCGCGGGGAGGCAGAACCAGAGATTCCTAGGTGGTTCCGCCCCAGGCGCCTGATGGACCCTGAGAGGTTCCAGATGGAGCTTGGGCCATTACCTGTGACCCTGACCCGCGCACCGACTGAGGACCTGGTGGCGGCATGGAGCACTGCGGCCGCCGGGGCCCTGGATCGGGTCGCGCCCTTGCGGCCTCTCCTGTGGCGCCAAGTCACCCCGGCTCCTTGGTTCACTGAGGAGCTGAGGATGATGAAACGCCGCAAGAGACACCTAGAGAGGAGATGGAAATCCACACACTCTGAATCCGACCGAACACAGGTGAGAGCCCATTTGAGGACTTACCTTGTGGCGATAAGAGTGGCCAAACGGTCCTACTGTGCCACTCTTATCGCATCCGCAGATAACCGCCCTGCCGCCCTGTTTGGGCTGACCCGCTCCCTCCTTCAACAGAGGCTGCGGAAAGCCCCTCTACAGGGCAGAGCAGAGGAATTTGGAGAATATCTGAAGGATAAAATCGCTCAGATTCGAAGCGAGTTGGCCTCCACCGAACGTAGTCTGGAGGGAAGGTCTGAGACAGGTCTTGAGACAGTTTTGTGGGAGGAGTTTGCCTCTGTTACTTCCGAAGATATGGACAGGTTACTGAGAGCCACCACATGTTTATTGGATCCATGTCCCTCCTGGCTTGTACTGGCATCCTGGGAGGTTACACGAGGCTGGCTCCAGGAAGTAGTGAATGCTTCTTTGAGTGAGGGGATCTTGCCTACCATCTTGAAAGAGGCGGTGGTGAGACCCCTCCTCAAGAAGCCTTCCCTGGACCCAGCATTGTTAGTAAATTACCATCCGGTCTCCAACCTTCACTTTCTAGCGAAGGTTGTAGAGAGTGTGGTGGCACAACAGTTTCCCCGTCAGATTGCGTTTCCGGTTCCAGACGCGGACGGACGGCTTTTATAGCTCATCCGCCGCTGTGTTCTTTTGACAGGCTCTCTCGGGAGCAGGGTGGGCACAGTCGCCCCCCCTCCGTAGGAGTGGCTGCGGTGAGGCCCCCACCTTGACGGCGGTCGGGAGGGGGTGATCCGTTTCTCTCCAGGAGTTGAAAGACGGAGTGCGGGGGGTGTATTCCTTTTCCGCCGAAGGCATCGGAACAATGGAGAATTTCCTAACTGAGCAGAATTATCGGTGCTGAATGGCTGAAGCCGAGGCTCCTCTTAAAAAGCAACTGGAATGTGAGTTTGTTCTTGTTAACTTTCTGCATTCAACTTCTTGAATAGAAACATTAGAGGGGGAATTCTCCCCCTCGGAAACAAAAGCGGCATTATAAAATCACCCCCGGGATCGGGAGAGAGTGAAAAAAACATCCGTTTGACTGCTCTTAAAGGAATGTTTTACCAAACAGGATTTACTGTATAAACTTCTGCATCTGAGACTTGTTACATTTAAAATGGATTTGCAACAAAGTTGCTACTTTCTTTCACCACTGCCGGCAGGGCAGACGACAGCCCTTCTCCGTTTCCAGAAGCGAAAATCTCCTGTTTACAAGCATTCCTCTGGTTTAATAAGTTAAATAAGACTATTTTAAAATCTACATAAAAGAGCCTAACCACAGTGACTTTCAGAGCTTCATCTATTGCGAAACCTTCTAATTTGGTCCTGTTTCCAGGAAAATACAACTGATTTCTTCCTTGGATCTTTACAAATGCAAATTGAACTTTGATAAGACTTTTTCTTTGTTCCTTTGTCTCTGACTTCACAGACTGTCAGCCCACCAGCGCCATCTTTTTTCCTTTGTTCTTAAAAAGTTTTAACACTCTCAGCTATGGCAGCAAGAAAGCCTCCATCAGGCAAATCGCAATCGGCTCCTACATCTACCAGACCAAGCCCAATCTCACAACCAAAAATTACTGAACTCCTTCAGAAGGAAACAGAAGCAACAGAGGCAAAAACACCATCACCCTCGGTAGATGAGATGTTTCAAAGAATAATGAATGAAATGCAGCAAATTCGGAAAGACAATTTAAGCACAAGGCTCGAACTTTTGGAGGCACAGAGAGAAATAACAAATAATAAACAGAAGATTGAGGGGTTGGAGGGCGGGGCAGTTGGGATGGGGGAAGAGATAAAGGAGGTTAAAAATGAAATTACAGATATTATAGGTCAGATGTCTAAAATTGATTTTGAGCGTATGTCTTTTTTTTTGAGATTCCAGAACGTTCCTGAGTCTGACACGGAAGACCTAAGAGAACTTATGGCGACGATTTTAGCGGATTATACAAAAAAAAATAAAGAATATATTTGGGGGGACATTGATTTAATCTATAGAATCAATTCAGCATATGCCAGAATAAATAATGTACCAAGGGAGATACATATTAAATTTACAAGAAGGTCAACGAGAGATGAGGTTCTGAGAGCGCAAAGGGAGGGCCCCTGATATATCAGCAGAATGAGATAGCCATATTAAAGCAAATCACGAAAAAAATACGAGATATAAGAAGGAAATATTCCTTCTTATCTAAAAAATTACATAAAAAGGGGGTTTGGTTTAAATGGTTGATGCCTGAAGGAATGTTGGTGTTCTGGGAGGAAGGAAGAGTGAGAATGAAAACGGTAGATGAGGCCCAGGCCTTTCTTAAAAAGCACTCCTCAATTCTAGACGATGATACGGGAACGGGAGGGGCTACAGCTCTGCCTACTGGGGGGGTGGAAGAAGAAGAAACAATAGCAAAGAGACTCAGATCACAAAAATGATAATTTTTTTTGCTTTTTTTTCTTATATATATGTTAAGGATGTTTATGGAAACAAAGTAATTGAATGTATGAATTTTTAGATTATGAAATTTGCGATTTGAAATGTATGTACCCTTTCCAATTTCTTTTTTTTTATTATTTAATTGAATTGATATTGTGAGAGACCTCGGAGACGGTCATCAGCACTGATATGGAAGCTCTAAAATATTGTTAAGAAACATCCTATTTACCCTTTTCCTACTATAAAATTGTAAAATCAATAAAATTATTTTATAACTATAACTAACAGTTTCCCCGTCACCTGGAGGAGATTGATTATCTGGACCCGCGCCAGTCCAGCTTTCGGCCTGGACACGGCATTGAGACGGCATTGGTCGCATTGGTGGATGATCTCTGGAGGGCCAGAGATGGGGGTTGTTCCTCCATCCTGGTCCTATTAGACCTCTCGGCGGCTTTTGATACCATCGACCGTGGTATCCTATTGCATCGACTGGAGGGGTTGGGGGTGAGGGGCACTGTTTTATGGTGGTTCTCCTACCTCTCTGGTCGATCGCAATTTGTATTGGCAGGAGGACAGAGGTCGGCCTCGAGACCCCTCACGTGGGGTGCCTCAGGGGTCGGTCCTCTCGCTGCTCCTGTTCAACACATATATGAAGCCGCTGGGCGAGATCATCTGTGGTTTTGGGGTAGAGTACCATCTCTACGCTGACGATACGCAGCTGTATATATCTACCCCGAACCACCCCAACAATGCCGTCGAAGTGATGTCCCGGTGCCTGGAAGCCATGCGGATCTGGATGGGAAGAAACAGACTCAGACTCAACCTGTCCAAGACAGAGTGGCTGTGGCTTCCGGCGTCCCGGTACAACCAGTTCACTCCATCACTGACCATAGGGGGGGAACATCTAGCCCCTGTGGATGGGGCACGCAATTTGGGCGTCCTCCTGGATACCCGGCTGTCTATGGAAGATCAAGTGACAGCCGTGGCCAGGGGGGCGTTCTACCAGGTTCGCCTGGTACGCCAGTTGCGTCCCCTATTGGACCGGGATGCCCTTCGCATGGTCACTCATGCCGTTGTGACATCCCATCTAGACTACTGTAACGCTCTCTACATGGGGCTTCCCTTGAGGTGCACCCGAAGACTGCAGCTAGTCCAGAATGTGGCCGCGCGAGCAATTCTGGGTGCCTCTAGGCAGTCCCACGTAACACCGCTCCTGCACTGGCTGCCTGTGGTCTTTCGGGTGCGCTTCTAGGTGCTGATCACCATCTTTAAAGCGCTCCATGGCCCGGGACCTAGCTATCTGCAAGATCGCATCCTACCCCATACTTCCTTTCGACTGATTCGCTCCCACAGAGAGGGACTTCTCCGGGTGCCGTCCACTAGGCAATGCCAGCGGACGACGCCCAGGGGAAGGGCCTTCTCTGTGGCGGGGCCAGCTCTATGGAACGACCTACCCCCCGAGCTCAGAACAACCATGGACCTCCGTGCCTTCCGTCAAAAGCTCAAGACTCATCTCTTCCAGCAGGCCGGCCAGGCCTAACCTACCTTCCAGCCTTTTTAGTCTGAATTATCGAAATTGTTTTAATTGGGTTTTTAAGGGTTTTAGTTTTTAGGATTTTAGGTTTTTTAGCGCAGGGATAAATTGTTCAATCTGATTTTATATATTTATGATGTATCTATGTGTGTACGTTTTTTAATTCCCCTGTGCACCGCCCCGAGTCCCTTCGGGGAGAGGGAGCGGTCTACAAATTAAATTTATTATTATTATTATTATTATTAATTAGTCTTGGCATCATCTTACAGTTTTATAAATATGCCCAAAGGAAAAAAAAAAGAGTTTTGGCCATCTAGACAGGTTTGTCATTGATGTCAATAGGAGAAATACAAACATGCTTAAATTTTTGATTAAAACCCCTGGATTTGAAAAGGTTGGGACTCTGCTAAATTGCAACCTACATTTCTTTAAGAAAAACCAGCATTGAACAGAAGTTATAAATACATTATGCTCATTTAAACATTATTCTCAATTAAAATTATAAATACATTGTTCCAATTTGTATCATCTCTACTTTTTCTTGCCAGATTTGTAATGTGAAGATATTGCAAATTAGGTTATCATGGAGTCTTCCTTTCTTTTAGGTCCTCTTAAACCTGTTGGGCTGCCTTTGCTGGGTGGACTTGCTAGCAGAGCTGTTGAATTCTCCATGATCCCATTCCAATTGCCTCTCCATGGAAGCTCTCAAGTAAATCCCATGAATTATTAAAATGAATTCATCTGTCATCATCCCAGAGAAGCATGCAGTATTGTGAACAATTGTCAAACTGAGCAAGTCATTGCTGTACTAACTAAACAAAACTGCTTTGAAGAGCTAAACACTCAAACTCCTTTCTGGAGGTTGCATTTAATTGAAATTGTTGCAAGATGGGCTAAGAGTTATTTCTGTTGATGCACAAGCTTGCATATAGGATGATGTCCCTGTTGATGTGAAGGATCTAAGGACTGGTTCCTTGGGACGTGCCTATCAAAATATCTCAAGAATGCTAACCATTCCAATCATATGGTTGCATATTGGCTTCCAAATGTTATCCCTACCCCCAGTGAGTAATAGTATAATGGAACTTATTTTCTCTTAATTTGTGACAAGTTGCATGCATGTTAAGATATCCATCTTAGGATTCAACAAAAAAGACTAAAAGAGAATCCACCTAACAGAATATACCAGAGCAAATTCAGAAAACTTGGTATAGCCTTATTTTTCCATTATGTGTTAAAATGGCTTTTAATTTACAGAGTGTCCTAAAAACTGCCCCTCTGGTGGACAGCACAACTGATAATTTGTCCTTGAGGCCTTGCTTACAGGAATAATGAGTTACCAAAGGCAAAAAAGGCATTGGCATTCTGAAAAAAAGAAGAGAAAACTAATATAAGGCCTAGTTTTGTACTTTCTCTTGGTTAAATGATACCCTTTGGTGGACTGCAAAAATCTCAAAAGAACTTAGCTTTGGAATCTATGGTTTAGGCAGAAGGGAAAAAGGAGTGTTGCCATTGTGGAGGATGAAAGCTAACCCTATTTGTCCTCTCCAGAGACAGGTCTGCCCGAGTGTCATCAGATAGCCAGTCAATTATACAGAGCTCCATTGGTGTTGTCCTTTGCAGAGGTCTTATTCTTTTCTCCTGAGATATCTGCACAGACACATCAGAAAGATTAGAGCAAGAGAAGTTAATGAACATATATATTGCTTTGATAGTGCTAAAGGCCTTACAAGTTGCCCTCGACTGATTTCTGTTGCTAAGCAGTTGTTAAGTTAGAAAATGAATTTGGCTTCCGTATTGACTTTGCTCCTCAGAAGATCACAAAAAGTGATCACACAACCCTGAGACACTGCAACTGTCGTAAATATCCATCAGTTGTCAAGTTGTTGGGGATGCTGCAACAGCCAAAAGTAAGAAAAACAGTCATGCCACTTTTTTCAATGCTGTTGTAACTTCAAATGTTCATTAACATTAAATTCAACATTAAATTCAACATTATTAAATGGACTGTTGTAAGTCAAGGACTACTTGTATCTATAAGAATATGTAGTCTATCTTCCCTTAAACTTGCAGCAACATGAATTGAATTATGTTATGAATGACGTTTCACATTACACGTAGTTCTCGACTTACAACCATTAGTTTAATGACTGTTTGAATTACATTGTCTGCTTTCTACACTTAGACCCATTGCAGCTGCTCTGTGGTCATGTGATCAAAATTCATCTGCTTGACAACTGGCATGTATTCATGACTGTTGCAGTGTCCCAGAGTTATATGATCATTTTTGCGAACTTATGACAAGCAAAGTCAATGGGAAAGCCAGATTCACTTAACAACTGTGGCAAGAATAGTCATAAAATGGAGCAAAACAACTGTCTTGCTTAGCTATAGAAATGTTGGGCTCGATTGTGGTTGAAAGTCGATGGTTATTTTTAATTACCAAAGCCTGTCTCTTGGCGGGGAAGAGGCATTTCTGCATGATTACACAGCCCATATCCTATGGGTTACATTGTGTGCTTCATTAGGTTTCACTGACCACCAGGAAATGATATGTGACTATTTTCATCCTCATTGGGAATCATCAGACCTATGGAACCCAATTATGATAGGGTTCAAAGCCTTTACGATATAGTAAATACCATATATCATTCTGATAGAATCTGTATATCTCTTCTGGTCACACTGCTGAGCAGCAGAATCTGGATGATAAGAGGGTCTAGATGATAAACCATATGACCAATGATTGAGGGAACTAGGTATAACTAGTCTAACGAAAAGGACTAGGGGTGACATGATAGTTGTCTTGCAGTATTTGAGTGGCTGTCATAGAAGTGGGTCGACCTATTCTCCAAAGCAGGACAAAAATCAACAGATGGAAATTTATCAAATTGAAATCCAACCTAGAACTAAGGAGAAAATTCCTAACAATGGGAACAGTTAATCAGTGGAGTGACCTCCAGAAGTTGTGGATGCTTCCTTACTGGATGTTTTCAAGAAGAAACTAGACAGCCATTTGTCTGAAATGGGATGGGTTTTCCTGCTAGAACAGGGAGTTGGACTAGAATACCTCCAAGGTCTCTCCCAACTGTTATCCTAGGTTATATGTTCTAATTCCAAACTGATGGATTATATGCAATCATCTAAAGTGCAAAAGTCATTGAATTCAATTACCTGTAGAAGTTTTGAACTCTACTGCAGCATTCCCCAACCATTCTGAGTTGGCAGCTTGGCATGGTGTGTGTGTGTGTGTGTGTGTGTAGAGGCAGGTTTGCACATATGCCCATGCACAGCTTCATTTGTGTGAGCAGCAGGGAGGTGCAAGGGCTTCTCGTGCAAGTGGAGCTGTGAGCACGCTCCTGCTGTGCACGTGAGAGTGGCTGCGAGTGCCAGTGTCCACTGCTCTCACAAGTTGGGCTACAAGTGCCAGTGGCTGTCGCTCACGCAAGTTGGGCTGCACCAGCCCCCCACTCACATGGCCCAGTTGCAAATAAGCCACAGCTCACTAGTGGGCCATAGCCCACAGGTTAGGGACCCCTGATCTATTGAATAAGTTTTGTCTTTGTCTAATGTTTTCTAATAAGAAGGAAACTCATCCCATGGCAGTCAATGTAATACACTTTTTCTTTTTCTATTTCTTTGGTTCTTATCGTGGGCTTCAATTGTACAGTTGTATAGGCATACTATCTGATATCCCTGAATTAGCACTTGAATAACTGTCCATATATAGTTGATTTATTTATAGATGAGGCACCCAAACAAATCAGCAAAAACCAACTTACTGCTCACTTGTTCTCTCCTACAAAAGTTCAGCCATACCATGGGAAAGATATGAGGCTAGTTATTATTGAGGTATAATTAATAGAATTTCAAATTGAGCAATTGTCAAGCACCAGTAAAATCAGGAGATCCTGGCAGTTCATCCTGGGTATAAAATTTTATTGCAAGCTTAAACATCTCTACAAGAATCTGAACTACTAATGCTCTTTCAAATTAGCGGTTGATAATAGTCACAGGAATTCAAAGTGGGCTGGACATGGATCTCCTCTGGGCACAAAGGGCTCAGCCTGATCATCTGTACAGCCATTTAGTCAGATTTTAGAGTTACAAATGCTGAGAACAAAATATATTTAGTATTTATGCTTAACAAAGCAGATTGCTTAAGCTCCTAAGAACCATTAAGTTGACAAATTTCATTCCCCTTTACCTATAAAGCTGCATTAGAAAGATTCCCTTAAGGAAGTAAAATGCAGAAGATCTTAGATTGGTTTTGTCAAACTTAATTATTTCATCCCTGTGCACTTGGTATATTTTGGAGCATTTGGGGAGCAGGGAAGGAGAGGTTGGGAAACAGTTATCACAAGCCCTCTCATTTGTGATTCTGTAGCTCCAGTGAATTGTTCAGTTTGCTGGGAGAGGATGATATATAAACACACAAACCTGTCCCTTGCCCTTTTCTTCTGCACCTTAAAAGAGGTTTGAGAATCTGAACTTGTGAAGAAATTCACACCCATTACTTTCAGGATATATACATAAGGTACATGGTGCATTAATCTTGTTGAAACTAAAACACTTGGTGGCATCCAGCATGTCCCAGCCATACCATCATGCAAGAAAAGCAATGTGTAGGCATGACAACTATTGGAATGTGTAAAAAGAATCCCAAAATTTAGACATTATAATTTTAGAGATGAGTATCTAAGTTTACTGAAAATAAAGGAATCAACTTTTGACTAATAAAGAGCATTCCTGTATCAGGGGTTGACTAACATTCTCTCTAGTCATATCAAGCTTTAGCTTTTTCTGCTTCAAAATTAAAAATTTAAGCAAAATTGTGACTGCTGTTTAAATAGATATAAAAAGAGGCCACACTTTTTTCAAAAAGAAAGTATTTGTAATATAATTAAATGGCATCTGTGTACTTGATATGGTTTGCTCCAAATAGAACTATATTCCAGCAAGGCTAACATTTGTGTAAGCCAATGGCATTTTTATTATTAACAGCACACTAGCAGTCAGAAGATGCATCTACTATGTTTTTACAAAATAATTTATTAAAATAGTATTCCTGACCCTGATTGGTTTCTAAAAATGAAAATGTGAAAACTGGAACATATTTGACATAAAGAACCAACTAACCTTTGAAAATGATTATGTGCCTTAAATCTACCTGTGAAGTAAAAGCAAAGTTTCACAGCAGCATCTTTGGTCAGATGTGTAGTTTTTAACCAAAAGCTCAAAAATGAAGAGAACAGTTGTTTGAAGCTCTTCTTGCACTATTGTTTTGTACATTATATGGATTTTTCCCCTGTTAAATAAGCATTTTGATCATGAAATAACATGCTGTAGTTCCATAATCGCGAATATTGATCACTCGCTGTATTCTTTGCATGTAAATATAAAAAGTAGCTTCATTCTAAGACCCGTATGAAGCAGAAGCTATCTTTTTAACAGTCTGTTGTATTTCCCCCCCATCTTTTTGTCGCTAATTATGTATTCTCTAGTTTAATTTTGCGCACAGATGTTAATATATTTATGTAATGTGATGTGTAAAAGTTATTCAGAAATTGAATAGTTTACCTTGGTGCAGAGCTGTATAAAAATGCAAAGGGTTTGTAAAATCTTTCAGATGATAATGATCAGAATGTATGCTATGCTTTCTAAATCATAATTTTCATTTATTGTATGAAATGTCTTTTTTTTAATGCTGAAAGGCCACTGATTGTAAAGAAGACCCTTTGAGTCACTTAATCAGCCTTCACTTTATCAACATTTTATTAAATATTGGAAAGCGGGGTGACATTTTGTGAGAAGTTACACTACACTCAGATTAAAATGGTTGCAACCTATCTCCTGCTTTTTCTTTTCTGAAGTTGTTGTTTACCATTCCAGTTGTCCAGTTTGCTTTAAAAATAAGCCATCTAATCCTATATCACTTATTAAAATGCTCCGAAAGACATCAGAATGGCAATGGAGAAAAAGATTCAGTTGAACACTAATTGGATTCATCCTAATTTGCACTTGTTAGGAAGAAACTTGTGTAGTGACTTCAGTTCTGCTTTGATCACTTTTGGTAGGTTAAATTTACAACTGAAGATGTGGATGTATTTCATAGTCAGCTGATGCAGAACACTGGTAGTTCTTGACTTATAATTAACCAAGCCCAGAATTAATATAAATTGTGGCAGTCCTTAAGGTGGTCATGATTTGACCATGACCAGTTTTATCATTTTTGTGGTGGTGGTTCAATGAACACTGCAGTCATTAACCAAATGCAGTGGTTATTAAGTAAACACCATAACGAATGCATTATACTCAGTTTTTTTGCTGGAAATCAAAGATAAATCTGATAGTGTGGTCATGTGACAATGGGATGCTGCAACTGACTATAATCAAGTGCAATGGGTAACACAATTTCTCCTAGTGCACATTGTCTATGAATGTGACTCATATGCAAGAGACCCAAGAATATCTCATAGCAGGTAGGTATATTCCAACAATGAAAGTACCGTATTTTTTGAACTATAAGATGCACTGACCATAAGACACACCTAGATTTAGAGAAAAACAGTGACAAAGACAGAAGAGTACTGTATAAGGACCCCGCTGCCACAGCCCGTATTTTTCACTCCATAAGACACAGATATTTCCACTGTTGGGGGGGGGGGGTGAGGTGCATCTCATGGACCAAAAATACAGTAGTTTAGTACATAGAATAATAGAGTTGAAGGGACCTTGAAGGTCTTCTAATTCAATTCCCTTTACATTTTCATACATGGATGCTACAAGTTTGTAAAACTACTGGCACTCCAAGGACACATGGTTTTGGTTCTGAGGTGCTATTAAGGGAAGCAACACCTATCCATATTGAAGAACCATAATGAATATTCATTTAACTACATTCAGCTTTGAACAGTCTGCATTCTTCTAAACCCTCCTCGCATTACTAATACTAGTCTTTGATGGGAAGACACTAATTTAAAATGCTTACTTTTATAGTTCAAAAAGTTAGCATGCACTTTGCAATGTACTTCTGATGGTTCATAATACATATGGCTGTTTTATTGATGCAGTTCTGTATTAGAATGATTTTCATTTTTAAGGCTAAAAAGCTATCAAACTTTTAATTGAGAAATTGGAGCAGGGAATTTGTATAGTAGTCACTCTTTTGTTGAAGTAAAAATAATTTATTTGCCATTTTAATAAATAGTACGGACAATCTACAACATTTTATTACATTTCAAAAAGGACAAATTTCACGTTTATATTTTGAAAAACAAAACATTTAACCATCCAAGACAGCTTTTAGAGTAACAGCTTCAGGGGTGGGTTGCTCCCGGTTCTAACCGGTATGGTAGAAGAGATTCCTGAAATCTACCGTACCGTTTAGAACCTGTTCCTCACAGAGCACCTGCCCTGCCCCCCTCACTTGCTTCCCCCGCCCATTCTGTCGCTGCTTTTGGGCGGTAACTTGTGCGGTGCAGCCAGCCTCCTAGAACCTCCCTGAAATGACCTAGGGGGCATGGTCACCAGCAAATCATGGGGGCGTACCAGGGCGTGTCCCTCCCACTGGTTCCCCACCTCCCTTTCCAGTGAAGTTTTCCAAGGTGTGGTTTCAAAAGCAGCCTCCCTTCCCTTGTGCCCGGCTCACGCTGAGATCTGGGAAGGAGGAAGAGCCTTTGAGGAGTGAGGAGAGGGAAGAGGAGGAGGCACGTGTATGGGGCTGGGCCAGCTGGGCAACCGACGCTAAGAAGCGCCTCACAGCTTTTGAAGGGAGGAGAGGTGAAGGAAAGGGATAATGCGGAGTCACCTTTCAGGGATGCCGAAGCAGCGGGAAACCAGCACCGCCACCAGAGTCTAAAGCTCCAGACAGGTGAGACGGGGAGCAGAGACCCAGGCAATTTCCTTCACTCCCATTGCAAGAGAGTAGTAGGCGCCATTCTTGCATTCCTGCCTCCATCGGACTTCAACCTGGAGTTTACCAGCCATCTTAAAGAGAAATGGATGGTCAGACATGCACAGCCCCAAGCGATGTGGCTCTCTCCAGGTAAGCACCTGCTCTCCTTCCTGCTGTTTATGTTGTCGAGGGTCAAAAGGCGAGTGGAGCGCCCCTTTTAGCAAAGTTCAACAGGGGGGGAGGTAAGTGGCTCTCCTCACCTTACAAAGAATTCCTGTGTCAGGCCTACAGTCATATTCCTTTTGGAATCTTTGGCCTGCCACACTTTCTCTTTCTTTATTATGCTGTTTCATTAGTGGGTAATTGGGAGGGGGGAGTAGTAAGGAGTAGAATGTGTTTGTTTTCAAAATAAAGCATTCCTTTCTAGAAGCCCAAGGTCGTCTTTTGTCTCCGCACCTCTGCACCTGACCGGAACTAGCTGGGTGGAGATGCCAGTGTGGCAGAGCAAGATTGGACCATGTGATGGATTATGGGTGTGGGGACAGGATCATGAACTTTCAACTGGGTGGGAGTCCCAGGAAGCTTTCAGATTCGGGATTCCCACAGATATGCCAACATATCTCTCTCATTAAATTGGAAGTTTAAGGATAGTTTTGCCTTGCACTCGCATTTATTTCTGGATGATATTTGGAATGCTGACATTATCCCGAATCTGCTTTTTAAAATAAATCAATAGCAGCTCCAGCATGGTGCTGGCAAGGAGTGCTGATTTCCCAATGCTGACTGACCTGGTCAGTGTAAAATATCAGTGAACAATTAAGAAGAAAAGACGCTGAGATGAGGCGCTTCTCTACATATCTCCCACTCAGGAAAGGAATTTGCGTAGGAGGATTTTTTCTGATTTATTGCGCCTAGGAAGATCTGGCCAATTCTACATACGGCTGCTTGAGAGGACCAAAGCTTTCACCCAGCAGCAGACAAGATAATTTGGAGCCTCTCAGATCAACTTTTGCAGCTAAATGTGAGTGCATGCTCCCCCTCCTTCCCCAGCCAAGGCTTGGGAAAAAAATGAGTGGAGATTTTGACTCCTTCCAAACAGCAATAAAAGAAATGACCCATTACCCTGCAACTGAGTTGAAGATAGATTCCCTATCAAAATGGGGAATTCAAGGAGTTTGGCCAGTATCTTTCACTAGCCAGCCACCGGAAATTGGGCTGCAGCTTGTGAATCGAACACCACCAAATTGGGCTTTCTGCGCACTGGCTGCCTGTCGTCTTCCGGGTGCGCTTCAAGGTGTTAGTTGTCATCTTCAAAGCGCTCCATGGCTCGGGACCTAGCTACCTGCGGGATCGGATCCTGCCCCATACATCCTCACGGCCGATTCGCTCCCACAGAGAGGGACTTCTCCGGGTGCCGTCCACTAGACTTTGTCAGCGGGCGACGCCCAGGGGAAGGGCCTTCTCTGTGGCGGGCCCAGCCCTCTGGAACGACCTTCCCCCCGATATTAGAACTACCACGGACCTCCGCTCCTTCCGTCTGAAATTAAAAACACATCTTTTTCGCTTGGCCGGCCTAGGATAGTCTCTTCTGATTGTTTAGGGATTTTTAGTAAATATTTGGGAATTTTAGCGCAGGGTTTTCTGTTTAATATGCCTTTTAGTTAGTATTTATGTACGTTTATTGTTTTAAATTTTGTATTCTTTTTAACTGTTTTTAATTCCCTGTGCCCCGCCTCGAGTCCCTTCGGGGAGAGCGGGTTATAAATAAAATTCGATTCGATTCGATTTCTTCCCCTGGGCACCTGCTTGGCCACCAACATGGGAAAATCCTCCAAGCCAGCAGAGGGGGCCTTGGCACATAATTCCCCCCCCCCCCCAGCCAGCCATCATTGGTTGAACTGCAACCTGTGAATCAGGCAACCCCAGGATGGGTCTTAACCCCAGGTCATGGATGAAAAGGGTGCCAGTGGGTATCTGACCTCCCTCAGCAGATGGCACCATGGCAGATAACTGGGCAGTGGCCAAACCAGGGATTGATCTCCCCACCGGTTCCAGTCTCCCCTGCAATGCCCCAACAAGTTCTTACCCCACCTTCTTACAGAGAAGAGTTCTCAACAATGGAAGAAGGGATGAATGAGGGGGAAGCTGCAGGATGGATGGTGGAACAGTGATGAGCCAATTCCTAAGTTTAGAGGTGCAACTGGGTTGCACCTCCCTCCAGGGGGCCAATAAAATGCCAGTGTTGCTGTCAATTCAGCCACAGAGCGTCAGAGTGCTTGGTTCCAGCCCCAATATCACAAATGTGTGTACCAACTGCCAGTGTGGTAAAGATAAGGCCCCAGAAGCTACCACAGAAGAGTCCTCTGGGCCAACAACCTCTGGAAGAAAATCCCCAACCTAAGGTGACGAAAAGTCCTACCAAGGGGGAGGCTTTGGAGGAGAAAAATGCCGAAGACCACCCAATGGTGAATGCACCCATCCACCCCTTTACTATAAAATGTAACCTCCAAGTGGGAGTGGAGGGGGAAGTTGGAGCAATTGTGGACACCAGCTGTACCCGATGCTTAATCAGCATGTCGATTGTGGACCAGCGAGGCATATGCACAAGACCTCTAAGCCATCCTATCCAATTTGAGCAAGTGGATGGAACCCTGATGGGGGGGGGGCAGCCACGAAAATTACCAAGTTGGTAAAGTTGATGATAGACTGCCACTATGAATTCCTCAGATTCATCGTAGCTCCAAGAATGCAGCTGTCAGGCCTGCTTCTTCCATTAATCAAGATAGACCACACTCAAACCATTTGTGAAAGTTTAAGGTTACTTTTACTGATTATGAAAGGACAGCAGCGAAAGTTAAGCAAGGAATGAGGAATTTGGGCACGAAGCATACATATCAAAGCATAATCCATCCCCAATAACCCATGACCCCCACAATAGTGTCCAATGCAATATCATCCACGATGTCAGGTGGGTAGCACATCCAGAACGGTCATCAGAATGGAATGTGAGACCATTAGCCTTGATGATATCAACTCCTGGCTCCTTTCTCCACCAGCACACATAGTCCAATGCCCACAGCCCCTCCCTCCCCATTTCAATGGCAGCCGAAGCAAGCAGTGAAGCGAAGGCTGACAGCAGCACTCATTTATCTTGGGGCTTGCACGGCTGGACAAGTGGGCGCCTACAATAAAGTGGGAGGATGGCGTTAGGGAACTGATTATCGGCTTTGGGCCATTACCACTGGTGGAGCCAAAAGGCCACCCAGGAACAATGGAACCCAACAGCCCAGACCATCTGGAACCTGCAGCACCTGCAGCAGACACCAAACCCCCAGGGATCCAATGAGTACCAAGACTACTGGGACTTGGCAGAGGTGTTCAGTGAGGAAGATGGCAACTATCTTCCCCCTCACCGGCCCACAGATTGCGCAATAGTTTTCAAACCTGGGGCTACCTTACCAAAGCCAAAATTGTACTCCATGACTCCCAAGGAGATGATTGAATTGAGGAAGTACATCGACATCAATTTGAAACAGGGTTTTATTGAACCAGTCGAAAGTAGCAGCCCCAGTGCTCGTCAGAGAAAAGAAAGGTGGCGGGGTTCGTCTCTGTTGATCTGCAAGCCTTGAATGTGGTATGCAAAAAGAACACTTATCCCCTTCCCCTCATGAAAGATATGTTGAACCACTTGGCTAAAGGCAAAATCTTCACCAAGCTGGACTTGAGAGAGGTGTATTACCGCATACGGATCAGAGCGGGAGATGAGTGGAAGACCACCTTTAACACCCTCCTTGGGAGTTTTCAGTACAAAGTCATGCCATTTGGGCTACAAGGAACACTGCAGTCTTTATGCAGTACATAAATGAGGTGCTACATGAGCACCTGTACCGCGGAGTGCTCATTGATTTAGATGACATCTTGAGCTTCTCTGAAACCTAGAACACATAAAGCTGGTACGGCAAGTCCTGAAAAAACTTCTGGCCGCCAAGCTATACTCAGAGTTGTCGAAGTGTGAGTTCCACAAGACCGCACTAGATTACTTGGGTTATTGCATCTCCAATGAGGGGATAGAAATGGATCCAGGAAAAGTGAAAGCTGTGTTAGACTGGAAACCTCCAAGCACTCGCAGACAACTGCAAAGCTTCCTTAGATTTGTCCATTTTTACAGGCAGTTCATTCCGACTTTTGCGGAAACTGTCCTCCCATTGACTGAGCTATTAAAAACGGGGCCTTCCCCAACTGAGCCAAAAGCAAACCAACCCCTGAAGTGGACAATGGACTGTCAAAAAGCATTTGAGAAATTAAAACAGCTCTTTGCCGAAGAGCCCATACTGCAGCACCCCAACCCAGAATGACCATTCATAATCCAAACAGATTTTAGTGATGTAGCAATAGTTGCAGTGCTACTGCAAAAGAATAAAGAGGGCCATCTCTTGCCGTGCGCTTACATCTTCAAGAAACTCACCACTACTGAAAGAAGGGGTGTGTGAGAAAGAAATACAGTAGGTAGGTGGGGGAGAGAGAATTGGTAGGTAGGTAGGTATATAAGTAGATAGAGAGGGGGGAGCGAGAGACAGAAATACAGTAGGTAGGTAAGGAGAGTGTGTGTGTTGGTAGGTAGGTAGAGGGATAGAGAGAAATAGAGATAGAGAAATACAGTAGATAGGTAGGGGGAGAGAGAATAGGTTGATAGAGGGATAGAGAGAAAAAATAGAGAGAAATACAGTAGGTAGAAGGAGAGTGTGGGTAGGTAGGTAGAGGGAGGGAGAGAGAAAGATAAATACAATAGGTAGTGAGAAAGAGTAGGCAGGTAGGTAGATGTTTCCAGGTGGTTATTCATGTGCTGGAGAAGGAAATCACTGACAACCTGTACCACCTAAAACTTTGTTTCTGCTTGATCCATGTAATTCTCATCAATCCCTCTAACTAAACAGCTTTCCAAAAGGGGGGGAGTTTTTGCACTCTGCAAACCTCTTCAAAATGGCACATTTTTTGCGAAAACAGACCCATTTCCCCCCCCAAAAGGATGAATAGCCTTGGGGGGGGGCTTGCAGAGTGCTCCTGCCGGGGGGGGGGAGGCAAAAAAACCAGCAAAAAATGGCGCATTTTTTGCACAAACCAGCCATTTTGTGTCAAAACAATTGCATGCATAGCCTTATGGAGGTTTATAGAGTGCTGCTGGGGAGGGCAAAAAATGTCCCATTTATTGCTCATTTCTGCCCTCCCCAGCCCCCAGGAGCTGTCTGGAAGCCTCCATAAGGCTATGCACAGCCAATTTTGCTTCAGGAGGCAAAAGAAAATGCTGTATTCGGTGTATAAGACGCACTCAGATTTTCAGCCTCTTTTTAGAGGGAAAAAAGGTGCGTCTTATACTCCGAAAAATATGGTATATTCCTGCTTAAATTGCTTGATAGCAGTGTGCAGAAACTTTAAATTATATAGCTCACAGCACTAAAAAAAAAAACCCTTATATAGCAGTGACTACTTTTGAGGGTCCACATTGGCTGTTTCTGCTTCCAAGTGATTCTTTTGAAATTTACTGGAACATAGTAGGGATTTCTGCACTGAGAAGCAGAAGCCTTTATGATGGGCTTTTGAGATACTGAAAAACAGTGGGAACTTTTGCTACTTCTAAGTACTTCCAAATCCAATAAGAAATTGATTATCTTTCTTTGATCCTCTTTATGCAGGGACAGGTGCTGAAAAATCCTTCAAAGAAATGGAAACTCTGTCTGTCTGTGTGTGTGTGTGTGTGTGTGTGTGTGTGTGTGTGTGTGTTTGGGGGGGGCGGGTGTTTTTGTTATGTAGGATTGGAATATAACTTATTGGCACTGTATTTTGAGGGTGGAGGGAAGCTGCAGAAGTTGAAATGCGGTTGGAACAGACTGGAGAGTCCTATGTTTTATCTTTTACATTTTCAGAGATTATATACAGTATAAAGAGTATAAACAGTATATGAATTTATTTGTTTAAGCAACAGGCCAGAACCTATTCATATTAATAAGTAGGAAATCTGTTGGACATCAAACTTATTTTAAAAGTCTCATTATTTAGAACTCTTTTTAGTAGTCTGGATTATGGAAGAATTGCAGAAAAATATTAGATAAGACAGAAACAAGTTAAAATAGGGGTGGTGGTTGTGAATCAACTTCTTGTTTATTGCCCATGTTTTTTACAAACTTTTTTTTAGCAATGATTACATTGAATATATTAATACATACAGCATGTGATATGGTTCCAGGATCAGAGCTAGTCTATATTTGAATGGCCTGAAGGTGTGTTAACATTCAAGGAAGCTAAAACTGCAATCTAGGAAAGGCAGTTCTTCTAAGTACTTGGAAAATAGACCACCTGTGAACCATATGTAAAACCACCCTGATAGCCATATAGAAGAAAGTATGAAATAGGCCTGTATAAATTTAAATTTGAAGTGAAGTTCAGATGTATGGATGCCTCTTTCTTGACTGGGAATGCTGACATCATCTTGGCTACTCCCTCCGGGTCACATGACTGCCAAGCCACTCCCACCCAGTCACATGGCTGGCAAGCCACTCCCACCCAGTCACATGGCTGACAAGCCACTCCCACCTGGTTACATGACTGCCAAGCCACTCCCACCTAGTCACATGGCCAGCAAGCCACTCCCAGAAAGCAGGCCACACCTACAGAAGAGGTTCTAAATTTTTTTTGAAACACACAAGTGAACAGCTCGAACTATATATGCAATAAAAATTGGTTTTAATTAAGTATAATTCTCAAGCATACTTAATGGGCACTATTTTTTTAAAAAGAGACATCTTTGTATGAAATTACCATGTTAAAATTTTATCTTTATTATGCAGCACATAAAGCAAATTTTAGTGACCATCAGATTTGGTTAACCTATTCTTTGTCTAGAAGCTTGGAGAGATCCAACTTTGTTTTTGCAAGAGCTGTTGTTTTGATTCGGCGGGATGGTTTCAAATATGCCATGGAAACAGGTTGTTGAATTTCTCTGCCAGGAAGGAAAGATATTTGAGATCAATTATTTCAATAAGACACAAGGAGCTGGTTTTTTTTTAATTAGAAGCCACCCTCCACCAGTTAGTTAGGACAGCTCCTGAGTTCATTTCTGTGTGTGTATATGATGTATGTGTGTATATATATATATACACACACACACATAGGAAATCAAGTTCTAAATTGGCTTATAGCAGTAAGTTCTGTCTAGGTGGACATGCTTTTCATTGTTTTTCCAGTAAATGATAACAGACAATTTTCTGTAGATGCTTTTGACAACTTATTGATTGATTGCTTAAGGTCCAGGTCTAAAAGCAGTTACTTTGATTATGTTGGCATCCATTTCTAACAAGGACCAGCTTTATTGGATTTCTCTTAGGTTTCTTACAGCAAGATGACATAAATGTAGCTATGAAACCTACAAAGTGGTTATCTCTGTATTTTGACAATGAACTGCTTATGTTCCAATTAATTAGAGTAGCTTTATTCTAATGCCAATCCTCTCTATAACTCCGAGGAGAACCCCATATCTAGAGCTGCAAGCGGAGGATGCATGAAGTCTGATTAGTTACATTCAGTGTCATCTTTCTGCAAGAAACCTGGCTCTCAAGTGACTTGACAGATATACAGCTTACTCCATAAATTCTATAGTTGGGGAAGGTAAGTACAGATCTAAAGGCGGTTTAAGTATGTTGCTAATCGCCTGCCTGGATGCAATTCTTAGGATTTGTTTTAAGATTAAAGTTTAACTATTCAAGCAACATTCAACACCCCCCCCCCCCAATTTACTCAAAATAATACATACATTTTATAATTATATTTCTGTCTAGTCTCATTAATGACAAACCTTTAAAACTGTAAAAGAATGTGGTTGATAGTTACCAGATTGGGTTTTATGGGAGCTAGTTCCTTCTCCAAAAAAATAAAATAAAATTGTAATATCAAAATAGATAAGTGGAAAGAACCCATCTGCAGATCTTTCCACTATTCATCTTAATTTTCACCTGAGCACTTTCCCTCCATGAGAAGTTGCCACCACCACCGCCGCCTTCTCCCCCATTCTTCCCATTAACACATTTCCCAATCCTGCCCCCGCTCCTTCAGCTCTTTGGACATCAGCCTCCAAGGAGTCCATGTCACTATAGGAAGGATGGAAATGAGACTACAGTACTGGCACATGAACTGGCAATGTTGACAGTGAGTCTCTTCCAAAAGTTCCATCACCATGGATGAAGTCTTATGTTGTCCCCTGCCTAAACTTTTTATCATGGCTGATCAGCCATGGGAGCAGATCAGCCACAGGCAGTCAAATTTAGTCCTGCATTCAGTTGGCACTGAGGGGAAGAAACAATATCCAATTAAATAGTCCTATTTGACGCTACCTAATGTTCTTCAATAAATTAACCCATTGCTATCACTCTACAGAAAAAAAATGTATAGATATACATACTGTATGTATACGTATGTGCAAATGACCCTCCAGTTTACTACAGAATGGTACTTAATGTCAGGTGCAAGAAACCAGAAAGCACTGTGTTTATTCCATGCAACCTATACACAAGAATCTAATCTACTAATGGACATGAGAAATTGGTGCCAGGTAAGGGTCAATTGACTTCTTCAAGTGACTTAGATCTCTTTTGGAGTTGTAGGGAATCAGGCTGATGATGTGTTTGACCTCCACCCTCGAGTGCATCCTGGTCATCTACACTGAATAACCCAATATAATTTTTTAATCACAAAGAAAGAAGAAAATTGAAAGCATATGTCTAATCCTAACAGCAGGAATTATCAGATATCAAGGAAATTACCTGTCACTTTCAGATCCTTTAGCTCTAGAGCACCCACTTTGGTACTTAGTCTGCATTTCCATTTTTCTTAGACCTACAAGGGATACACAACGCATACATATCAATGTTTAAAACCATGAACCTGTAATTTCTTCAGAGATATTCCACAGAAAGCTGCACCTAGCATCATCATGCCAAACCAATCTTATTTCATTCTTGGACAAAATGACTAAATTAGTAGACTAGCAAAATGCTGTGCACATAGTATATTTAGACTTCAGCAAGGCATTTGACAAATTAGACCACAACCTACTTTATTAACAGAATAACAGAGTTGGAAAGGACCTTGCAAATCATCTAATCCAACCCCTACCTCCAAGCAGGAGACCCTACATCATTTCTGACAGATGGCAGTCCAGTCTCTTCTTGAAAGCATCCACTGATGAAGCTCCCACAACTTCTGAAGGCAAGCTGTTCCAATGGTTGATTGCTCTCACTGTCAGAAAATTTCTCTTTATTTCCAGATTGAATATCTCCTTGTTAAGTTTCCATCTATTATTTCTTGTCTGACCTTCAGATGCTTTGGAAAATAGCTTGACCCGCTCTCTGTGGCAGCCCCTCAAATATTGGAACACTGCTATCATGTCTCCCCTGGTCTTTCTCTTCACGAGACTAGCCATTGCCCATTTCCTGCAACCATTCATTGTATGTCCCCTAACATCTTGTTTGCTCTTCTCTGCACTCTCTCAACATCTTTTTTATAGTGTGGTGACCAAAACTGAATGCAGTATTCTAGGTGTGGTCTTACTAAGATTTTATAGAGTGGTATTAGTACTTCATTTGATCTTCATTGTATCCCTTTGTTAATGCAACTTGGGATTGCATTGGCTTTTTTGGCTGCCGCTGCATACTGCTGGCTCATATTTAAATTGATTGTCCACTAAGTCTCCAAGATCCGTCTCACAGGTACAGCTATTAAGTCTAGTTTCACCCAGTCTATATGTGTACTTTTGATTTTTCTTGCCAAAGTGTAAGACTTTACTTTTCTCTATATAGAATTTCATTTTATTAGATAGGGCCCAATATTCAAGTCTGTCAAGATCCATCTGGATCTTGAGCCTATCATGTAAGGTACTGGCTATTCCTGCCAGCTTAATATCATCCACAAATTTGGTAAATTCTCCCTCTATTCCTTTATTAGGTCATTTATAAAGATATTGAAGAGTACTGGGTCTAAGACGGAACCTTGTGGTACCCCACTGCTTAAACAAACCATACTCAATGAGTAGTCCTTGTTGAGGACTACGTTACTACATCTACATGGAAGTACTTGTTTCCCCGAAAATACGACATGGCCTGAAACTAAGGCCATGCCACATATTTCGGGTGGGCAACAATATTAGCCCCCCCCCCAAAATAAGAAAATTCTCCCCTGGAGAATCCCCCCACCCTCCAGCCAGGCAGAGCACCACTCGCCGACCTAGCAGTGCCTGTTCTCTGCCCTCTGGCTCCCACGGCTCGGCGCCTTCGGAATGCCCCTAGCTCTGCATGGCTGGAGAGCGGGGTTGCGCAAGCAGCTTTTCTGCTCCCTGCTCGTGTGACTCCAAAGCTCATAATGCCCTTTACCTATAGAGTCAGGGCAGCTCCACTGCTGTTGCCGTCCGCCGTATGGCTTTCTTCCGGCAGTTGCCACTCTGAGAGTACACTCTATGGTTGTGAATCATAGAGTGTACTCCCGGTGTGGCAACTGCTGGAACATTCGTGCTTTGGAGCCGCAGAAAAAGCCAGCAGCGGAGATGCCTGGACTCCACAAGTAAAGGGCATCATGAGCATGGGAAGCGGGGTGCAGAAAAGCACCCCACGCAACCCTAAACTAAACCCTAAACCTAAACCTCGCGCAAGTGGGGTGCAGAAAAGCCGCTCGCGCAACCCTAAACTAATAAGCCATTATAAGACCAAGGCCATATTTTGTTTGTTAAAAATATGTAAGACCTGTCTTATTTTCGGGGGAACACAGTAAGCAGTGGAGTACTGCAAGGTTCCATCTTAGGCTTGGTATTCTTCAATATCTTCATAAATGACTTAGATAAGAGAATAGAAGTGGAACTCATCAACTTTGCTGCTAGGAATAGCCAACGCCCCAGAAGACAAGCTCAGGATCCAAAAAGATCTTGACAGATTTGAACAATGAACCCTATCCAATAAATTGGAATTTAATATGAAGAAAAAGCAAGGTTTTACATCTGGGCAGGAAAAACCAAAGGTACAAGTACAGATTAGGTGAAACCTGGTTCAAAAACAGTAACTGTGAGAGGGACCTTAGAATCCTAGTGGATTATCACTTAAACATGAGTCAGCAATGTGCAACAGCGGGGGGGGGAAAGCTAATACAATCCTTGGGTGTATAAACAGGAATAGAATTAAAATCACATGAAGTATTAGTACCACTTTATAAAGCCTTAATAAAGCCACACCTGGAATACTGTGATAGTGACCACATTACAAGTAAGATGTTGAGACTTTGGGAAAAATGCAAAGAAGAGCAACTAAATAGTTAAAGGTCTGGAGATTAAAACATATGAAGAACGGTTGCAGGATTTGAGTCTGGCTAGTCTAGAGAAAAGAAGGACTAGGGGAGACATGATAGCAATATTTCAGTATTTGAGAGACTGCCACAAAGAAGATGCAGTCAATTTATTTTCCAAAGCACCAGAGGGCAGGACAAGAAACAGTGGATGGAAACTGATCAAGGAGCGAAGCAACCTGGAATTAAGGAGAAAGTTCCTAACATTGAGGACAATTAACCAGTGGAACAGCTTGCCTTCAGATGTTGTGGGTGCTTTATCACTGGAAGACACTGGACAGTCACTTGTCTGAAATGGTATAGGGTCACTTGCTTGAGCAGTGGGTTGAACTAGAAGACTTGCAAGGTCCCTTCCAGCTCAATTCTGATTTTGATTCCAGTTCCCTCCACCCCCAATGAATCTTCTACGTGTCCAGTGTTATTGGATGTATCTCCTGAAAATGCAGGTAGTCCTCAATTTATGAACACAATTGGGACTGGAATTATTGGTGTAAGTTGGTACTCTTAGTCAAAGAGCCATATTGCAACAAAATGCAAGATACTGCACTTGAAGAGAAAGCCAACATAACACAAGTCACTTCAGTAAAGTCAAAATAGTCCCAAAACTGAGTGTCCATGTTTTTTAGTTCAGTGTTTACATACACTCACATATGGCCTTTCTTTAGCCAGAAAAACACTTATGAGAAAGCTTTACTAAACTATATTTGTTTCAGAGGATTATTACCTTTTGTTGCTCTGTTTCTTGAAGATCTTGGCTTTAGAGGAGTGTTCTCTGTGTCTTCAGTACGAGTGATTATTTTATTATCTATTTAGGACAACATATCATCAAAACAACTTGGACAAAGTTAATGTCCATGTTGCTATTCTAATTCAGAGCATCTCATGCTAATTATAATGCAGAACATAGCTCCTGATTTAGGGAATGCAAATACAAGGAAGTTTCTCCCACTAGCTTCTGAGACAAGAGTACTAGTCAAGGCTAAGTGAGTCATTTGAAGTTATTCGGAGTACTATACCTCTTCTAATATCAAGAAAACATAGCATTTGCAGTCTGCACAGATTATTCTGTTAATTAAAAGTGTTGGAAGTTATCACCCAGCCCTCTCCTAGAAAAATGAAATATCCTAGCAAATATTGAAAAGGCAGAATATTATACTACTCTGAATGTGATAAGGGAAAAACATGTTTTAATTCCTGCAGCTTCCTGCCTACCCCACCTTTTGTCTATGGGCCATTAAGATGCCAAGCCAGTCTATTCACATAACAAAAGACCCCTCCCCATCAGCTCCAGGGTGATGGAATCAAGGCAGGCTAGGATAAGCCTTACTGACCATATGGCATCTGAGAACTCAGCCTAGAGGGTTGCCCCTACATGGCCGCATGTGAGTCTGGCAACCAACCAGGAATACATTTCTGACACAGGAACAGGAAACAGATAGGTGGGGGCTGAACAGATTATAAAAAGCCGTGCAAGTCCCTCTCTCACCCCTTTTTTTTCTTCTCGAGCCAGGGCCCGAGGCTGCTGTTTTGCAACACCAGGTCCGTGGTCAGCAAAGCCCCCCTCGTCCACGACCTTGTGTCGGAGGGGGAGCCAGACCTGGTGGGAATTGCGGCGACCTGGCTGGGCCACAAGGGAGGACTTCCCCCCGTAGAAATGTGCCCGCCAGGTTACCGCGCTGTTCATCAGCCACAGGCCCTAGGCAGGGGTGGAGGGGTAGCGGTTATTGTTAGGGAAGGTCTTGAGCCGAGAGAGACCACTGTACCACAGACCACCGGCTGTGAGTCCCTCTGCGTGAAGTGGGGCCCAAGGAGGCAGTTGGGCGTGCTGATTGTGTACCTGGCTCCCCGCTATGTGTCAGCAGCCCTGCCTGAGCTCCTCGAGGCGATCGCCGAGATGGCAATTGAGACCCCCAGACTGGGAGGTGGAACCTTGCATCGGCTGGAGGGGTTGGGGGTGAGGGGCACTGTTTTACGGTGGTTCTCCTCCTACCTCTCCGGTCGATTGCAATTTGTGTTGGCAGGAGGGTAGAGGTCGACCTCGAGACCCCTCACTTGTGGGGTGCCTCAGGGGTCGGTCCTCTCGCCACTCCTGTTCAACACATATATGAAGCCGCTGGGCGAGATCATCCGTGGTTTTGGGGTAGAGTACCATCTCTACGCTGACGATACGCAGCTGTATATATCTACCCTAAACCACCCCAACGATGCCGTCGAGGTGATGTGCCGGTGTCTGGAAGCTGTGCGGGCCTGGATGGGAAGGAACAGACTCAGACTCAACCCATCGAAGACTGAGTGGCTGTGGTTCCTGGCATCCCGGTACAACCAGTTGATTCCATCACTGGCGATAGGGGGCGAACATCTAACCCCTGTGGATGGGGCACGCAACTTGGGCGTCCTCCTTGATGCACGGCTGTCCATGGAAGATAAAGTGACGGCCGTAGCCAGGAGGGCGTTTTACCAGGTTCGCCTGGTCGGCCAGTTGCATCCCCTATTGGACCGGGCTGCCCTTTGCACAGTCACTCACGCACTCGTGACATCCCGACTGGACTACTGCAATGCTCTCTACATGGGGCTCCCCTTGAGGTGCACCCGAAGGCTGCAGCTTGTCCAGAACGCGGCCGCGCGGGCAGTTATGGGAACCTCTAGGTTTGCCCATGTAACACCACTCCTGCGCGAGCTGCACTGGCTGCCTTTATTTATTTATTTTATTTTTATTTTATTCAATTTATATCCCGCCCTTCTCCAAAAGGACCCAGGGCGGCGCACAGAAATTTAAAAGAATATACAAAAATAATACAAAAACATATAAATTTAAAAAACTATTAAACAGCAAAACCTGTGCTAAAAACCAATTAAGATCCCCAATTTAAAAACTATTTAAGATTAGTCACAGCGGGGGCTGTGTTAGGCCGGCTTGATGAAATAAATGTGTTTTTAAACACTGGCGGAAGAGGCGGAGGTCGGTGATGGTGCGGAGTTCAGGGGGTAGGTCGTTCCACAGGGCAGGGCCTGCCACAGAGAAGGCCCTTCCCCTGGGTGTCGCCAGCCGGCATTGTCCGGCCGATGGCACCCGGAGAAGGCCCTCTCTGTGGGAGCGTATCGGTCTAAGGGATGCATGGGGCAGAAGACGGTCTCGCATATAACTAGGTCCCGAGCCATGGAGCGCTTTGAAGATGGTCGTCAAAACCTTGAAGCGCACCCGAAAGACCACAGGAAGCCAGTGCAGCTCGCGCAGGATCGGTGTTATGTGGGAGCATCTAGAGGCTCCCATAATCACCCGCGCGGCTGCATTCTGCACTAACTGTAGCTTTCGAGTGCACCTCAAGGGAAGCCCCATGTAGAGAGCATTGCAGTAGTCCAGTCGGGATGTCACGAGGGCCTGAGTGACTGTGCGAAGGGCAGCCCATTCCAGTAAGGGGCGCAATTGGCGCATCAGGCGTACCTGATGAAACGCCCCCCTGGCCACGGCCGCCACATGGTCCTCCATGGACAGCCGGGAATCCAGGAGGACACCCAAATTGCGCGCCCTCTCCACGGGTGCCGGTGTTTCGCCCCCAATGGCCAGAGTTGGAGTAATCTGGCTGAACCGGGGTGCCGGAAACCACAGCCACTCAGTCTTGGACGGGTTGAGCTTGAGTTTGTTACTACCCATCCAGATCCGTACGGCTTCCAAACACCGAGACATCACCTCAACGGCATCGTTGGGGTGGTCTGGGGTAGATATGTACAGCTGAGTATCATCAGCGTACAGATGATATCCCACCCCAAAACCACGGATGATCTCACCCAGCGGCTTCATATATGTGTTGAACAGTAGGGGCGAGAGGACCGACCCCTGAGGAACCCCACATAAGAGGGGCCTCGAGGCCGACCTCTGCCCCCCTGCCAACACATATTGCGACCGACCAGAGAGGTAGGACGAGAACCACCGCAAAACGGTGCCTCCCAGCCCCAACCCCCCCAGTCGGTGCAATAGGATACCATGGTCGATGGTATCAAAAGCCGCTGAGAGGTCTAACAGGACTAGGATAGAGGAATGTCCTCTATCCCGCGCCCTCCAGAGATCATGCACCAACGCGACCAATGCCGTCTCGGTGCTGTGACCGGGTCGGAAGCCGGACTGGCGCGGGTCTAGATAATCAACTTCCTCCAGGTGTCGCGGAAACTGTTGGGCCACCACACTTTTAACAACCTTTGCTAGAAAGTGAACGTTGGAGACGGGACGAAAGTTCTCTAATAATGCTGGGTCCAGGGACGGCTTCTTGAGGAGGGGCCTTATCACCGCCTCTTTCAAGACGGCAGGCAGGGACCCCTCACTCAGAGATGCGTTGACAATGCCCTGGAGCCAGCCTCGTGTCGTCTCCCAGGATGCCAGTACAAGCCAGGAGGGACACGGGTCCAATAAACATGTGGTGGCCTTAAGTCTCTTTGACAACCTGTCCATATCCTCGGTAGTGACAAAGTCAAACTCCTCCCAGAATGGAGCCTCAAGACCAACCTCGGACAATCTCGCTGGACCACTCTCGATGGAGGGTAACTTATTCCGAATCCGAGTGATTTTGTCCTGCAGATAAATCCCTGTAGTCTTTTGGGTGCGCTTCAAGGTGTTATCATCTTTAAAGCGCTCCATGGCTCGGGACCTAGCTATTTGCGGGATCGCATCCTGCCCCATACATCCCTGCGGCCGATTCGCTCCCACAGAGAGGGACTTCTCCAGGTGCCGTCCACTAGGCTATGCCAGCGGGCGACGCCCAGGGGAAGGGCCTTCTCTGTGGCGGGCCCGACCCTCTGGAACGACCTTCCCCCCGAAATTAGAACAACTACGGACCTCCGCTCCTTCCGTCAAAAACTAAAAACTCACTTCTTCTGCCTGGCCGGCTTGGGTTAATTGACCCATTACCTCTAGCTGAATACTTCAAACTATTTTATTAGGGATTTTTAGGGGCATTAGTTTTAGCTAGTTTGGGATTTTAGCGCAGGGTCTAGGTTTAATTTGTTTTAAATTGTATTATAATGTCTGTTGTTTGTATATATATTTTTAATTTCCCTGTGCACCGCCTCGAGTCCCTTCGGGGAGAGAGAGCGGTTTATAAATTAAATTATTATTATTATTATTCTGCCCCTTCTTCTTCAACCAACACCTGGGAGCATGTGACCACCTTTTTCCCCAGGACCAAGCCATGCGGTCCTGTCCACCATTAAACCATCTTTCTAAGCAGCATCCATGTCTCCAGTGTCTTTTTCCCCACTTGGAGCTGAACCCAGAAGCAGTTTTCTTCCAACAAAAGAATAGCAACCATATTCTTAGTCAACAACTTCAGAACAACCCCACTGAGTTCATCACTATGGGTGATTGGCAGAGAGGCACACAAATATATGAATGAATGAATCTGTTCCACATCCATCTAAACAACCTATTTCCCAAACAACATATGAGTCAATGACTCTGTAAGCTCCTGCCTCTCTTTCCTGTTCAAGAAAGCATAGTCTCTCAAAACGTTAGCATTTCAAAAGGAAACTTTTATTGAAAGGAGGTGAATGCAAGACAATGCAACTCAATGGTCTGAGTTCTCCCCAGACAATTCCATTAGCATAAAGTGGTTAGAAAACCCTCCTCTCGGATGTTTAATGAGCCAATCCACAGATGTGAAATAGGATTGTCCTGAGAAAGAGAGGAGTCATTCCCATGTGTTTCTTCTGTGAGAGGCTTCCAAACTTGAGAGAAAACAGATGGCCCTCTCCCCTTGTGCATCCCCCAAGGTAAACAAGGGAATTACAGGATACACGGGAAAAGAGGATGAGAGCAATAGGAGTAAAAGAATCCGGGGTCCCCTCCCCATTTGAGTGGTAGTAGAGGGATCTGACGGACTCATTTCTTGAGTTAAAATGTCTTTCCCCCTCCCCCTCACATAAACAGTCCTGGAGGACAGGGCTTCAGGACAACCACTAAAGAAGGGACAGAAGTGAAACATACTGCTTCCAGTCCCAATGTTCAGGGCAACATATTAATGCCAACATAAAAGTCATCCATGAATTTACAGGATAAGGGTAAAAACTGAGTAATCCCTCCACCTCTGTAATACAACCATAACACACAATTCTCTCCCATACCCCATTTCTCACCCTATCTAGAGGTTATCCTCTAAATAATTCAAAAAATACGGTACAGTATGTTCTCTATGTTACCTTCCTCATTCTGGTCAGTGGTCGTACATGATTTATTGCAGTCCAAATTGTTTTCAGCTACTTCTGCAGTGTCTTTTTCTTTTGAAATATGTCCATCAACAGGGTTTCCTTTCTTTAAATTGTTCTTCACTTTTTCAACCATTTTTAAAGAAATTTTATCTTTTACTTTCTGTAATAGAGAAGTAAAGAACAGCTTATTTAGAAGTGGGCATTTGTTGATCCAAGACATGTGTTGGTGATGGAACTGAATATTGGGCTAAGAAGTTCATCTATATAAATAAAAATGTAAAATAGTTTGTACGAATCCACTAATCTCAAAAACTACTGAACCGATTTACACTAAACTTTCACACAATGTAGCCAAGGACTTCCGATAATAGAATAGCTACTCATTTTGTGCCTAGCACGCGTGTGTCGTGTGCAAATTACACACACAAAAATGTACCCACTGAAATGTGTTTTAACTTCCCTGTAGCCACGCCGATCAAACTGCTTTTCAACTGTCAGTGTTGGAATGGAGGTCTCTTGGGGCCAAAAAGGCCCTGGGATAGCAAACTCCCAGGTGGCCAATAGAGAGAGGGGGGGGAGAAATACTGCTCAATACTGTTCTCTGAGGTAAAAACACGTAGGCAGGCAGCTGCTTTAAACTGTTTAATACGAACTGAACCAAACTGTAACGAAGAACCAGCCATCTGACAGCAAATACAGTTTAATAAAAGAGGGACTAGGGAAGACATGATAGCAGCCTTCCAATATTTCAGGGGTTGCCCCAAAGAAGAGGGAGTCAAGCTATTCACCAAGGCACCTGAGGGCAGAACAAGAAGCAATGGGTGGAAACTAATCCAGGAGAGAAGCAACTTAGAACTGAAGGGAAATTTCCTGGCAGTGAGAACTATTAACCAGTGGAACAGCTTGCCACCAGAAGTTATGGATGCCCCAACACTGGATGTGTTTTTAAGAAGAGACTGGAAAACCATTTGTCTGACATGGTATAGGGTCTCCTGCTTGAGCAGTGGGGTTGGACTAGATGACCTCCAAGGTACCTTCCAACTCTCCAAAGCACCTGATGGCAGAACAAGAAGCAATGGGTGGAAACTAATCCAGGAGAGAAGCAACTTAGAACTGAAGGGAAATTTTCTGGCAGTGAGAACTATTAACCAGTGGAACAGCTTGCCACCAGAAGTTATGGATGCCCCAACACTGGATGTGTTTTTAAGAAGAGACTGGAAAACCATTTGTCTGACACAGTATGGGGTCTCCTGCTTGAGCAGCGGGGTTGGACTAGATGACCTCCAAGGTCCCTTCCAACTCTGTTATTGTATTATTGTATTACAGTAGGTAGGTAGATAGGGGAATAGAGAGACAGGGAGAAATACAGTTTAATAAAAGAGGGACAGGGAGACAGGATAGCAGCCTTCCAATATCTCAGAGGTTGCCACAAAGAAGAGGGAGTCAAGCTATTCTCCAAAGCACCTGAGGGCAGAACAAGAAACAATGGGTGGAAACTAATCCAGGAGAGAAGCAACTTAGAACTGAGGAGAAATTTCCTGACAGTTAGAAAAATTAATCAGTGGAACAGCTTGCCTCCAGAAGTTGTGAATGCCCCAACACTGGAAGTCTTCAAGAAGATGTTGGATAGCCATTTGTCTGAAATGGTATAGGGCAGTGATGGCTAACCTTTTTTGGCTCTCGTGCCAAAAGCAGGGGGAGTGCAGGGGTGATGTGCACAGGTGTGCCACATCCATAATGCTGTGTGCATGACCCCCTGCATTTGGCATGCTTTTTACGTCATCCCCAGGCTCCAGAGGCTTTATAGGAGCCTGGGGAGGGTGCAAACAGCTTTCCCCCACCTCCAGAGGGCATAAAACAGCCTCAAAAGAAGGCCTGAATCAGGTGGCCAGGGCACACATACACACTGAAGCTGACAGGGCAATGCCTCGCGTGGCCTAAGAAATGGTTCCGTGTGCCACCTGTGGCACCCGTGCCATAGGTTCGCCATCATGGGTATAGGGCTTCCTGCCTAGGCAGGGAGTTGGACTAGATGACCCCCAAGGGATAGAGAGGGAGAAATAAGGTAGGTAGGTAGGTAGGTAGGTAGGTAGGTGGATAGAAAGAAAGAAAGAAAGAAAGAAAGAAAGAAAGAAAGAAAGAAAGAAAGAAAGAAAGAAAGAAAGAAAGAAAGAAAGAAAGAAAGAAAGAAAGAAAGAAAGAAAGAAAGAGGAAGGAAGGAAGGAAGGAAGGAAGGAAGGAAGGAAGGAAGGAAGGAAGGAAGGAAGGAAGGTAGGTAGGTAGGTAGGTAGGTAGAGGGAGAAAGCAAGAAATACAATAGGTAGGTAAGTAGAGGGATAGACAGAGAGGGAGAAATACGGTAGGTAGGTAGGTGTATAGATAGATAGCGAGAAATACGGTAGGTAGGTAGGTAGAGGAATAGAGAGGGGGAAATACAGTAGGTAGGTAGGTAGGTAGATAGAGGTAGAAAGAAAGAAAGACAGTAGGTAGGTAGAGGGATAGATGGGGAGAAATACAGTAGGTAGGTAGGTAGAGGGATAGACAGAGAGGGAGAAATACGGTAGGTAGGTGTATAGATAGATAGCGAGAAATACGGTAGGTAGGTAGGTAGAGGAATAGAGAAAGAGGGAGAAATACAGTAGGTAGGTAGGTAGATAGAGGTAGAAAGAAAGAAATACAGTAGGTAGGTAGGTAGAGGGATAGACAGAGAGGGAGAAATATAGTAGGTAGGCAGGTAGGTAGATAGGGGGATAGATAGAGAGGGAGAAATACGGTAGGTAGGTAGGTAGGTAGGTAGGTAGGTAGGTAGGTAGGTAGGTAGGTAGGTAGGTAGAGGGAGAAAGCAAGAAATACAATAGGTAGGTAAGTAGAGGGATAGAGAGAGGGAGAAATACCATAGGTAGGTAGGTAGGTAGGTAGGTAGGTAGGTAGGTAGGTAGGTGTATAGATAGATAGTGAGAAATACAGTAGGTAGGTAGGTAGGTAGAGGAATAGAGAAAGAGGGGGAAATACAGTAGGTAGGTAGGTAGGTAGAGGGAGAAAGAAAGAAATACAGTAGGTAGGTAGGTAGGTAGAGGGATAGATAGATAGATAGATAGATAGATAGATAGATAGATAGATAGATAGATAGATAGATAGATAGATAGATAGATAGATAGATAGATAGATAGATAGATAGGGAGAAATACAGTAGGTAGGTAGGTTGGGGCTTATATGGTGGTTGTGTGTATGTGTGCAGGTATAGATCTACACACAGATTGGTTGGCCATTTAACCAGACTGGGCCACAGCAACGCGTGGCCGGGTATAGCTAGTTAACAAATAGAAATGCAAGCAAATTTGAATGGAATGGGTTGAAGCGCTCTTGGCCAGCAGCAACCCCTTCGGCCCATAGAGGGGGAGTCAAGAATCCAGCAACTATGGCTTCTGTCTCTTTATCAACTCCCCCCTCCCCAAAGGTTTGGCAGAGATCTCAACACCATGAAGTCCAAATACCACTCCACATTGCCTCCAAAGAATACGCACAGGGGAAGTTTTCAATAGTGCGCTTGGCACTTAGGCTCATTCAAGTTCTTCTCTGCTCATTCTGACAAATTCCCCAAGAGATAGCAGGGTAAGGAAGAGGATGAGAAGAGGAAGATAACTATATAGAAGGCTTACTACACGGATGTCCATGCGGATTGGGGAGGGGCTCAAAAAGAGTCAAGGTGGATTCTGCTGCAAAACACCCAGCTCTTAAGAATCAGGCCAAAAGAAACTGAGAACTGACACTGAAGTAAGTGCCCCTATTTCTTCATTTAGAACAGTGATGGTGAACCTGTGGCATGCATGCCAAACGTGGCACACAGAGCCCTCTCTATGGGCATGCGCACAGTTGCCCCAGCCCCAAATGGTTTGCTCCATCGTGTTTCACTCAATCAATTCCAACTTCTCGCAAAAGAAAAAGATCTCACGAAGTTGGAATTGAGTGAACTTTTTCACTCACACGCTTCACAATGGGGGAGACTGGGGTCCTGCCTTCCACCTGAAGCCCATTACGATGCCATCATCTTGGCAAAAAAAAAAGCAGTTTCTTTTCCTGCACAGTTGGCTGTGTTGGGATGTCCCGCCTTCCCACCAGCCAGCTGAGCATTGGTGTGCTGCTCCTGGGCTTGTCAGCCTTCAGACGTCATTCCTACCACCCAGCACCAGTTCAGGGGTTCCTTCCACCACCACCCCGGGGGGGGGGGGGGGGACGGGGACAGGGAGACAGAGAGAGAGAGGGAGGGAAAGAGAAATGATATTACAAAAGTTTATCTTTTTTATTGTTGCTAAACCTAATATTTCAAAAGCAGAAAAAGTTGCCCCAAAGGAGTCATTGAGGGCTGAACGCCAAGAGGCAGGGATTTCCTCTGCCTTCGGAGTTCCCACCCCACGGTGGAGCAAGCCAAATGGGCTAGGGTCTCCCCACTGCACCATGTTTGTTGGTGGTTGCATCCAAGGAGGCAGCTGCACTCAGGCTGCCCTGGGCCACAGGGGTGAGAGGGAGACGGGGTCTTCCCAACAGGATCCAGGTTGGAGTTGCCTTATTTTGTGTGGCTCTCTAATGTTTGGCTTTGCCTGCCAAGCCTCCATTCCCCCTCCACAGCCCAGATGGTTGGATCCACACAACAAGTGAAGCTGGACAGGAGAGCACAGATAGATGAATGGATGGATGGATGGATAGATAGACAAGAGAGAGGGGGGGTAAGAAAGACAGAGAAAGGGGGGGGGAAGAGAGAAAGAGAGTGGGGGAGGGGAAATGATATTACAAAAGTTTTTCTTTTTTTTTTGTTGCTAAACGTAATATTTCAAAAGCCGAAAAAAATGAAGGGGCATAAAAGTGCACTTCATATTTTCCTTAGAACAATTAACTGAACTCTGCGTTATCATTATTTTATGTAGTAAACCCTCATTATTCAGGTTAAATTGTCGTGTTGGCACTGCAAAAAATAAGTGGGTTTTGGGTTGCAGTTTGGGCACTCGGTCTCTAACAGGTTTGCCATCACTGATTTAGAACCATGGAAGAGGGGAGGGCAATGTCTACCTAAATCTGCATAAAGATTGAGGATGCATCCTATAGAACCGGGATGGTGAACCTATGGCACGCGCGCCACAGGTGGCATGCAGAGCCATTTGTCAGGGCACGTGAGGCGTTGCTTTGTCAGCTGGCCAGCACGCAGGCTGGCCAATCAAGTTCGGCCTTTTTTAAAGCCATTTTCCACCCTCCCCAGGCTCCAGAGGCTTTATAGGAGCCTGGAGAGGGCAAAAAGAGCCTAAAGCCTCCGGAGGGCAAAAAAAAATGGCCCTATGGGCAAACCAGAAGTTCAGGAACGAACTTCCAGTTTGCTCGTAAGGTCGGTTTAAGCCCTCCGGAGGCTTCAGGGACCTTCAGGAGGCTTCTCTGAAGCCTCCGGAGGATTAAAAACAACCCTACGAGCAAACCGGTTTGCTCGCAGGGTTGTTTTTAGTGATCCAGGGGCCTCAGGGAAGCCTCCTGAAGGTCCCTGAAGCCTCCAGAGGGCCTCTGGGTGGGCGGGGAGGCTGTTTTTGCCCTCCCCAGGCTCCTATAAGGCCTGGCGAGGGAGAAAAAAGCATGCAAAAAATGGGGGGAGCTTGTCATGTGCGCATGCACACTGGGGGGTGTCATACATTGCATTATGGGTGCGGCACACCCACGCACGACCCCCCTTGCGCTCCCCCACTTATGGCACGAGTCAAAAAAGGTTCGCCATCGCTGCTATAGAAAATGACTATATTAATCTGACCTCTTTTTCTTCCCCCATCATTTTCATTTTATCATTTATTCACATGATACATTATTTGACTTTATACTTGTCTTCCTCTAATTTCTGTGGCTACTAGTATTATATCTGTATCTCCCAGCAAGCTCTGGATAAAAGTATTGTGTATTTTTGTATCTGAGGAAACACTTATGTACATTTCCTGCTGACTGCTTGCTTCCTCCCTGCTCTTGTTTTATGAATCATCAAGCTGACTTCCTTCCAGTTTGTGAAACTTTCCATTTTGTCACTTATTCAAGTTTCTGGGGGCAGGGAGAACTTCCTTTTTCCCCCTAAAGAGTGACCTATAGATTCTCTAAGTGTGACATCCACAAAGTTTTGGGAAACTGGCAATTTGATAAAATGTGGACTGAGAACAAGATATTTGTATTGGAATTTTTTTTTAATCAACATATTTTTAAGGGGAGGGAGAGATCATTTTAAATTTCCCAGGCAGTTCTGGCTGTTGACTTCTAATATGACGTCTAGCATATTGATAAATGAACTTCAAACAAATTTATTCATTATTTTACAGGATCGTGGCACCACAATGTTTGATTAACCCTGGCTTCAAGGTTTTCCCTCAGAAGAAGTTAGAAGATAAGGAAACCTGGTGGCCAAAGAAAGATAATTTTGAATTCTTAGCTTTTGCAAACTCATGGTTTTTGGAGAATGGAGACATTAAATAATGGGCAAATAATGTTTCTTCTCACAAACTCTGATACTCTAAGATATGTCTCAGAAATTTTACAAGAAACCTACTAAATCTGTGTTTGTGTATCATTAGACTTACCACAAGAATATCCTCAAATAAATCCATGAGGTCATTTGTGAAATCCTTACTGAGTTCTAAGGAACAGAGAGCTTTTGCATATATCCGGACATCTGGCACACTTGGATCCGTCAAAATTTCATTGCATATTTTCAGTGCTAAATTATCATGAACAGTCAAATCCTGAAAAAGTCATTACAATATGGTAATTGTCCAAGTTTAAATTGTCCACAATTTCAACAAAAGCATTAAGGCAAGGAGGCGCTTTAACCCAGGTTTTGAGGGCTTTCTAATCTCAGATCAAACAAAACAGCCTCCTCACATACAGTTTATCTTACCTGACAGTTCTGAAAGTGATGATTCAATCCACTGGGCCTTGTTAGATCTACCAGAAGTTCAGCAACGTTAGCTACATCAACCTCTGACAACGGTGATGAAGCTGGAGCATTAAATAATACTTGCAACGTTGGGAGAAAAGCTTCTTCAAAGCATTCCTGATTAGTTCTGCATTTTTAAAATGTAACAGGTGAGGCCTTAACACAACACAACATCAAATGCACTCAACTGCATCAATTTCCAACTAACATAAGAGAAACCAATTTTATGTTCCTATGAAAGAATAAGGTCTCTTTTGAAAGCAGCATAAGATGCAAATGACAGCAGAGCATAAAGGTAGTCTAATATTCTAAGAACAGTAATTAATATAAATCTTACTGTGGTCCTTCTGCTTTTTTATAGCATATGGTATACAGATACCCAACAGCCTTACAAACTAAACCACCGTAAGCTCATGTAAAAAAACATTTAGAAGTACCTGCATGATAAGACTGATGTACTCCCAGTAAAAAAAAATCAACAAAGATTGTGTTTAAGAAAATGTATAGCAAATCGCATGGTTAAGCAGTTGTTATACAAATTTTAAAACCTCACAGTATTTTTTTTCTTTTCAATTAAGCTCACTTGGAGCTATTTAAAATACGGGTAGTCCTCATTTTACAGCCACAATTGAGCCTAAAACTTTTGCTGCTAAGCCAGACAGTTAAGTGAATTTTGCTCATTTTACAACCTTTCTTGCCCCAGTTAAGTGAATCACTGGAGTTGTTAAGTGAATCTGGCTTTCCCATTGACTTTGCTGGTCAGAAGATGCCAAAAGTTGATCACATGAACCCTGGACACAGCAACTGTCATAAATATGAATCAGTTACCAAGTGTCTGAATTTTGATCACATGACCATGGGAATGCTGCAATGATCATGTGTGAAAAATGGTCATAAATTACTTTTTTTTAGTGTCGTGGGAACTTTGAACAGTCACTAAATGAACTGTTGCAAGTCGAGGACTACCTGTTTAGAAAAAGAAACTATAGAGATATCCATATACACAGACCATACCTATTGGAATAGGCAAATAAAGGGAAAAAAACTCCCAAGGCATGTCGGAGGCGTGTATCCTCTTCTGTCACGGGATTATACCACAACAAAACCAATCGAGAAAGAAGTTTAGCACTGATTAGCCGGCCAGAAAATAGGAGCTTCACCAGTCCCTCGGCAGCCACAGTTCTAAGTTCTGAAAACTGGAGAAGAGATTTAAACAAGTGTATTCCAGTAATTATTCACAGGAATTTGGAGATGCAACATCTACCCTAAGTTTCATTCTGCAAGACTGCATTTACAGATAGTCCTCAATTTACAATCACAATTGAGCCCAAAATTTTCATTGCTAAGCAAGGCAATTGTTAAGTGAGTTTTGCTCCATTTTACAACCATTTTTGCCACAGTTATTAAGTAAATCACTGCAGTTGTTAAATGAATCATGTGGTTGTTAGGCAAATCTGGCTTCCCCCATTGACTATGACTGTTGGAAGCTGGATGGGAAGGTCACAACTGGCAATCACATGACCCAGGACATTGCAACTATCAAATACATGCCAATTGCTCAAATTCTGATCATGTGACCTTGGGGATGTTGCAATTTAAGTATGAAAACAAATCGTAAATCACTTTTTTCAGTGCAGCTATACCTCTGAATGGTCACTAAAAGTTGTTAATCTGAAGCAATTAAAAAAGCTCTCATGATTATTTCAACATGTCTCTCATCAGATGAATAATGTATAACTGACATTGTTAGCATTCTTAGTTTTGTCATGCATTTTTTATGTTGCTAGTGCCAGTCAGGGAAATATTGTGCTTATTCTTCCATGCATTAAATTAAAATTTACATCCATATTTGCTAGTTTTAATCATACCTCACTATCTAGAATCCCAGAAAGAAGCTGAAGAAGGTTGTGAGTGGTAGCTGTTTCTTCTTCTGTTTCCTTAGTTTTCTCACTCTCATTTTCTTCACTTCCAGTTTGAACTTTTCTGTCTTTGAATGGTTCTATTCCAAATATCATTACCTGGTCAAACAGTGCCTTCAAAGCACTCAGTTTTACCTTCGTTTCATCAATTTGCAATACCTGAATAGGATTAAAAAGACCAAACAGGGCGTATGAATTCATATAATTTAAACTATAATTCATTGGTTGAGCAATTTAAAAAAAAGCCACTTTGACCCTTGTCTTTTTAATTAATTTATTACATTTATTACATTTATAAACCGCCCCCCTCTCCCCGAAGGGACTCGGGGTGGTGTACAGGAAAATTAAAAAACTATCTAAAAACATACAAGACATACAAAGTTAAAAACGAATTAAATTACCCTGTACAAGAATTTAAAACATTAAAATTATAACCCATTAAAACCAAATAGATAATTTGCAAAAAACAGACTGGGGCAAGAAGCATCGATTAGGCCAAACCGGCCTGATGGAATAAATAAGTTTTTACTTTTTGGCGGAAGGTGCGGAGGTCCGTGGTGGTTCTAATATCCGGGGGTAGGTCGTTCCAGAGGGTCGGGCCCATCACAGAGAAGGCCCTTCCCCTGGGCGTCGCCCGCTGGCATTGCCTAGTGGACGGCACCCGAAGTCCCTCTCTGTGTGAGCGAATCAGCCGAAGGGATGTATGGGGCAGGATACGATCCCGCAAATAACTAGGTCCTGTGCCATGGAGCGCTTTAAAGATGATAATCAACACCTTGAAACGCACCCGAAAGGCCACAGGCAGCCAGTGCAGCTCGCGCAGGAGTGGTGTTACATGGGAGTATCTAGTAACTCCCATAACTGCCCGGCGGCTGCGTTCTGGACCAGCTGTAGCCTCCAAGTGCCTCTCAAGGGGAGCCCCATGTTTTCTCGGACTCTTTAAAGCAAGTTCCACATTGGGCTACAAATCTGAAGTTGACAAATGTCCTTCTCAAAATCTGCATGTTCCTTCAAGCATGCAATCAAGACAGAAGCAAAATAGCCAATTTCTGGTGAAATGTAAACATTGAAGATTGAAACCGAAGCAGGGGACTTCTGATACACAAGGAGCTTCCATGTGTTTCAATACTCCACCCTCAGACTCTCAAACTGGCCCAGAACTGGGCAGTCAGCATTTGGACATATTGCCAAGAAATGTTGGCAGCAGTTTGGCTATCTGGAAAGTTATTTCAGAATAGAAATTGGAGTTTTATCTTTCTTCTTCTATACCCATCCTTAGCCCGCATCCCACCCATCTTTTTCAGTTGTTTCCCAATCAACTCCTTCTGCAGCCTCAAACTGGTTGAGGGACCAAGTCACATCCCCAACCCTAGGAAACTACCTTATATTATACCCTCCAGAAGAATGCAGTTCTACCATGGATATAGGACAGGTATCTCCAAACTTGATAACTTTTAAGACTTGTGGACTTCAGCTCCCAAAATTCAGTTCTGGGAGTTAAAGTCCACAAGTCTTAAAGTTGCCAAATTTGGAGACCCCTGATGTAGGACAATGGAAAGAAATGTTTCCAATGTTTCAAGTGCAACATTCAGAACATCAGGCCTTGAATAGATGCTGATATTACAATGGAAAAGTATGAGTTTTCCTGCATAGAATTTATTTTAAACAGAATGTGAAAGAGAGAAGATAGGAAATGAAGACCACAGCTGTTGGCAGCAATATGGAATGACAGCATTTTGGTGGTCCAGGAGTGCCTTCTTTTTAGTTAAAAGTTTCACTTCTCAGTTATAATTTCCAGCAAGATCACTACATAGAACGTGTGGCCAATTGTAAATGGCAAATGTTTTCTACAAGCTGGCTATTCCTCTGCAGCCTACCTATCCACTTGCCCTCTTAGCACAGTATAAAGCAACACTGGACCTTCTTTAAAATTCCAGGATGCCAACGTAGTGGCTCCCATCTATTTGCGAGAAAGACCTCTCAATCCAGGGAGGGAAGAAGTGTGAGAAAAAGACTCCAAGTAACTTCCCTTTCATTACGATAAGTTATTTGAATAGGTGTTACATTTTAAAGAGTCTGGTACACCAGACTCTCCTAGCAACAAAGATCTGTCCATGGTACTAATATTTTGCTTAATTCGCCAGCATTGCAGGACCTGACACTGAACTTGAAAGTCAACCAAATGCCAAATGGTATGTATGCCTACTGAAAGCAAAGTGGAGTTTCTTTGGGCTCCCTTCACATGTTTTACTATTCTTTTGCACTCAAGAACACCTGTGGCAATAGGAACTCTTTTTCCTCAGGGTTCCCAAAGTCTATCAGACATTTCATGAGAAATGAAACCTACTTACTTGCAACAGCAAAGTGAGGCGCTGACGTGCAAACTCCTTGCTCTGCAGGCCACAGCAGGCCAAGCACAGCACCGCCATGTTTCGCACAGCAGGATGGATATTAGTAATTCCTGGTATTATCTAGAAAAACAAACATAGTAAGACATAGTGATCAGAAGAGAACCTTGTAGCTGCTTGCTTGCTAAGATATATGGGTAACTGAAGAGACCAGGGTAACCAAAGGGGATGTTTAAAAAGCCAGGATTGCCAACTTCCTAACCTCCCCTTGAGGATGCTTTTGCCAAAAAAAAAAAAAAAAAAGCATGAACTGATTTTAACAAATGTTCACACTGGTGGTCAAATAGACAGATGGAATGCTCAGATTTGTTTGAAAGAACTATATAAGAAAAGGATCTAACTTAATAAATGGAAAAATAGTGAATCTCTAACTGATATAAAACCTGGAACTGCTCAGAAACTAAAACTGATTCCATGTACAATCCAATGGAGGGCTGAAATAGAAAAGCTGTTTGAGGTTCCTGGAAGGAGAAATTCTATCCAGTAGAAACAAATTCATTTTTGGTCCTTAGCTGTCTTTTGTGGATGTACTGTACATGCACAATAGAATGCAAAACAAGAATTAGCTACCATAGATAGAAAAAAAGTATTTGAGGCCACATATATATCTGCTCAGCACAGATCTTTTATATTGTGATACATATCATAAGGTTGCCACATACCAGGGATTCAATTATTCCATCCAATGTAGGTCCTAACCCTTTGGAAAGTGAAATCTGCTTCAGAAGTTGGTTGCACATCATCAAACACTTCAGAAGTGTTTCTGGATCACTCTTTTAAAATAAAAGCATCATAGTTTAGTTCAGGATTTTGGTCCGGCATTTGGCCGAACAAAATGAGCAGCATTCAACAGAATTAGCAAGCAAAATTTGACCCTATATTTATCATTGAATCCAACTTTTTTTAATAGGGGGTATTAACATCAGAGGTCATAGCAGGATTTTCAGTTTTCTCTTCCTATGGAGTCCTTGCTGTTTTCTGAGCTTGATTGTTTTCTTCAAGACATTTCATTATCCAACTAAGTAATACCTTCAGTCCTCAATTCAAGTTTGAACTACAAATATTCTCTATTCTATTCCTCTTCTAAAAAGCCATTTCAGACCCAGCTTGAAAAAAGCCATTTCATCACATACACAGTTCTTAACATGTAAATGTAAAAACACTGAAAAGACTAGAGCAAGTGTAAAATACAGAACCTTTTCCACGCATGTCTCTTTAGTTTCAGATTCTTCCGCCTCTTTCAACAAGCCATTCTTTATACTTCCCAGCTCTATAATCCTCTCCTTTAACACAGAAGCATGGGTGAAGTCTTGCATGGCTACGCACTTCTCCAGAATATCCTTTGCTTCCATGAGTTTCACTTTTATTTCTGCCAGCTGGAAAGAAAACAGAAATTATGCCCTGGAGATACTGGGTATTATATTATGGCTTGTACAAAAAGTAGACATCTCAATCACCCTGACTGCTGATTCCTGCATGCACCCCATTTTCTTGATAGTGATTCTATCATTCTATAATTGCCTACTGGCAAAAAATATTTTTTGTCTTTCCAATCTAGTCCATAAGCTTAGAATTTTCTGGTCTCCCATGCTCATATCAAAAGAGCTAGATGCTTCTCAGTTCCTGAAATCAACTAAGGTTGGATAAATCCTGCTACCTCATCAGAATATGGAATTAACCTCTACTGATATGAAATCTATGCAACATGAATATTAAAAATACCATCATTTCAAATGACTTTGTGCTTCTCCCAATGAAAATAGTCTTTTGAAATACTTTGTAAGACATAAAGTAGCATACAATAAAAATAAAATAAAACACAGTAAAGTATACAATAAAGGTGTTTTAAAACAATATAAAAAAGGGAAGAAAAGAAACTAAAATAGGCACAAAAACTGTTCAACAGTTTCTCAGCAATTGCCTGGACGTAGGAGAAGTCTTCAAGTACTGTATTTTTCGGAGTATAAGACGCACCTTTTTTCCCCTCTAAAAAGAGGCTGAAAATCTGGGTACAGCGAATACTGCATTCTTCTACACTGAATACAGCATTTTTTGCCTGCCGAAGCCCCACCCCCTTCACCAAAATGCCCATGCAGATCCTTATGGAGGCTTTGCAGAGAGCTCCTGAGGGCTGGGAAGGGCAGAAATGAGCAAAAAATTGCCCTTTTTTTGCCTCCCCCCCAGTCCCCAGCAGCACACTATAAACCTCCATAAGCTATGCGTGCACTTTTTTGACCAAAAACCGGCCCGTTTTTGCAAAACACGGCCCATTTTTTACTCATTTTTGGTCCCCCCCGAAGCACTCTGCAAGCCCCCCCCCCCCAAGGTATTCATGCTTTTTATTTGAAAAAAATGGGCCCGTTTTCATGAAAAACAGACCATTTTGGGGAGGTTTGCAGAGCGCAAAAAAAAAATTTTCCTTTCGGAAAGCTGTTTAGTTAAGAGTAGTTGATGAGAATTACATTGATCAAGTGCTGTGCCAGCAGAAACAAGGGTGGCTTGGTGAAGGAAACTGACACTGAGGTTAACAGGATGAACACAACAATAGCCAAGGCTCTCCTTGCAGCTGGGAGATGAACCCAATGTGCTAAAAGTTGTCCTAAACAAAGGAGGCCTCCTGAACATCCTCTCCATCCTTCTATTTTATTTTCTTCTATTCCACCTTGTACTTACATATACCAGAGGAAATCAAAAGCCATCTTTATCAAGCTTTATAAAAAATAATTTGAAAATTTGCCCTCTCCAATCCTATTAATTTAATTATCTGCATTTCTGGGAAATAACATTCAGATTTTTCAGAAGCTGCAAGAAAAAATGCAATAATTCAGTTGTAGTTATTTCATTAAAAAAATTACTAAAGAAGTGGCACAATCTCTCTATACCTTAAGCTCTTGTTTTCTTATCTCACTTGCGTCTTGCTGCTTGTCTACAGTTATAATGGTTTCCCGCGTCTCTGAAATTATTTCAGCAACCTGAAAATGTAAATAATCACCAACCTGAAATTGAAACAAGTCTGGCGAACTTATTTTATTCTTGTCATAAAGCTAAAAAACAATACTCATTTCTGGGGGTCCTTTGGAGAAGCTCACATTATTTAAAAAAATCTCCCTAATCTTTACAGCCACAAAAAGCCTTCTCATTGCTGATGCTTTTGAGATCAACAGCATTCCTTGATCCTTAGAAGGCTTTAGTAAAAGTTATTCTGAACATCCTAAGATCATGTTGGACCTCTGTGCTCCAAATTCTCTCCCATTCTGACCTTTCAATGAGAAAGAACTAGCATGATGGTCTTGAGCCCATCTAGCTTGATTTCCAAATAAGGAATATAAACATTTAGAACTGGGAGGAAAACTAGTAAAGTCTCATCTGTTGAGGAGACAAATAAATATGATATGGTGAGGATATTTGTAGAAAAATCTAGTGGATCACTCATACTTGCAAACTAGCCAAGCTTTTCAAAAGGTTGATAGCAATCTTTCAATATCTGAGGGGTTGTCATAGAAAAGAAAGAATCAGGCTATTCTCCAAAGCATCTAAAGGCAGAACAAGAAGCAATGGATGGAAACTAATGAAAGAGCTAACCAACCTAGAAATAAAGAGAAATTTCCTGACAGTGAGAACAATAAATCAGGGGAACAGCTTGTCTTTGGAAGTCATGGATTCTCCATTGCTGAAGGTTTTCAAAAAAATTAGACAACCACTTGTCCAGAATGGTATAAGACAGTGGCTCCAAACCTTTTGGATGCAAGGGTCCGGTTCTGTGGACCAGGGTGGAGGTGGGGGTTTCACATTCTGACTAGGTCCCACGCATGCACAGATGGGGCTTTGCTTACTTGCACAGCCTGATTCCTAGCGAGCCATGGATCAGTGCCAATCTCACCCCCTTAGGGTCACCTGCTTGAACAAGGTGTTGGACTAGAAGACATCCAAGGTTCCTTCCAACTCTGTTATTCTGTATTCTGTAATTTTTCTGAATATGTGAATATTTACACTCAAAACTTGTCAGGGACAATTCTATTCAACTAAGTTTTTTTTAACATTCAAAGAAATCAAATTATTTACAAAGGAAATGAGTGAAAAAAGGTACTTTGGTTAACACAATTGCTCTGAAGACTTCCCTAAAGGATTAAACTTTCAATGTTGCAACCAAAAGAACATACCATCTGGATTCTTCGGTCATCATCCTTCAAAAGGCAGAGCAACTTTTCCATAAGATGGGATACAAGGGGGGCTGATGTGGTTGGAATCATAAGAATTTTTTGAAGGACACTCAGCATTCTCTTCCTTTAAAAAAATATACTTTTTTTTTAGTTTAAAATCCAAGGAACATTATTTGGGGGTAGGTCAGTGCTTCTGTTTCTGATATATGGACATCACTATTTCCTGCCAATGAATAAAGTTTCAAATCCCAAATGTTACAATTATGGTTTCTTCTCTGTTTAGGAATATTGTAAAACATGGGAAAACCCTTCCCATGTAAGATATATGAGACAAACTCACATTGAAACAGAGAAGAAAGATCACAGTATTTGGCTACAGTGCTATCTGCTTCAACTACAAACTCCAACTCTCACTCCCGGAAATTTTGGGAAAAGGGAAAATATTCTGCAGCTGGACTACAAATGCCCAGACCAAATGGTCAGCTGGTTATTCTTAATCTCAACTATTTCTCTTGATGTTCTCCTACTCTCTTCCCCATTTATATTGTTGAGTCCATTTTTTCTGGGTGATCCTTTTATGTATTGGAGATTGTATTGTTGACGACCTAAGGCATGTTTTCTCTACATGGAGACAGCAAAATCACCCTCTTCACTGTGGTTGAGGTATGCAATTGAGGTTTTGAAGACCTGTTTTTAGACCACTTATAGATATCTCACAGATCAGATGCTCCTCATTCCTACTGTCTCCTAGATTCTTAGGAGATCCCCCATTTTTAAAATTAATGCAACTTTACTTGTAACTTTAAAGCATTTATATCATCTGATTGTAAGCCCCTTTGGCTCAAAATAACCATGAGTGGAAAATTTACAAAGTACTTGAATTGATGTCAATATGTTAACTTGGTTTGCTGAAATGGATATCATCAAATATCCCTCCAAATCAACCTGTTCCTTTCTATATACATTTAAAAATATATCTTGTAAAAAAAATTGTCCCTCACAATTGCATAAAACAATTGCATGGTTTTTTTTAACAGAGTCTTACCTGCCTCCTTCTTCAGTGATATCCATGCAACCAATCATTAGAATTAACTGCTGACCTATAAATTCCTTGGTCATCAGTTGCTCAATGCTGGCCACGTCTTCCTTTTCTTCCTGACTGAGTACTGGAATGCTTTGAAAGTAGCTTAAGGATAAGAAAATGATTATTCTGTCAAAAGGAATTAAGATTTATCTCTTTGCCAATTCAAACTACAGCTCAATCTACTTGCCACAGACAGCAATGTGGTGTTGGATTTTCTCCTGATCTTTGTCAATGGCTGAATATTTAGAAAATTTTAGAAGGACAATGCAAAATTGCAAGACATCTGAAAGAATTTTTCCTTTACACAGCATGGTACTGTGAATCTGATTACACAACTCAGTCAATCTGCTTTAATTCCCCTGGTGGGTATCACGGAGACCTGGTTGGGCCATGAGGGGGGAGTGTCCCTCGTTGAAATGTGCCCACCAGGTTACCGAGCATTCCATCAGCCACGGGCTCAGGGTCGGGGTGGGGGGGTGGCGGTTATCATAAAGGAGGGCCTAGATTCAAGGGAGACCGCTGTGCCGCAGACAGCCGGCTGTGAATCCCTGTGTGTGAAGTGGGGCCAGGGGAGGCAGTTGGACTTGCTGATTGTGTACCTGGCTCCCCGCTACGTCTCAGCAGCCCTGCCCGAGCTTCGCAATGTGATAGCTGAGGTGGCAGTTGATACCCCCAGGCTATTAGTCATGGGGGATTTCAATCTGCCATCGGCAGGCGAAACATCCGATGGCCCGGGAGTTCATGGCCTCCATGACGGCCATGGACCTGACCCAATTAATTCACGGCCCCACTCACACCGGGGGACACACGCTGGACCTAGTTTTTGTCTCCGGCCAGTGGACCAGTGATCTTGGATTAGGGGAATTAGTCATCACACCCCTGTCATGGACAGATCACTCTCTCCTTCGGCTAGACTTTCAAACCGCTACACCCCACCGCGGGGAGGCGGAACCAGAAATACCAAGATGGTTCCGCCCCAGGCGCCTGATGGACCCGGAGAGGTTCCAGACGGAGCTTGGGCCAATACCTGTGACCCTGACCCATGACTCGACGGAGGACCTAGTGGCTGCCTGGAATAGCGCAGCCACGGGGGCCTTGGACCGGGTCGTGCCCTTGTGGCCTCTCACTCAGCGCCGATCTGCCTTGGCTCCTTGGTTTTCGGAGGAGCTGAGGGCGATGAAGCGCCGAAAGAGATGCCTAGAGAGCACCTGGAGGTACACTCGCTCCGAATCTGCCCGAACACAGGTAAGATCGCATTTACGGACCTACCTTGTGGCGATAAGAGCGGCGAAATGACATTATCTCTCCGCTCTTATCGCGTCTGCAGATAACCGCCCTGCCGCCCTGTTTAGAGTGACCCGCTCCCTCCTTCACCAGAGGCCACGGGAAGCTCCTTTGCAGGGTCATGCAGAGGAATTTGGATGTTATCTGCAGGATAAAATCGTTCAGATCCGGGACGAGTTGGCCTCCAAGTGGGTTAGTCCAGGCGAGCTGACGGAGGCAGGTCTTGAGACTGTTTGGGAAGAGTTTGATTCTGTTTCTCCTGATGACATGGACAGGGTGCTGGGGCAGCTGAATGCCACCACATGTTTATTGGACCCGTGTCCCTCCTGGCTAGTACTGGCCTCTCGGGAGGTTACACGAGGCTGGCTCCAGGAAATTACCAACGCTTCACTGAGTGAGGGGTTCTTACCAACTGTCCTGAAAGAGGCGGTGGTGAGACCCCTCCTCAAGAAGCCCTCCCTGGACCCAGCTGTATTAGCTATCATCCGGTCTCCAACCTTTGCTTTCTTGCGAAGGTTGTAGAGAGTGTAGTGGCACGACAGCTCCCCCGGCACCTGGAGGAAACTGTCTATCTAGACCCGCACCAGTCCGGCTTCCGACCTGGGTACAGCACGGAGACGGCATTGGTCGCGTTGGTTGATTATCTCTGGAGGGCTCGGGATAGAGGTTGTTCCTCTGTCCTGGTCCTATTAGACCTCTCAGCGGCTTTCGATACCATCGACCATGGTATCCTATTGCACTGGCTGGAGGGGTTGGGGCTGGGAGGCACCGTTTTGCGGTGGTTCTCCTCCTACCTCTCCGACCGGTCGCTATTTATGTTGACAGGAGGGCAGAGGTCGACATCGAGGCCCCTCACGTGTGGGGTGCCTCAGGGGTTGGTCCTCTCACCCCTCCTGTTCAACATCTATATGAAGCCGCAGGGCGAGATCATCCGTGGTTTTGGGGTAGAATTCCATCAGTACGCTGATGACACCCAGCTGTACATCTCTACCCCTGACCACCCCAACGATGCCATCAAGGTGATGTCCCGGTGCTTGGAGGCCGTGCAAGTCTGGATGGGAAGAAACAGGCTTCGGCTCAACCCGTCCAAGACCGAGTGGCTGTGGTTCCCGGCACCACGATATAGCCAGTTGGTTCCATCTCTGGCTATCGGGGGCGAGTCACTAGCTCCCGCAGAAAGAGCCCGCAACTTGGGTGTCCTCCTGGATTCTCGGCTGTCGTTGGATGACCATTTGACAGCCGTGGCCAGGGGGGCTTTTTATCAGGTACACCTGATATGCCAGTTGCGCCCCTTTCTAGATCGTGGTGCCCTATGCACAGTCACTCAAGCACTTGTCATTGCCCACCTGGACTACTGTAACGCTCTCTACATGGGGCTTCCCTTGAGGTGCACTCAGAGGCTCCAGCTAGTCCAGAATGCAGCCGCGCGGGGGATCCTGGGAGTCTCGAAATACTCCCATATAACACCTCTCCTGCGCAAGCTGCACTGGCTACCTGTGGCCTTCAGAGTGGGCTTCAAGGTGTTAGTAACCACCTTTAAAGCGCTCCATGGCATGGGACTTGGATATCTGCGGGACCGCCTCCTACCACATACCTCCCTTCGACCTGTCCGCTCCCACAGGGAGGGCCTCCTCAGGGTACCCTCTGCCGGACAATGCCGGCTGGCGACCCCCAGGTGGAGAGCCTTCTCTGTGGCAGCCCCCGCCCTCTGGAATGACCTGCCCCCCGACCTTCGTACTATCACGGATCTGCACCTCTTCCGTCGGGCACTAAAAACACACCTATTTCATGCAGCCGGCCTGGTATAGTTTTAAATGTGATTTTAAATTGGGTTTGTAATGAAATTGTTTTAGCACGGGCTCCAAATTTAATTTATTTTTAACCCATTTCTAATATTTATTGTATTTATTGCTATGTTTTTATTATTTCCTGTGCACCGCCCTGAGTCCCCCCAGGGAGATAGGGCGGTATATATATATAATAAAACTGAAACTGAAACTGAATTATTTCTGCAGCATCTCCTGCCCATCAGATATCTTTATTATTAAAATATCTTCTAAAAATCAGTTATTCCAAAATGTTTATTCCAAAATGTCATCAGAAAACCTTAACACCAATAAGAATGATAATTGTAAGATTATGAACTAACATTGCCATTTTTGAATTAATTGTGTTAATTTACCTCAACAGATAATCCGCATAGATAGCAGTTTCTGGCAAGACTTCTTCTAAGACTTCTTCTCCTTTGGATTTCAAGTGCTCACAAAGAGCTTTCCAATATAAGGCACTCTCTGCAGTCAGTTTTTCTATTGGAATGGTTTTCCTTCAAATGAAGCACATGGAGCACTATCAAGTTTCCATTTTAAAAAACCCAATTATTTTCTTGTATTAGTTTTATAAACCACGAAATTTCAGAAAGCAACCACTACAAGCTAATATGTCTATGAAAACCAAACATCTACATTAAAATAAATTCCTGAAACATACTACAGTATGGTTTGATATTTATCTTTAAGAAATAATGTCATGCGAGTATACTGTTGATGAAAAGTTAAAGGAAAAAAGTTTCTGTTCTCTGTGGCGGGCCCAACCCTCTGGAATGACCTACCCCCCGAACTTAGATCAATCACGGACCTCCGCTCCTTCCGTCAACAATTAAAGACCCATCTTTTCCAGCAGGCCGGCCTGGCCTAACCTACCGTACCAGCCTAGTTTTAGTAAATATTACCAATCGGGTTTTTACGATATAAATTTAAACAAGGTACTTTTTAACACAGGGTAAAACATTTAATTTAGTTTTAATTTATTTATAATTTGTTATATACAATACAATAGCAGAGTTGGAAGGGACCTTGTAGGTCTTCTAGTCCAACCCCCTGCGTGGGCAGGAACCTTATACCATTTCAGACAAATGGCTATCTAACATCTTTTTAAAGACTTCCAGGGTTGTGTATATGTATATGTTCTTAAATTCCTGTACACCGCCCCGAGTCTCTTTGGAGAGAGGGGGCGGTCAATAAATCCAAATAAATAAATAAATAAATAAATAAATAAATAAATAAATAAATAAATAAATAAATAAATAAATAAATAAATAAATAAATAAATAAATAAATAAATGTAAAATAGTTTGTACGAATCCACTAATCTCAAAAAGTACTGGACCGATTTAAACCAAACTTTCACACAATGTTGACAAGGACTTCTGATAATAGAATAGCAAATCATTTTGTGCCTAGCACACGTGTATCATGTGCAAGGCAGGCACAAATAAAAGTTACTTACTGAACACGGTTTAAGCTCCGTGTAACTCCTCCCATCCGGCTGTACGTCATGGACACGTAACGGCAGAAAACCGCCTTGAAGGAACATTGCCAGGGGCAACGTGGAAAGCAACGCATGCGCCTCCCTGTCTGCCTGCAGCCGCTCTCTTCCACACACACACGCATGCGCACGCGCACACGCACGCAGGGCCACAGGATCAAAAGCGTCCGAGCCCCGTGTGGTAGTCGCCTGGCGGGCGTGTCGGGCACGGCAGCCGCCCGCGTCTCCACTAGCTCTCTCCGATGGTCACCGAGGTGCACTTTCCGGAGCCGTTGGAGAGAGCTGGTGGGGGCATGGCCGGCTGTCCTGCCCGCGGTGCGCCTGCCGGGCGGCGGGGGCTGCGTGTCGCGGGGCTCGGGGGCGGCGCGGGGCTGGTGGGGGTGGGCATGCGGTGCCCGGATGGCCACGCTCACTGTGGGAGGAGGCAGCCCTAGACTCCTCAGCCTGATATGCCGGCCTTTTCGCTGCTTGCGGAGGGGAGGGGGGAGACTGATGCACAGAGAGACAGAACAGAGAGATAATGAATGAGAGAGATCGACAGGCACACACACAGTGACAGAGAGAAAGGGAGGGGAGAGAGACAGACACACAGAGAGAATGAGTGAGGGAAAGATAGACAGGCAATCATACGCAAACAGAGTGAAAGAGATGGGGAGGAAGGAGAGAGAGCGACAGAGAGATAGAGAGAATGACAGAGAAAGACAGAGAAGGAAGGAGGAACAGAGGGACAAAGAGACTAATGACTTTGCCCACCACTGTGTTACGCACAAGGGAGGGAGGAAGGGAGGGGGGGGCTGGAGGGGGTTGACTGAGGGGTGGTGGTCTGGGGAGGGGAGGGCTATTTATTTAGGTAGAGGAATATAGAGAGAGGAAGAAATACAGTAGGTAGTTAGGTAAGTAGAGGGATAAACGAGAGGGATGAATACAGCAGGTACAGGTAGATAGGTACAGGTATATAGAGATAAATACAATAGGTAGGTAGGTAGAGGGAGAGAGGGAAGTATACAGTAGGTAGGTAGGTAGGTTAGGTAGGTAAGTAGGTAGAGGGATAGATAGTGGGAGAAATACAGTAGGTAGGTAGGTAAGTACAGGGATAGATAGGGAGAAATACAGTAGGTAGGTAGGTAGGCAGGTACAGGGATAGATAGGGAGAAATACAATAGGTAGGTAGGGGGATAGATAGATAGGGAGAAACACAGTAGGTAGGTAGGTAGGTAGATAGAGGGATAGATAGGGAGAAATACAATAGGTAGGTAGATAGATAGAGGGATAGATAGGGAGAAATACAGTAGGTAGGTAGGTTGGGGGTTATACAGTGGTTGTGTGTATGTGTGCAGATTGGTTGGCCATTTAACCAGACTGGGCCACAGCAACGCGTGGCCGGGTATAGCTAGTAAGTAAGTAAGTAAGTAAGTAAGTAAGTAAGTAAGTAAGTAAGTAAGTAAGTAAGTAAGTAAGTAAGTAAGTAAGTAAGTAAATAAATAAATAAATAAATAAATAAATAAATAAATAAATAAATTTGCCTGTTTATTTATTTGTGTGTTTCTTTTATATCCATCATAATCTAGTAAGCTTTAGTGGTTTATATAATCTATAATATAGCAAAATTTTAAAAAATCAACAAAATGAGCCTATAAGCCTTTGTTTGATTGCTACATAAATTTTATATTTACATTTTATATAAATAAAAATAAAATATGACACTGTGTATAGATTTAGAAATATATTCTCCAATTATATCCCATTTCCCAGTCCACTTTCTTTATATGCATGTTTCATTATCTTAACCTTTTTTTAAGGTTTTAACCTATGGAAACCACGAAAAGACTGCGCTTGCGCGAAGATGGCGGGCTAACTCTGGAGCTCCGTGTGTGCCATGGAGATTGTTAGCCTCTATCCGTGCTCCCAGCCCTCCTACATTAGTCGGAGGGTATGGGACTGATAAGGAATCCACCCTGGCGTCCCGGGGTGAGGTTCTCGATGGAAATGGGTGCAGCGGGAACGAAAACGGCGCGGGTGAAGGTGAGAGCGCCGGAGCGGAGGACGGCGTCCCTGGCGTCCGAATGAGGGCGGTGGTGACCGACCACGCTTGTGAGTCCCCGATGGCGGCGGCGGCAACGGGCCGGGGGGATAGACGGAGGAGGCGGTGAGAGCGCCGGGAAGCCAGCGGCAGTGGCGGTGGCGGAGGCGATGGACCAGATACGGAGAGATATGGAGAGAAAGACGCCGGTGGTGAGAGCACCGGGAGGATGTGTTGTGACGGCCGCTGGAAGCCAGGCCGGGCGGTGGGAGCGCCGGGAGGCCTGGCTGAGGCGGTATTTTTGGAGATGGCGGCGGTGGGAGCGCCGAGATGGCCACGCTGAACCCTGCCCTGCTGACTGGCTGACCATGGAAGACTCGAAGGGCGGCGGTGGGAGCGCCGCGATTGAAGCTGAAGCCAGCCTTGCAACGACAGCGGTGAGACGGGGGTGAGAGCCCCGGACGGAAGGCCGGTGTCCCCGAGTTTTAATGGCGGGGGCTCGGACCGGACTGTCGGCTGCGGGGCTGACTGGTGGCAGCCAGTAGAAGCTGACTGAGCCCTGGGCTGGGGAGGACAGTAATCCCCCGACCCTGGTGATCGGTCGAGGGGTGAGGCCCGCACAACAGGCCCCAGGCCAGGAAATTGGAGGTTGGAGACTGGAGGTTTCTGGCCTGTTAGGCCGGGTCGGGCTAGGAGGTTGGATAGCCGGCCTGGGCCTGGTTAAACCCCCAGCTGGGAGCAATTTTCCATCAGGGAGAACAGACTCCTTTCCGGCTTAGCTGGAGCCAAACTTACATTCTTCAGCAACTTGAGATGAAACCCTTCCCCTTGTGATGATGATTTGTTGAGACCAATAGAACTGTGCCGTATTAAGACCTCTTTAAAGACCTTATGAATGTCCTAAAGATCTTTTGGACTGGAACATCAAATGGACACCCAATTGACATTGTGAACTTCCTTACTATAGCACTTATTCACTTTATTAGATCTCTGATGAATTTAAGTTATGGCTAATGACGTTTTTAAGATCCTATTTAACCCATGACACACTAATGAAATTATTCTTACATTGTTTTATATTGATGATTAGTTTTAATTATTTATTACAACGCAATGTACTCCAGAGCAAATATTTTGTTTTTACGAGAGTCCCCGCTCTCACAGGCTTGGCCCTCTGCTCTATCGAGGGCCCATCTTGATGAGGGATTCATTAATCCGGAGAGATGGGCGAAGCGCGGCCTTAGGGGGTTTTTAGTATCTAAATTATTGGTGCTTTTAGGGGGTACCAGGGAGGGGGGTGGGTTTAGACAGGCAGAGACAGGGGGTATTAGTGAAAGTAAGGGCCGGATTAGCAGGCGGCGGAGGGAGGCGGAAGGTTCCGACAGGAGGGGGGAAATGCGAGTCGTTCTGATGGAGGGCCGACCGATCCAGAGGGTCGTGGGGAGAGGCAGGTCCGAGGGGAGACAAGTTCCATCCTCCCGGTTGGAGGCACGTAGCCGTTGGCTTCAAACGGTCAAGTGCCACAACCCCCGCAGGCTAAGTGGTCAGGGAGTACAGAGCCAGGGCCTACGGCTGATGTTTTGCAATGCCAGGTCCGTTGTCAACAAAGCCCCCCTCATTAATGACCTTGTGTCAGAGGGGGGGGCGGACCTGGTTGGGATTGCGGAGACCTGGTTGGGCCTCGAGGGAGGACTGCCCCTCGTTGAAATCTGCCCACCAGGTTACCGCGCTTTTCATCAGCCCCGGGCCCTGGGTAGGGGCGGTGGGGTAGCGGTCATTGTGAAAGAAAGTCTTGAGCCGAGAGAAACCATTGTGACACAGACCACTGGTTGTGAGTCCCTCTGCGTGAAGTGGGGCCTAGGGAGGCAGTTGGGCTTGCTAGTTGTATACCTGGCTCCTCGCTATGCAGCAGCAGCCCTGCCCGAGCTCCTAGAGGTGATCGCTACGGTGGCAATTGAGACCCCCAGACTTTTAGTCATGGGGGACTTCAACTTGCCAACGGTTGGCGTATCATCCGAGGTAGCTCGGGAGTTCATGGCTTCCATGACGGCCATGGACCTGACCCAAGTAATTCAAGGCCCCACCCACGAGGGTGGAAACACACCAGATCTCATCTTCGTCTCTGGCCAATGGGCGAGTGATCTGGGTATAGGGGATATAGTCATCACGCCCTTGTCATGGTCAGACCACTCACTTCTCCAGCTCGACTTTCCGACCGCTGCTCCCCTCCGCGGGGAGGCGGAACCTGAATCACCAATCTGGTTCCGCCCCAGGCGCCTGATGGACCCAGACGGGTTCCAGGCGGCGCTTGGGCCACTTCCTGTACCCCTGACCCGCGCCCCGATGGAGGACCTCGTGGCCGCATGGAATATTGCGACCACGGGAGCCTTGGATCGGGTCGCGCCCTTGCGGCCTCTCGTGTGGCGCCGAGCCACCCTGGCCCCTTGGTTTACCGAGGAGCTAAGGGTGATGAAACGCCACAAGAGATGCCTAGAGAGAAGATGGAGGGCTTCCCGCTCTGAATCTGACCGGACACAGGTAAGAGCCCATTTACGGACTTACATTGTGGCGCTGAGAGTGGCCAAACGCCATCATTGCGCCACTCTCATAGCATCCGCAGATAACCGCCCTGCCGCCCTGTTTAGGGTGACCCGCTCCCTCCTTCAACAGAGGGTGCGGGAAGCCCCGTTACAGGGTAGAGCAGAGGAATTTGTGTCTTATCTGCAGGAGAAAACCGCTCAGATACAGAATGAGTTAGCCCCCATTGCTGGTCCAGTGGAATGCCGCGAGGCGGATCTTGTTTGGGAGGAGTTTGACTCCGTTGCTTCCGAGGATATGGACAGGTTACGTGGGCGACTGCGAGCCACCACATGTTTATTGGACCCGTGTCCCTCCTGGCTTGTACTGGCATCCTGGGAGGTGACACGAGGCTGGCTCCAAGAGGTTATCAACGCATCCTTGAGTGAGGGTTTCTTGCCTGCTTCCCTAAAAGAGGCTATGGTGAGGCCCCTCCTTAAGAAGCCCTCTTTGGATCCAGCTCTTTTAAACAACTACCGTCCAGTCTCCAACCTTCCCTTTTTGGCGAAGGTTGTTGAGAGTGTGGTGGCACAACAGTTTCCCCGTCACCTGGAGGAAGTTGATTATCTAGACCCGCGCCAGTCCGGCTTTCGGCCCGGGCATAGCACCGAGACGGCATTGGTCGCGTTGGTCGATGATCTCTGGAGGGCCAGAGATGGGGGTTGTTCCTCCATCCTGGTCCTATTAGACCTCTCGGCGGCTTTCGATACCATCGACCATGGTATCTTATTGCATCGGCTGGGGGGGTTGGGGGTGGGAGGCACCGTGTTACGGTGGTTCTCCTCCTACCTCTCTGGCCGATCGCAATTTGTGTTGGCAGGAGGGCAGAGGTCGACCTCGAGACCCCTCACATGTGGGGTGCCTCAGGGGTCGGTCCTCTCGCCTCTCCTGTTTAATGCATATATGAAGCCGCTGGGTGAGATCATCCGTGGTTTTGGGGTAGAGTACCATCTGTACGCTGATGACACCCAGCTGTACATATCTACCCCAAACCACCCCAACGATGCCGTAGCGGTGATGTGCCAGTGCCTGGAAGCCGTGCGGATCTGGATGGGGAGTAACGGACTCAGGCTCAACCCGACCAAGACCGAGTGGCTGTGGTTTCCGGCTGCCCGATTCAACCAGATGATTCCATCTCTGGCCATAGGGGGCGAACATCCTGCCCCTGTGGATGGGGCGCGCAACTTGGGTGTCCTCCTGGATACCCGGCTGTCCATGGAAGATCAAGTGACAGCCGTGGCCAGGAGGGCGTTTTACCAGGTCCGCCTGGTACGCCAGTTGCGCCCCCTATTGGATCGGGACGCCCTTCGCACAGTCACTCATGCTCTCGTGACATCCCGACTGGATTATTGCAACTCTCTCTACATGGGGCTCCCCTTGAGGTGCACCCGGAGGCTTCAGTTGGTCCAGAACGCAGCCGCGCGAGCAATTATGGGCACCTCTAGGTTTGCCCACGTAACACCGCTCTTGCGCGAGCTGCACTGGCTACCTGTCGTCTTCCGGGTGCGCTTCAAGGTGTTAATTATCATCTTTAAAGCGCTCCATGGCTCGGGACCTAGCTATCTGCGGGATCGGATCCTGCCTCATACATCCTCACGGCCGATACGCTCCCACAGAGAGGGACTTCTCCGGGTGCCGTCCACTAGACTCTGTCAGCGGGCGACGCCCAGGGGAAGGGCCTTCTCTGTGGCGGGCCCAGCCCTCTGGAACGACCTTCCCCCCGATATTAGGACAACCACGGACCTCCGCTCCTTCCGCTTAAAACTAAAGACACACTTTTTTCGCCTGGCCGGCCTTGGGTAGTCTCTTTTTAGGTTAGGGGGTTTTAGGGGTAATTTTTAGTTTAGCATATTGGTTTTAGCGCAGGAATAATTTAATTTACTTTTAATTTTGTAGTTTGTATTTTGTATTTTGTTCTTGTATTTTAATTGCCTGTGCCCCGCCTCGAGTCCCCTAGGGGAGAGAGCGCGGGTTATAAAATTAAATTATTATTATTATTATTATTATTTTAAAATAAACATATCACAATTGGTTGCTTCATGCAACATTGTTTAAAGCTTAAGTTATGTTTGACTATTAGAGTGCTATCTGAACCTACCACTACAAGAAGACCTAATAATATTTTGGTAATATTCTGGGATAATTAATTTTGTATACATTTTTTAAAAGACAAGTATCAGCATTGCTGGCTGGAAATTCTGGAGTTGAAATCTATACATATTACAGTTGCTAAGGTTCAGAAACTTTGGCATAGGAAGGCTCAAAACATTGTTGCACAGGTTTCATGAATAATATGGGTAGGAATTATGCATGCATTGAAATTAAAGAGCTACTAAATCCAACTAAGACATCATGGGATATAATTTTAGAGGCAGAAGACAACCTTATGTTCCTACTAGAGAGTATACATTACTCTGACCCAGTAAAAAGACAGCCACATCTGTATAATCCCTACCTGTCATCCAGTTCTGAAAACTTTTTAATCAGATCCTGGCAGGGAGATAGCTGGAACATAGCATTAAGGGCTAGGAGACCCACTTCGGGGCAACTCTCCACATCCAGATGATGGAGTAATTCTAAGACATTTCCTTCAACTAGATGTAACCAAGCTTGGAGAAGCTGTTTCTGTACCATTTCTTTCACACTTTCTATTAGAGACAGAAATGAATTCCACATCAGATGTACGTACATACATACACATGTATATGTATATATGTATATGTATATGTGTACGTATGCATGCATGCATGTATGTATGTATGTATGTATGTATGTATGTATATCTGAATAATAAAACATTCTGTTTAAGTACTTTGTAAAGCAGGACTCAGAATCTTGAGTCTTGACTTAACTATTTGTTTAACGGCAGTCTAGAGCAGGGGTGTCAAACTCAAGGCCTGCGGGCCGCATCTGGCTCAGGTGGTGCTTAAAACCGGCCCACAGGGGCGTCCTGGAAATATCAAAGGACTAGCCCGAGGTACCTCTGATGGCTAAAATGGGCCACATGCAGCCCCCCACGCCCCCCCTACCCCGCTTCGTTTTTACCCTCCATGACTTCCTGCAGCACTCTGCCGGCTGAAAACAGGGATGGAAACGGGACTGAAAACAGGCCACATGGGGCCCGTTTTCAGCTGGCAGAGTGCTGCAGGAGGCAGCCCTCCAGTCTCCCCCCACCTGCTGTCCCGGGGAGAACTACAATGCTGAGCCAGCCCTCAAAGAAGTCCAGTTTGACACTCCTGGTCTAGAGTTATGATGGTGTTGGAAAAAAGTGACTTACAACCCACCTTGGAGGTTACAACTGTCACATCACTCCCACATGATTGCAATTTGAATGCTTAGTAACTGGTTCAAATTTACAGCAGTTAAGTGTCCTGTGGTCACATAATCACAATTTGCAGCCTTCCCAGGCAGCTTCCAACAAAATTATCTCAGGAAGATAAACTTAACTATGTGATTCACTTAATGACCATGGTGGTTCATTTGATGATGTTTAAGAATATTTAAAGCCTGAGTATGTTTCTCTTTGTCCCCTTTTATAAACAACAGAATCAATCTTTTTCTTTTCCAAGGCTAAATTCATGTTTCTCCTGCCCTAAAGGCTCCTACATTCATCTACACCAGAAATAGGTATTATCTAGCCCTTTGGCTGTCTCTGTCCAGCCCACAGCTACAGTCCTATGGTTCAGCCCGCCACAAGTCTCTGTTTCCCATGTGGTCCCTTGGGAAAATTAACTCCCCCCCCCCCCCAAATTTACATTGTATTTCTTCACCTTCTCAGATGAGAAGAGTAAAATTGAGTCTAAGGAAGAGTGAAGATTCTCACAGAAGAGATGTTGACTATGTATTTGTATATATAATGGCTATATATAATGATGTATTACTATTATAACTCTGTTTCTGGCCTTATGACTATAATGCTGCATTTCCCTGAAAACAAGACCCGGTCTTATATTTTTGGGACTCCAAAATAAGCACCAGGGCTTATTTTGGGGAATGCCATATTTTTTTACTCACAGGAGGTAGCGAGCACGAGGACTGACGGGAGTCACTGCTATTGCTGGGTCAACTCTCTCCATCCCACCATCTGCTTGCCTACGGTCGTAATAGGCCAAGTTCTCGGACATGCCCCGGCCTTCACCTGCCCTGCCAGCTAGCCCTGCTGCTGCTGCTGGAACACTGGAGCTCAGGTCTTGCTCAGGCTGCTACAAGAAGCAGAAGGCTGTGTGTCTCGTTGAGATCAACCCCCCCCCCATGCCTCTGCCTGTGCTGCTGTGCATTGGAATCACCTGCCTCCATTAATTCAGGTGTCCTCTCTCCCATTGTCTCTTGGCTTGTCCAGGGCTGAAGGTCGTCAGCGCATCGGGATTTCCTCCCCTACTGTGCCTCTGCCCAGCTGCTGGACCTGCTGCACCTGCTACAACTGCCCTCATGGAGGTTTTTCACCTTTCTGGATGTCCTGTTTTCCGCCGCCCTGCTGGGCTGCTCCTGCTTGGTGCGAGGCAAGTCAGCCCAGATCTACAACCTACGGAGCACCTCCCCCTGCCGTCAGCCTCCCAGGGCCCCTGCACTGCAGCTCTCATGCTGACTGTGCGTAGGGCTGCCCATGGCTCCCTTCGGCCTGTACCTCACCTGCAGCTGGCCTGCTGCCACTGCCTTGCCTTCCACCCAGCCCTGCCCAGGTGTGAGATGAGGCATGGCTGGTGGCAGGGATGCAGCCCAAAGGTGATAGTGGACGAAGTGGCATGGTGGCATGGCTGCACCAGCGACCACTGGTGAATGGGCCCTGGCAGGCCAGCATCAGGGGGAGGCACTCCGGATGTCGTAGATCTGGGTGACTTGCCCCACACCAGACAGGAGCAGCCCAGCAGGGCACTGAGAGCAGAACAGCCCATCGGGCAGCCCAGGACGGGGCTGAAGAGAGGGCCCTCAGTGGCAAGGTTGCTTGGCGCCCCCGGAGGGTCGGGGCTGGTGAGAGTGTGCCATAAATACCTCCAGGCACCTGGAGAGATGGTACAAGAGGCAGCTCCTGGCCCTTGTTGGCTCAGCTGATCCATGGGGCTGCGATTAAGGGGCTGAGTCTGGTCCAGGCCAAGCTTAGGGTGGCACTTTACCATATTGTCGATCCCACCACTATACCGATTCGTACCCTCTCATGTACAGGAACCAAGACCTGGACACTGGAGTCACGTTGGTGGGGAGGGAAGGAGCCAAGCCTTCATAAGGTGACCGGGGAAGGGAAGGAGCCACCGTGCTAAATGGCATCTCATAATAATAATAATAATAATTTTTAATTTTATATCCCGCCCTCTCTCCCCAAAGGGACTCGAGGCGGGGCACAGGCAATTAAAAATACAGTTAAAACCACAGACAGAATACAAAATTAAAAATGAATTAAATTAATCCTGCGCTAAAAACCCATAAACTAAAACTACCCCTAAAACCCCTAACCTTAAAAGAGACTACCCAAGGCCGGCCAGGCGAAAAAGATGTGTCTTTAATTTTAAACGGAAGGAGCGGAGGTCCGTAGTTGTCCTAATGTCGGGGGGAAGGTCGTTCCAGAGGGCTGGGCCCGCCACAGAGAAGGCCCTTCCCCTGGGCGTCGCCCGCTGACAGAGTCTAGTGGACGGCACCCGGAGAAGTCCCTCTCTGTGGGAGCGAATCGGCCGTGAGGATGTATGGGGCAGAATCCGATCCCGCAGATAGCTAGGTCCCGAGCCATGGAGCGCTTTGAAGATGATGACTAACACCTTGAAGCGCACCCGAAAGACGACAGGTAGCCAGTGCAGCTCGCGCAAGAGCGGTGTTACGTGGGTAAACCTAGAGGTTCCCATTATTGCTCGCGCGGCTGCGTTCTGGACCAACTGAAGCCTCCGGGTGCACCTCAAGGGGAGCCCCATGTAGAGAGAGTTACAATAGTCCAGTCGGGATGTCACGAGAGCATGAGTGACTGTGCAAAGGGCGTCCCGATCCAATAGGGGGCGCAACTGGCGTACCAGGCGAACCTGGTAAAACGCCCTCCTGGCCACGGCTGTCACTTGATCTTTCATGGACAGCCGGGTATCCAGGAGGACACCCAAGTTGCGCGCCCCATCCACAGGGGCAAGATGTTCGCCCCCTATGGCCAGAGATGGCATCAACTGGTTGAATCGGGCAGCCGGAAACCACAGCCACTCGGTCTTGGTCGGGTTGAGCCTGAGTCCGTTACTTCCCATCCAGATCCGCACGGCTTCCAGGCACTGGCACATCACCGCTACGGCATCGTTGGGGTGGTTTGGGGTAGATATATACAGCTGAGTATCATCAGCGTAGAGATGATACTCTACCCCAAAGCCACGGATGATCTCGCCCAGCGGCTTCATATATGTGTTGAACAGGAGAGGCGAGAGGACCAACCCCTGAGGCACCCCACATGTGAGAGGTCTCGAGGTCGACCTCTGCTCTCCCGTCAACACAAATTGCGATCGGCCAGAGAGGTAGGAGGAGAACCACCGTAAAACAGTGCCTCCCACCCCCAACCCCCCCAGCCGATGCAATAAGATACCATGGTCGATGGTATCGAAAGCCGCCGAGAGGTCTAGTAGAACCAGGATGGAGGAACAACCCCCATCTCTGGCCCTCCAGAGATCATCCACCAACGCGACCAATGCCGTCTCGGTGCTATGCCCGGGCCGAAAGCCGGACTGGCGCGGGTCTAGATAATCAACTTCCTCCAGGTGACGGGGAAACTGTTGTGCCACCACACTCTCAACAACCTTCGCCAAAAAGGGAAGGTTGGAGACAGGACGATAGTTAGATAATAGAGCTGGATCCAAAGAGGGCTTCTTGAGGAGGGGTCTCACCATAGCCTCTTTTAGGGAAGCAGGCAAGGAACCCTCACTCAAGGATGCGTTGACAACCTCTTGGAGCCAGCCTCGTGTCACCTCCCAGGATGCCAGTACAAGCCAGGAGGGACACGGGTCCAGTAAACATGTGGTGGCTCGCAGTCGCCCACGAAGCCTGTCCATATCATCGGAAGTAACGGAGTCAAACTCCTCCCAAACAAGATCCGCCTCGTGGCATTCCACTGGGCCATTAATGGGGGTTAGCTCGTTCTGTATCTGAGCGATTTTCTCCTGCAGATAAGACACAAATTCCTCTGCTCTGCCCTGTAAGGGGGCTTCCCGCACCCTCTGTTGAAGGAGGGAGCGGGTCACCCTAAACAGGGCGGCAGGGCGGTTATCTGCGGATGCTATGAGAGTGGCACAATGGTGGCGTTTGGCCACTCTCAGCGCCACAATGTAAGTCCGTAAATGGGCTCTTACCTGTGTCCGGTCAGATTCAGATCGGCTAGACCTCCATCTTCTCTCTAGGCGTCTCTTGTGGCGTTTCATCACCCTCAGCTCCTCGGTGAACCAAGGAGCCAGGGTGGCTCGCCGCCGCAAGAGAGGCCGCAAGGGCGCGACCCGATCCAAGGCTCCCGTGGTCGCAGTATTCCATGCGGGCACGAGGTCCTCCATCGGGGCGCGGGTCAGGGGCACAGGAAGTGGCCCAAGCGCCGCCTGGAACCCATCAGGGTCCATCAAGCGCCTGGGGCGGAACCACATTGGTGATTCAGGTTCCGCCTCCCCGCGGAGGGGAGTAGCGGTCGGAAAGTCGAGCCGGAGAAGTGAGTGGTCTGACCATGACAAGGGCGTGATGGCTATATCCCCTATACCCAGATCACTCTTCCATTGGCCAGAGACAAAGATGAGATCCGGTGTATGTCCACCCTCGTGGGTGGGGCCTTGAATTAATTGGGTCAGGTCCATGGCCGTCATGGAAGCCATGAACTCCCGAGCTACCACGGATGATTCGCCCACCGATGGCAGATTAAAGTCCCCCATGACTAAAAGTCTGGGGGTCTCAACTGCCACCGTAGCGATCACCTCCAGGAGCTCGGGCAGGGCTGCTGCTACATAGCGGGGAGCCAGGTATACAACCAGCAAGCCCAACTGCCTCCCTAGGCCCCATTTCACGTAGAGGGACTCACAACCGGTGGTCTGTGGCACAATGGTCTCTCTCGGCTCAAGACCTTCCTTTACTATGACCGCCACCCCACCACCCCTGCCTAGGGCCCGGGGCTGATGAAAAGCGCGGTAACCTGGTGGGCACATTTCAACAAGGGGAAGTCCCCCCTCGTGGCCCAACCAGGTCTCCGCAATTCCTGCCAGGTCCGGCTCCCCCTCTGACACAAGGTCATGGATGAGGGGGGCTTTGTTGACAACGGACCTGGCGTTGCAAAACATCAGCCGCAGGCCCTGGCTCTGTACACCCTGACCACCTAGTCTGCGGGGGTTGTGGCACTTCACCGTTTGTAGCCAACGGTTCTGTGCCCCCAACCGGGAGGATGGAATATGACTCCCCTCGGATCTGCCTCTCCCCATCAGCCTCTCGATGGGAAAGCCCTCTATGGAAACGACCTGTGTATCCCCCCTCTTAGCGGATCCATCCGCCTCCTTCCGTAGTCTGCTGGCTCGGCCCGTCTCAACCTGTCTACACCCTCCCCCCTCCCTGGTACCCCCTAAAATACACAACAGTTTTCTAACTAAAAAGCCCTTGAGGCCGCGTTTCGCCCACCTCTCCGGATTGATAAATCCCTCCTCAAGGCGGGCCCTCGTTAACGAGGAGGGCCAAACCTGCGAGAGCGGGGACTCTCGCAGTAGCATAAGGTCTGCCTTAGAGTACATGATCATAATTATATTATATAAATATAAATATATATCATGGATCACTGCCTGTGTGTGTGAGGGGACATGTGGTTGGGCAGGTAGTCGGTGGCATTTCCTGGCCCTTAGGGTGGATGATGGTGGTGGTGAGGGATAGGCTTTCTCATCTAGCTTCATTGCCTCTTCTCAGCCAGTGGGGGTTTACAGCTTCAATTCAGGCCATCAATTTACCGTATTTTTCAGAGTATAAGACGCACCTTTTTTCCTCAAAAAAGAGGCTGAAAATCTGGGTGCGTCTTATACATCGAATACAGCATTTTTTTGCCTCCCGAAGCTCCGCCCCTTCACCAAAATGGCCATGCCATTTTTCTCCCTCCCTCTCTTTATTTCTCTCTCTCTCTCTATCCCTTTATCTACCTAACTACTCTCTCTCCATACCTACCTACTGTATCTCTCTTTCTCTCCCTCTCTATCTTATCTATCTACCCAGTTTTTTAAAAATTTGCCTCTTCAAAACCTTGGTGCGTCTTATACTCCGGTGCATCTTATACTCCAAAAAATATGGTATGTGGCCTTCTGAATTAGTATACCCAGAAGAAAGGTAGAACATCCTCCCTTTACTTTTTTTTTCACTGTTTTATTTTCTGCCCATGGGTCTAGTGTTTGGGTGATTTACACATCTGTCATGCCTGCCCACTCCCGCTGTCTCTCTGCTTACCTGTGGCTGCTACCAGACACCGTTGGCCCCTGCACACTCGCTACCTCCTATGCTGGCCATGCCTTACACACACACATTCAGCTGATGATGATCTTCACTAGGTCTTATTTTTTGGGTAGGGCTTACACTAGGTGCACTTAAAATCCGGCTAGGGCTTATTTTCAGGATAGGTCTTATTTGGGGAAAGACATTGTAGGTTCTGAATTGACATTGTTTTCCCCAAAATAAGACCTATCTCAAAAATAAGCCCTTGCTTGATTTTTACATGTGCACCCAATATAAACCATACCCACCAAATAATCCAAAATTACAACCCCGCCCACTCCCTTGCACCTGGTTGCACGAGGCGGGGTAGGGCGGGGCAAGGCGAGGATGGGGATGGCATGGTGTTGAGCTGCTTACTTTCAGACAGTTGCAGCCAGGCCTCACACATTCCGACAACTGCCTCGCCTTACCGGCCCACTTCTTCTGCAGCCACTTGCCGTCGCTCATGTGCGTTGACTCCAGTCTTCGTTTTGCCATCAGAAGCCTTCAGGAAAGGCCTCTGCAGCCAAGAAACGGGCTCCAGATTGACCCATGCAATGCCCCCTTGCCCCAGGCCTCGTTTCACCATCAGAGGTGAAAGAATTGATCTAGAGCTTTTTTTATTGGCTCCAGAGGTCTTTCCTGAAGGCCTGTGATGGCGAAATGAACCCGAGTGCAACAATCCAGAGTTCATTTCTCATTGCAGAGGCCTTTCCTGAAGGCAAAATGGAAGTTGGTGGCAACACGCACGAGCAGCAGCAAACAGCCACAGAAGAAATGGGTCAGCAGTGAGTCAGCAGTATCCTAAGAACATCCCAAGTTACTTTAAATTAGATATCCTGTCTTCCATCAGTATTTAGACACACATTAAGAATGTATTGGAAAAAAGAAAATTGCTTTAAAACATTTAAATTAAAATGAAAACATTTTACCTGATCTATCATTAAGTCCTTGCTGCAAAAGTTTTACTCTCTGGGCTATTGTCAAAGCTTTGACATGAACTTTTTCTGCCAGTACCTTTAAAAAAAATATTTTCACATAATTTTCCTTTGAATAATATGGATTAACAGCATATAAAGAAAAATACACTGAAGCATACTCAACACAATTGGCAAAGCTAACACAACTGTAGAATAAGACATTCTACCAAACTGCCTTAAAAAAAAAAACGTGACATCCCAATACACTGACTAAAATGCAACTTAAGACCATAGCTGCTTTATTGTATCCTGCCATTTAAAAATAAATAATGTATTCCTATGGTGACTTACTTTGTGCCCTCAAAGTGAACCTCTAAGATTTTCAAAAAGTGAGTCTCGCTTGCTATCCAAAGAGAATAACCAGTGCATAAATCCAATCCAATGAAGATTTGTGAGCTGTACTACTGTAGCAGATTTGGCTGATAGGATTGTTCTTTTGAACAGACTGGGCATATATATTTTATGTGAGTGTTCTGCTAGTTCCTACCTATAACTGTTTGAATGGTATGGTGGTTGGCAATCATATTAAACAGTTAATTAAAAAAAACACTCCAACATTTATGTTTCTGATGAACCTAGAATCCAGAATGTCGTATAAAATCACAGTGGATGAAGCATAGCATGTGACATAGCCAGAAAGTTCTCAGCAATATGAAATTAACTTCCTAGACAATGATAATGCTAATGCATTTACATCTACAGAAAACAGTACAAAATATGGGGTTGGTCCCCATCTATTTGAGGTCATTTGAAAGAAAGATCTCCAGATAAAACCAAAAGAGATTTTCAGCACTTCAGCACAAGTCACCTGAACAGCTCTTTCTGCAGATACTGATAGATAAAAGCAAACATTTCTGTTAAATTCAAAGTATTTTCTTACAGAGTGTGATCCATACATGAATACCTGTTCTTCTACCAGCTAAATTCTCCAACAGTTTGTATAATTTTAACACAGAGAGTAAATAGCAAGTGACATTACCTGATATGCTAATTTCCTGACTGTCTCCTTTACATCCATGGTACGACCAATAATTTTGGGCAGAGTTTTAACTGATGGATTAATGCAGGACAACACAGCACGCCTTACTTCTGAGTTGGAGTCAGTCTCAATTAAACTGTTGTAAACTGAGACGAAAAAAGTATTATGACACGCTTCTTATTGGTAGGAATATCAACATAAATAAAACAGTGCAGAGAAGCTGAAATGCAGAAATTCTCCAAAACATTCAGCCTTTCAAGCTTAGAGACTCAGTTAGCTAAAGCTCAGCAGGAGCTATCTAAGCCAGGGGTCTCCAATCTTTGCAACTTTAAGTCTGAAGGACTTCAGCTCCCAGAATTCTCCAGCCAGCTTTGCTTTGCTGGCTGGAGAAGTCTGGGAGCTGAAGTCCTTCAGACTTAAAGTTGCAAAGGTTGGAGACCCCTGATCTAAGCAACTCAGGATGACAGTCTTGTGCGCCATACTTCATAGGATTGCTATTAATAAACTCTTTGCAGCCAATAGTTGTTTAAAGCTGGAAGATTCCCACATGACATGCTCATTACCAAATACTGTTGGGGCCCCGTTTGCTACTAGTTAAGCTCCTTCTTTACAAACAAAAGTTCTTTTTCTGGGAAAATAATAACAAAAGGTAAGAGAAGCTTAACACACATTTTACCCTGAGATTTTTAAAAACCTTTAAAACTTATTCGCAACATTCATAGGATTTTTTGTAGCAATTTTGTTCTACCAGGCATCTCTTTCAACATGAAGAGAACAAAACAAAAAGGAAATTATTCTAACACTTAATTCATATAGAATACAGATAAGATGGGTAGCACACAAATCTAACAAATACATTCACACTGCCAGTCCACCAAGGCTTCCTCCAAAGTTAACTATGATTAATAATTTAAAAATATAATAAAATAATAAAAATCAAAAACAATCTGAGTTTGATGAGTTTCTTCCTTATTAAATACTAAAATTAAAATATTGCAACATTTTTAAAAGAACAGCAGAAATAAGAAGTTTAATAAACCACATGAATTGGCAAGGAATGTACCATTAATAACTGGACACTGGTCATCCTTGGGATCCTGAAGCCTAGACAAAGCCAACACAGCTTGGATTCTCACATTTGGTACTTTGTCTCTTGCTCTGAGCTGCATAGCAGTATTAATCTGATCAAATAGTTCATCTTCGATTTGGGCATTTTCTGGCAGACTTCCCAAAAGTTTATTAACAACTTGGCAAACACGAAATCTAACTGCATTGCTGTTAGCGGGGTGGGACTTAAAGACAAAGAGAGATTTTAAAGCATTCATTGTTATTGTGGTTATACACTATTATAGATTTTAAAATTTGTGCTTCAGCTTTTATATAGCCCTAGTCACACAACAGTAGCTGAGGTACAAATTTTACTGTTTTGTTTACAGTGACAAAAAAAATCAAACTCTTATGCTCAGATCTTTATCTATACTAATTTATTTTCCCTTTCTGAAGCACAGAAATGCTCTGCACAATAACCTTTCATTAAAGACAGCAATTTTACCAAAGGTTATTGTGCAAAGACAGCAATTTTCATTTGTGAAATGTATCTATGGAAGTCACAGGTTTAAGCGTAACAGACATTGAAACAAAAAATACTCCTGTATAAATGAATTTCAGAAACACTAGCTTAAGAAAAGCTAATCAACTGCTATGTGCTGCTTTCCTTAACAAAGGCTCCCCACACACACACACAAATGTGATATTAACGCACAGATGTATTGGGCCATTAACAGCTTATTTGCAATGTTTCAGATGTTGGATACACATATTAATGAAAGTTTTTATCTATGTAGTATCAATTATTTCTTATTACTTTACAGATATAGTACCTCAAGGAGAAAGCTCAACAGGTAATTTAGAAAGGGATTTTCCATTTCTTCATCTTCAAAATCATCTTTCTCTGAATGATACAATGAAGCCAGAAACTTGGCTACAAAATTTATCACTTGTTCCACTGCAGGTTCTCGTTTGTAGATTACCATAGCATACTTCAGATAATGAACAAATTTTTCATGAAAACAGTCCTTGTCTTGTAACTAGGAGCAAGAATTAACATCTAAGTTTTTGGAGAAAAGGCTAGATATATCAAATAAAAGATCAAACTCCAAAGAATTCAGTCAAGAAATTTGCAGACCTCCTTATTGATACATCCCATTCAAAATATCATTTTCAACAGTATTTCTCCTTATACTGGCTTTTAAGCAGACATTTCTACATACAAACATAACTCTGCTAATCCCAGGAAGCATGGATCAGCATGACGAATGCTGAGAAGTTTCACAATTACTGGAGGAGCACAAAATACTCCTACAATGTTAGGAGATCTTCCAGCACTTTGTTTTTCCACATTTGCTCTCAATCTTAATTGCAGATGAGATGATTAGATACTGTCATTGATGCAATGAACATTAATTTGAGCAAACTCTGAGAGAGAGTGGATGGCAGCTGGGTCTGGTGTACTATGGTCCATGGAATTGCAAACAGTTGTACACAATTTTATGATTGAACAACATTTTTTTCTAGTTCTTTCTCACTGATGGGTATCTTTCTCTAGCTACTGCAATGTCAAATATTCATAATGTTTCTTGGAAATTGAAAATATGTCTGACTTATTATGGGCTAAAAGAGAATCCCATAGGATTTTAACCTCCTTGTTCACAATTACTACAATTCTCCTCGTTATTATTTCCCCTATTTTTGCCACCTTGTTTTCCATGCTTTCTTAAAGTCTTAATGTTTTTCACATCTGGAGTCTTATAAGTAAAAGAAAGACTGTTTAGTGACTTTTGCAAACTAATGTGGGAACTCCCACAAGAAGGAATGATAAACAATACTTACCTCATTATAGGTATGATTTAAGGATGCCACCAATTTGGCCTGATTTTGGTGAGGTTTTTGAGCTTCCTCAAAAGCCTTCCTAATATCAAACAACTTTTCCCCTTTCATAGCTGCAACGAGAAGGAAAAATAAGGAAAACAAAGAACATTTATAGCAATTTCACTAATTAATTCCGTGCTTCTGCAGTGCCCAGCCATGGTGGTGTTTCATCTTTTGCGAGTTTTCTTTGTTCAGTGTATTCCTTGATGTGAATACAGTATTTAGAAGACACAACGACCAAAGGTGACACACATATGGAAGACATTACTTCCAATTCTTTCCTTCCTGAAGCCAGCTCAGCCCATTATGGCTGATTTATCTAATAAACAATGGTTCATCTTGACAGCTAACTTAGCCGTAGAAAACTTAATCAGTAATAGAGACTACAGTCTTCATAAAAGTATCGCAGAAGCTGCTTGAAAGGACCTTCGTGAAACCAAACCCAGAGCAGTAATTTGGGGTCTAAAAATGGTCCAGATCCTAATATGGCAGCGGAGAAATATTTCTTCAACAGCCCAATGTCTTTCTTTTACTCAGCCTAAGAGCCTCCGAATGGACAGCTGGCGATGTGGGCTGCTGACACGCTGCTGGCCTCTTTCCCAAACCCGGGAATACGCCCGCCCTCGGGACCCTGCTGCGCTCCCACGCACGGCTGGAGAGGCTCCCCTGCTGCCCCCAGACCCAGAGAGCGCAGCGCAGGCTGGATCCTGGCGGAGGCGCCGCCAACCCCCCCGTGTTACCTGCGTCTCTGTTTCCGCCACTCGCGGCAGCTGCGTTTCTTCCTCGCCTTCTCGGGCTGCTTTCAAATCTTGCGCGCTCCCAACCGGAGCTGAGAGTCTCGCGAGAGGCTGGAGATTGCGGGCGGAAGAGCTGCCGCCGTTTCCCTTGGGTTTTGCAACAGCGCTGCTGCGTGGCGCTCCCGCGGTTGTTGAGGAAGGCCTGGTTGAACATGCCATGATTTTTGCATTGTTAAAATCGTTCTTCCTCTGTTACGGGCCAGGCCAGCGGCTCTGGGCGGGAATCTGCTGGCCGCGCTGTGAACTGAACCATTGAGCCAAGCCAATTATGTTGCCATGAAGTGTCGCTCCGGTTAAAATGTCCCAATTCGCTCATTTTCAGAGTATTTTTGTAAACCTTCGGCGGCGATTGGCTCCCCCGCCTGCTGTTCCTGCCGCTGCAAGCGGGCGGCGGCGGTACTCGCGCGGCCGCTCCCGGCTGGGATGCTGGAGCAGCCGTCAGGGAGGCCAGCTGCCCCAGGAGGAGAGCGCAGCATGGAAACGCCGCCGAGGGATAAGAGGCGCGCCGGGGAATGTGGGGGCTGCGCTGGCTTATTCTCGGTGGCGGGCTGGGGGGCGCTTCAACCTGGCCAGAGTTGGGGTGAAGCTCTCCCAATTGCTGGCCTCCCAACCCAAGTCCCGGGAACGCCTCCCGCCCCTGACCTCGGAGGCCAGGAAGGGGCTCTAGATTGCCAGTGGAGGGAGACAGCTGTTCTGAGCTAGACTTCCCAAAAGCATGAAGCCGATTCCTAGTCCTGGTAAAAACCCATTTATTGAGTTTAAAGTGAATTCCTCTCCAGCAAAATCCCGGTTAACAGTCTTTTAGGAGATTTTACAACTATAGACCTTTATCAGGCTTGGAGAGCTGCCCAAGTCAATATCTTCCAAATGACACTCTGTAGCAGACTAAAATACTTGGCAAGAAGTCAGGAACAGGACTTCCTTCCGGTTGGCCGGAGGTGACGGTCGAGTCCTGGTACTCATCCGCCGCTTGGTTGCCTCTATGCCCCCCCCAGGGGCAGGGAGTTCTTTTAAATGACTCCTGCTGTACGGGCGGCTTCTGGGGAATCCCCCCACCCTGACAGCGGTCGGGGGGTGGCCCCCGCTTCGACCTAGGCGTAGGGAAACGATTCGCAGGGGGGGGGGCATCGTCCCTTTTGCTGATGGAGGACCAGAATACTTAGCTGCTTTCAACAAGAGCTGAAATGCCGGAGTTGGAGGCAACACCGAGGCTCCTGGCTACAAAGTGGACTGTGAGTGATTTTATTTCAATGCTCGCAACTTTCAGCTTGAAAGAGAATGGAGGGGGGAGTTTGTAACACACCCCCTCGGAATGGAAAAAAGCGGCGTTTAAAAATGCTCCCCAGGCTTGGGGAAGCAGAGAAATCAACATCCGATTTTCTTAAACTGTAAGTGAAAGTCTTTCCTGCATGACCTTTGGATACTTTGTATCGAAGTCTGGCAACAATGAGATGATTTTTACTTGTTAACTCCCGATGGCTTCCAGATGGGCGGGGGAAGATGGCGTTCCTTTGTTCTCAGGAGACATACTTTTCTTGGAAAACTGCTGACAGTTTTGTGCTTGGGACTGCCTTTCTCTTTTCACTAACGATTGCATGTAATGGATTAATTGGACCTTTCCCTGAAGTGCCTTCTTTTTTTCTTTTTATTTGATTGTTTCTAAGAACTTGGTTTCTCTCTGGATTATAATTAAATGACACTGTGACTTTGGTCACCGGAATTTGCTCCCACCTTGACTCACAGACTCCTCTCCAGCAGACGCCATTTTACTGACAAAGACTTAAATCTTTCATTATGGCTTCAAAAAAGCAGACGCATCAAACCAAGATTACCTCGATGCTACCCGAAAAAACAGATGTGGACGCTAAATTATCAGCAATGGATGAAACTCTTCAGAACATCATGAAAGAAATTAAAGAAATGCGGAAGGACCATGTCAGTTCCAAATTAGAACTCTTGGAGACACAGAAGAAATTAATGGAAAATACACAAAAGATCGATGGTCTGGAGCTGGGGTTGGCTGGGACAAGGGAAGAGCTTAAAAGCTTTAATAATGAAATAGGGAATTTAGCTGGTCATATGTCTAGGATGGATTTTGAAAGGATGTCTTATTTTTTAAGATTTCAGAACGTTCCTGAGTCAAGCGATGAAGATTTGACTGACTTAATTTGTACAATTTTAGCAGATTATATTCAAAAGAGTAAAGAAGATATTAGGGGGGACATTGATCTGATATATAGAATAAATTCAGCATATGCCAGGATAAATGAAGTACCCAGAGAGATACATATTAAATTTGTAAGAAGGTCAACAAGGGAAAGGATCCTGAGAGCACAGAGAGACAGCCCTTTAATTTACCAGCAGAATGAGATTGCCATCTTGAAGCAGGTCCCGAAAAAGATTAGAGAGATAAGAAGGAAGTATTCCTTCTTGTCCAAAAGATTATTTAAAAAGGGGTCTGGTTCAAGTGGGTGATGCCAGAGGGAATGTTGGTGTTCTGGGAGGGAGGAACGGTGAGAATTAAAACAATTGCAGAGGCGGAAGCCTTTCTTAAAAAACACTCCTCAATCCTGGAGGACGAAAATGGGGGAACGGAGGGGGCCACGGCTCTGCCCACTGGAGGTCAGGGAGAGGAAGACACAATTGCCAAAAGACTTAGATCTCAAAAGTGACTATTTCTGTATAGTACAACTTTTATTTGGATGTTTATACATGATTGTCAGCATGGATTTTACAATGATATATTTGTATTTCTTTCCACTTTGTAGTACAAATGAAAATTTACTGTATTTTCTATATATATTTTTATGAAGCCTCGGCTGGGGCAAACGACTCTGACATGGAGGTTCTCACAATGTCTTTATAACACCTTATTTACCCATATCCTATTTGTATAAAAATTTGTAAAACTCAATAAAACTTTTTCAAAAAATAAAAATAAGAAGTCAGGAACAGATCTTCACCCTAATGAATTGAACTAATTGTCTCCTGCAAACTTCACTCCCATTTTGCTCCTCTTTATTCCCTATGGGAGGGGCCATTCACCCTCCATCTGTGGCTTTACTCCTGAGTCGACCCTTGTTCCTTCACTGTTCCCTTCTGGCAACTCTGCGCTTGCGCACACTGGGAACAGGCTCCAGCTGTTCAAGATCACGTGAAGTGTTACTACCACTTTATACGGCCTTGGGAAGGCCACACTTGGAATACTGCATTCAGTTTTGGTTGTCATGATGTAAAAAAGATGTGGAGACCCAGAAAGAGTGCAGAGAAGAGCAACAAAGAGGATTAGGGGACTGGAGGCTAAAATACATGAAGAACGGTTGCAGGAACTGGGTATGTCGAATGAAAAGAAGGACTAGGAGACATGATAGCAGTGTTCCAATATCTCAACTTTACTCTTGCATTTTCTTTGTTAACTATAAAAAGGAGGGAAACGTGGGGTTCTCTTCCTTTTTCATTGAGAGATCCCATTTTATCAGGGTACCCTAATAAACTGCTTTTAAATGATCTTCCAACTCAGTTGCTTTATTGGGAAGGTAAACTGAGACAGAACCTAGGGCCAGATTTGGCTTTCATTCACTAAGCATTTCAAAAATCCTCAATAAAGTGGGGAAGGCAAGGCCTCCCTCACTCCCTCAGACCTGAATAAAAAAATACAAGTCCAGCTTCCTTCAGATAATTAGCCTTGGCTGCAGCCTTCTTAAAGCTGATCAGGCATCATTTAGAACAATGGTTCCCAAAGTGAGCGGCACCGCCCCCTAGGGGGCAGTGGGATCGCTTAGGGGGGCGGTAAGAGGCAGGAAGGGGGCGGTAGAGGAATGCTAGAGGTGGCTTATGTTCCCTTTAAGGTGTGCAGCTGCTTTTTTCATCTAGCCGGCCTGGCATGAACTACCCGACACCGAACTGACTTTTAGTTGATCAAAGTTTTAATTTGGGGGTTTTAATTATGTTTTAGCGCAGGGTTAGGTTTAATATAGTTTTAAGAGTCTTTGTATTTTTGTATATTTGTATTTTTGTATTTTTAATTTTCCTGTGCGCTGCCCCGGGTCCCTTGTGGGAGATGGGCGTGGGATATAAATATGAAAAATAAAAAATAAATAAAATAAATAAATAAATAGAGCTGCGCACATGGCTAGAAACCACCGCACAGCAGTTTCAAACTGCATGCAGTGATTTCTAATAGCTGGGAGGTCCTTTGTGGGTGGCCAATCCCAGCCACTTGCGCCCAGCACTACGGCTGATAAAGCCACCAAAGCCCTTGTGGGCGCCACCCCCTCTGCTTGGAGCACGTCAGCTGGGTGCCGCTGCCGCTGCCATCACTGTTCTTTTGAAGAGCCATGAGGCCTTTTTTTCCTGTGGGGTGGGAGCCGGACGGCAGGTGCAGACATTGCGGGAGCCAGTAGGAAGGCGGCGGAGGGGGCAGGAACAGGAGAAAAAAGGTCTCATGTCTCCTCAAAAGCACAGTGGCAGCGGAGGAGGCGGCAGGGGTAACGTGGGGCCCAGCTGAGGTGCTCTGAGCAGAGGGGGAGGCGCCGTCGCCGCTGCCACGGGTGGGGGCACCGGCGTGGGTTTTGGTGGCTTTACCTCAGGAGAAGGAAGTGGAGGAAGAAGAAGGAACAGGAGGAAGCAAAGGGGAGAGGAGGAAGGAGAGGGGGAGGAAGGGGGAGACAGACAGACTGCCTCCCTTCTCACACACCTTCGTCCAGCCAGAGGGACTGTTTGTTGGCCCATTCACTATTACTAAGATAATCAGTTCGGTTTCCGTTCGTTTGGATCTGCCTAAAACCTACCGTCGCTTATACCCAGTGTTCCATGTTCACCTGTTAAAGCCTGAACGCACTTCGCATCTTCGCAAACCTCATCCTGATGCACCTGCGCCACTGATGGTAGACGGTCACCAGCACTATGAAGTTCGTGACATCTTGGACTCCAGGGTCCATAGGAATAAGACTCAATTTCTAGTGATGTGGAAAGACTTTCCTCCTTCTCACAATGAATGGGTGGATAAAGACCATCTCAGAGCCCCGAAGCTTGTGCGCCAGTTTTATGCCAAATATCCACACAAACCATAACCCCTTCCCTCTCTCTTCTATGTTGTTTTGTCTTTTCTTGTCTGTTTTACAGTAATAACTGCTCTACTTCTGAAGGAGGGTGTGGTTGGGGGTCTCCTTTTCGTGGCCTCAGCCCCATGCTTGGGTGCTCAAGCGAGCGAGGGCAACTTGTGAGGCGCGCAGGGCAAAAGGCCGGTGAGAGGGGCCCGAAGGGACACAGACTCAAGCACGCCTCTGCCTGGCCGGAGGAGGAGGGAGGAAGAAAGAAGAGGGAGGAGGAGGGGGAAGAGGAGCAGGGAGAAGGAAGAAGGGAAGGAAGAGAGAGGAGGAGGAGGTAGCAAAGGGAAGATGAAGAGGAGGAGGAAGAAAGGAGGAGGTAGCAAAGGGAAGATGAAGAGGACGAGAAGAAAAAGGGAGAAAGGGGAGAGAGAGGAGGAGCAAGAGGTAGAAAGAGGAGGTAGCAAATGGAAGATGAAGATGAGGAAGGAGGAAGAAAGAGGTGGAGGAAGCAAATGGAAGAGAAAGAGGAGGGAGAGGCAGGAGGAGGAAAAAGAGGAGGAGGAAGAGGAAGAAGACAGGGGCGGTCTTCCTAGCTATCTGCGGGATCGCATCCTGCCCCATACATCCCTGCGGCCGATTCGCTCCCACAGAGAGGGACTTCTCCGGGTGCCGTCCACTAGGCTGTGCCAGCGGGCGACGCCAAGGGGAAGGGCCTTCTCTGTGGCGGGCCCAACCCTCTGGAACGACCTTCCCCCCAAAATTAGAACAACTACGGACCTCCGCTCCTTCCGTCAAAAATTAAAAACACACTTTTTCTGCTTGGCCAGCCTAGGATAATTAACTGTTTTTAGGGTTTTTAACGATTAATTTTTAGTTTTAATATGGGATTTTAGCACAGGGTTAGTTTAATTTTATTTTATATTGTACTATGTTTGTGATTTTATATGTATTTTAAATTCCCTGTGCCCCGCCTCGAGTCCCTTCGGGGAGAGAGAGCGGGTTATAAATTAAAATTTATTATTATTATTATTATTATTATTATTATTATTATTATTTTCTTTATTATTATTATTATTATTATTATTTTCTTTATTATTATTTTCTTTATTATTATTATTATTATGATTTTTCCCCAATACAACTCATGCAAGGGGTCATCCACATGTACATTACATTTTCCACACTCATATTTGTAATTCCTTATAACATCTTTAAGCTAAACATTTTTAGTACAAATCAACGCATTGACATGTATATCACTAACACAGTTTTTGATCTCTTCCAATGACATAATTAACACCTTATGTATTGAATACAAGTATATCAAGTATAGCTTAAACGTGAATTGAAAAACATCTAATTCAAATGTATAAGCTGTTAATTTATTATTTAATAACAGGCAAACATTGGACTTATGCCTAAGTCCTCTACTCACGCACGTTATAAGACAGATAAAACTCTTAGCTGGCTGTTGTAAATATTACTCTGCTAATTCAACAAGAAATGCTACTGCATGAATCAATGCAGAACACAGCTAAAAGTGATTTTAGCAATTTTCTTCCCAGGTTAATTCAAAATGTATATTTAAATGTTGCTCTATTTCCCCCCCAAAACCAGACACTTTTGGTGCGTATGTGTGTGTGTATGTATCTACACAGCAGAAGTGTCTGGTTTCAGGGGGAAAATAGAGGAACATTTTACATGGTATTGCCTATTTATCAGAACTGTTTCCAAAGTTCAATGAATTGAATTTGCAGTTGCAAGGAATTGAGGTCAATCTTAATAGGCCAAATCTGTCATCTCTACATTTATTTCATAGCTCTCTTCAAGCGCAATATAGGCCGTCGCAAGCTATACCAATTTCCGAGCTTGTCTGAGCTAGAAGAGAAAGGTGGGATACAAGATGATTCTTCAAGCGATATCAGGATCTTCTTTTGATGGAAATTCCAGATTGGGTGATAAATCCATTTTCAGATATTGAGGAAGATGGGATAGTGGAGGAACAACTCATAGAGCTGCAAAATGACATTGAGCTGAAGCCAAAGTTCAATAAATCATACCAAGAGTTTGGGTTACAGAAAGAAATTTCTGATCGCTATCCTGCACTATGGACAGTGGTTAAGAAGCTCCTTGTTGCATTTCCAACATCATATTTGGTGGAACGTGGCTTCAGTGTGGTCATCCAACTTCTCTCCAAGCAAAGAAATCGACTCGAGATTACTGAACGTGGTGATTTAAGACTCCTGCTAAGTGACTTAAAACCAGACATTGGGAAACTGGTATCACTTCATCAAGCCCATCCATCACATTAAGAATTTACTACACAGTGAAGTAGTTACTAAATTTTATTGAGTTTACTAAGTTACTAGTTAGTAAGATTCTTGATAAATGACTATTAGACTTTGAAAGCCTGGTATCACTGGATCATATTCAACAATTTTGTTGAATTAATATTAACTACAAAGGTTTTTAAATTGAATTTTGAATAAATGTGCAATTAATTGTTACAGTTTTGAATTTTGTTACTATCTTCCTTCCCTCGTGCAAACCGCCCAGTCACATGACCCCCCCCAGCCACGCCCACCAAGCCACACCCACAGAACCGGTCATAAAAAATTTGAATTCCACCACTGGATGGGGGGCACTGAGGATTAATTTGTAGCACCAAGGGGGCAGTGGACTGAAAAAGTTTGGGAACCACATAGTGCAATAGAATGAATGGTTCTAGTAAAGGATGAATCTGCATGTACCTGTGATGCGCCCAGATTTTTTTAAATTTATAAACAAAGGTTTTAAGTGTTCTGTTTAATATATTTGAATATAATGTATTTAAATTAGTACTGAGCATTTAAATTAATCCTAGGCAAAATTATGTATTTTGCAATTTTACCCATTGGACATTCTCCTTCTCTGCCCCAACTGCCGAAACACATTTTCAGAATGTGTGAGAATCTGCAAAGAAGAGCAAAAGTTTTCCTAGTATTACTAGTGGAAAGAGTTCAGTAAACGAATATACCAATTGGGATCCAGGCATCAAATCTATATTATAAGTACAGTAGGGCAAAAAAAGAATTTAGTCAGCCACCAATTGTGCAGGTTCTCCCACTTAAAAAGATGAGAGAGGCCTGTAATTGTCATCATAGGTACACTTCAACTATGAGAGACAAAATAAGAAAAAAAAACATCCAGAAAATTACAGTCTGATTTTTAAAGAATTTATTTGCAAATTATGGTGGAAAATAAGTATTTGGTCACCTACAGTACAGTACAAACAAGATTTCTGGCTCTCACAGACCTGTAATGTCTTCTTTAAGAGGCTCCTCTGTCCTCCACTCGTTACCTGCATGAATGGCACCTGTTTGAACTTGTTATCAGTATAAAGGACACCTGTCCACAACCTCAAACAAACACACTCCAAACTCCACTATGGTCAAGACCAAAGATCTGTTGAAGGACACCAGAAACAAAATTGTAGACCTGCACCAGGCTGGGAAGACTGAATCTGCAATAGGCAAGCAGCTTGGTGTGAAGAAATCAACTGTGGGAGCAATCATTAGAAAATGGAAGACATACAAGACCACTGATAATCTTCATCGATCTGGGGCTCCACGCAAGATCGCACCCCATGGGGTCAAAATGATCACAAGAACGGTGAGCAAAAATCCCAGAACCACACGGGGGGACCTAGTGAATGGCCTGCAGAAAGCTGGGACCAAAGTAACAAAGGCTACCATCAGTAACACACTACGGCGCCAGGGACTCAAATCCTGCAGTGCCAGACATGTCCCCCTGCTTAAGCCAGTACATGTCTTAAGTTTGCTAGAGAGCATTTGGATGATCCAGAAGAGGATTGGGAGAATGTCATATGGTCAGATGAAACCAAAGTACAACTTTTTGGTAAAAACTCAACTCGTCATGTTTGGAGGAGAGAGAATGCTGAGTTGCATCCAAAGAACACCATACCTACTGTGAAGCATGGGGGCGGAAACATCATGGTCCCTTTGTTTTTCTGCAAAGGGACCAGGACGACTGATCCATGTAAACGGAAGTATGAATGGGGCCAGGTATCATGAGATTTTGAGTGAAAACCTCCTTCCATCAGCAAGGGCATTGAAGATGAAACGTGGCTGGGTCTTTCAGCAGGACAATGATCCCAAACACACCGCCCAGGCAATGAAGGAGTGGCTTCGTAAGAAGCATATCAAGGTCCTGGAGTGGCCTAGCCAGTCTCCAGATCTCAACCCCATAGAAAACCTTTGGAGGGAGTTGAAGGTCCGTGTTGCCCAGCGATAGCCCCAAAACATCACTGCTCTTGAGGAGATCTGCATGGAGGAATGGGCAAAAATACAGCAACAGTGTGTGACAACCTTGTGAAGACTTACAGAAAACGTTTGACCTCTGTCATTGCCAACAAAGGATATATAACAAAGTATTGAGATGGACTTTTGATATTGACCAAATACTTATTTTCCACCATAATTTGCAAATAAATTCTTTAAAAAATCAGACAATGTGATTTTCTGGATGTTTTTTTCTTATTTTGTTTCTCATAGTTGAAGTGTACCTATGATGACAATTACAGCCCTCTCTCATCTTTTTAAGTGGGAGAACCTGCACAATTGGTGGCTGAATAAATATCTTTTTTGCCCCACTGTATGTGTAATATAAAATGATAGCACACCAGTATCAAAATTTCTGGAGCATTCCACTCCAATTCCACTTGAATTCAGGTTTACTTTTTAGAGATTTCAGAGAAAAATCTTAGTACAGATCTACAACATTATCTGAAAGGTTTATTATAACATCTGTAAGTAATAGTAGATTTGCACTCTCTGTACTTGAATAGCCTTGACATTATGATCACAGTTCAACTCAGATTTAGAAAAGATATCTATGTTGAATTGTGACACTTAAATACAAACAATTAAATGCTAACTATTAGAGTATTCAAGTACTTTTAAGAGGAAGAAAACTAAGAACAATTTTAAAAATGCCAACTATTATTATCACTATGCAATAGAACGTTCTTAGGGAAATAGAATTCTCATAAGTGGTCTGTAAAAAAGTAACATCTATGTTTGTATATATGAAGTTAATTTATCACATAAAAATAAAAACTACTTTCACCAGATATTCATTTGTAACATCATTAAAATAAAGCTAAACATTAATTTGTCTATGCATTTTAAAATTTATTTAAAGCATACAGCTGCCCAACTCAAAAAGCGGACTTAGAAAATATTTTTTGCTTTGTATTAAAACAATTGAGATTGTGACATATTTCTCATAAGCATTTTTTTTACACTGGTTCACAAGAATGTTTAAGCAGAGAATCAGAAATTGCAACTGTGCCAAGGATATTAAAAGCACCATGATCCCAAAAGATAATGTTAACAGCAATCACTTGAAAGTGATTTGGAAGCTCATGGGATAGACTGTTCTTGCTCCTTAGAATACCTCCAGTCAGGGAGAGACAATATTCAGTTTGCAGGTGATAGAATAAAAGAATCATATTTTCTAATCCATACGACAGCTGTAGCCTCATTTAGGTTCAGTTAGGTTCCTTGCTGTCCATTTTTTCAAAAACAACATATTTTTCAATACAAAATGTAAAATGTTATTTATGAAGTTTATTCTGGCATTTCAATTATGCTTCTTTTCACGTTTGCTTGAGGGGTGCAGGAATATTGGCTGAAGCTTGTTCTAGATAAGCTAGAGGTCCCTGAGGCATCTCAGTAGGTTTCTTCTGCTGGATATTAATATCATCTAAAACTGGTTGCCAATGGCGAAGTTTTCCCAAGTGTTTCTGAATTAGTGTTTCTTTCCGCTGCAATTCATTTCTCAGTTCTGAAACATCCTACATGAAACAGAAGCATACAGAAAAGAAACTAAGAATCCCTCCTTTGAAAAACATTTGCATTTTAAACAAAAACAACTACAAAACCTTAGAAAAATAAGTATCCTGACGTGTTCCAATAAATTATCTGAACTACACTAACAGCTGCTTCCTTGTGATGAATTTCTACTTCATTTTTAATTACAATTGTCTCACACTAGTTCTTATGTATTTCATAAAGTGATTTTCCCCCTTCATTTTTCATCAAAAACATGATAAATTATGGTTATGGGTATCACAACACTAATCTTTGGCCATAATAAAGTTTAAGCTTCAAGTTTATGGATGTGCCTATGAGCCTTTATGATTTTACCTAGATCATCATGAATTCAGTGGACATTTACCCACATTTAAATTTATAATATTGTATAGTAAAATAATTCCATTGCTGTGTAGATGATACAAACAATACCTCTCAGAGCACCATGGCTGAATTTTAGTACAAAAAAGAACACAAGGTGGGTGGACAGAAGGGAAAACATTCCAAAAACTAGCGGTAAAATAAAAATACCTCCTATCTTTCCACAATAGCTTAAAGACCTGACTTTGCTCATTGGCCTGGGGACCAAGTGGGAGGAGTTCCAGGCTGGGTGAGTGCTGGATTGATAGCCAACTATACATTTCTTCCCTCTCCCCCCTTTTACTCTGCTCTGCTCTCCACCCGTCCATCTTTTTAATTATAATATCGATGTACTATTCTCATTGTGTTCTGTTTTCATTGTTTATTTTATTTTTTCTATTATCTTACTACTTCTATTTACGCTCCTTTCATTTTCTTCCTTGTATTACTGTAAGTCATCTAGAGTAGCCTAATGGCAAGATAGGTGACAAATAAATTTAACAAATAAAAAAAATTATACAGATTAGACTCCTGTTCAACATATATATGAAACCGCTGGGCGAGATCATCCGTGGTTTTGGGGTACGGTATCATCAATACGCTGAAGATACCCAACTTTTCATCTCTATCCCAAACCACCCAAACGATGCCCTTGACGTGATGGTCCGATGCCTGGAGGCTGTGCGGATCTGGGTGGGGATGAATAGGCTCAGATTCAATCCCTCCAAGACTGAGTGGCTGTGGTTTCCGTCATCCCGATTTGTCCACCTTGTTCCATCTTTGGTGATAGGGGGAGAACCTTTAGCCCCCTTGGAGAGGGTCCGCAATCTTAGCTTAGAAGAACACCTGACGACTGTGACCAGGGGGGCCTTTTACCAGGTCCACCTGATACATCAGTTGTGCCACTTCCGGGGATCCGGATACCCTGTGCACAGTCACTCATGCCCTCGTCCTTTCTTGCCTGGACTACTGTAACGGTCTCTACATGGGGCTGGCCTTGAAGAGCACCCGGAGGCTTCAGCTGGTCCAGAATGCAGCCATGCGGGTTATCATGGGGATACCTAGGTGCTCCCATGTTACACCCCTTTTAGGCAGCCTGCACTGGTTGCCAGTTGATTTCTGGGTGCGATTCAAAGTACTAATTATGACCTTTAAATCGCTCCATGGCTTAGGCCCAGGTTACTTGCGAGACCACCTACTGCCACCGGTAGCCTCCCATCGTCCAGTATGATCCCACAGAGTTGGCCTCCTCAGGGTGCCGTGAACCAGACAGTGTCGGCTGGCGACACCCAGGGGGAGAACCTTCTCTGTAAGAGTGCCTTCCCTTTGGGATGAGCTACCCCCGGAGCTCATTCCGTCACGCCCTAAAAAGCTGGCTTTTTCAGCAAGCTGGTCTGGCCTGAACAAAATAACTTATTAATTTTAATTGCTAATTTAATTTATTTTAAATCTAATGTGTAAATTGTTAATTTATTGCTTATTGGGTTCTTTATTTAATCTTTTTTAAAATTTTTATATTATGCGTTTCTTATGTTGTACGCTGCCCTGAGTCCTTTGGGAGAATCCAATAAACAACAAACAATAAACATCATTTATCTGGGAACCTGAAATGACTTGATTTAGATCATATGGTAAAAAGCACACAAAGAATAAGAAAAAACATCAGCAAAAAACCCCACCAACCACTACCAACCCTCGCCTATTTTTGGAAATGATTCAATACACACACACATACACACGAGTGAGAGACAGGTAGAAAGAGAGAGACAGAGGGAGACAGAGTGCCGTGTTTCCCATACCTGTTTCCCACCGAAAAAAACCCCGGGAGCCACAAAACCTGGGTAGGCATGGCTGGGAGGACCCCTTGTGACTGGATGGTAGTGAGTGATGTCACGTTGGCCACGCCCACCCAGGTTTTGTGCTCCTGGTGTTTTCTGTGGGAAACTGGTTCAAATGGGTCTTTTAAGATTCAGAGCCCTGGATTAGACATAGCAAACCATCATCCTACTACAAAGATCAATCAGTTCTTCACCAAGTACATTAAATACTCTGATGGGGGAGAGTCATCCCTAATTTATTTAATAAATTTTTATTTTTTTATTATTACATTTATATACCGCCCTATCTCCCTCCCTGATGGGACTCAGGGCGGTGCACAGGAAATGATAAAAGCAATAACAATAAATACAGTAAAAATGGTAAAAATAGATTAAATTTGAAAGCCCATGCTAAAATTGTAATTAAGAACCCTTACTAAGATCACATTTAAAACTATGCCAGGCCGGCCGCATGAAATGAGTGTTTTTAATGCCCGGCGGAAGAGGCGCATGGTTACTAACACCTTGAAGCGCACCCGAAAGGCCACAGGCAGCCAGTGCAGCTCACGCAGGAGGGGTGTTACATGGGAATATCTCGAGACTCCCAAAATCCCCTGCGCGGCCGCATTCTGAACTAGCTGAAGCCTCCGAGTGCACCTCAAGGGAAGCCCCATGTAGAGAGCATTACAGTAGTCCAGGCGGGAGATGACGAGGGCTTGAGTGACCATGCGTAGGGTGTCACGATCTAGAAAGGGGCGCAACTGGCGTATCAGGTAAACCTGATGGAAAGCCCCCCTGGCCATGGCTGTCAAATGGTCATCCAAAGACAGCCGAGAATCCAGGAGGACGCCCAAGTTGCGGGCCCTCTCCGCGGGGGCTAATGACTCGCCCCCAATAGCCAGGGATGGAGCCAACTAGCTATGTCGTGGCGCCGGAAGCCACAGCCATTCGGTCTTGGATGGGTTGAGTCGTAGCTTGTTCCTCCCCATCCAGGCTCTCACGGCCTCCAAGCACCGGGACATCACTTCGACGGCATCGTTGGGGTGGTCAGGGGTAGAGATGTACAGCTGAGTGTCATCAGCATACTGATGGAACTCTACCCCAAAACCACGGATGACCCAGCGGCTTCATATAGATGTTGAACAGGAGGGGTGAGAGGATCGAACCCTCAGGCATCCCACACATGAGGGGCCTTGACTTCGACCTCTGCCCTCCTGTCAACACAAATTGCGACCGGTCGGAGAGGTAGGAGGAGAACCACCGTAAAACAGTGCCTCCCAACCCCAACCCCTCCAGCCGGTGCAATAAGATACCATGGTCGATGTTATCGAAAGCCGCTGAGAGATCTAATAGGACCAGGATAGAGGAACAACCACTATCCCGAGCCCTCCAGAGATCATCTACCAACGCGACCAATGTCGTCTCTGAGCTGTACCCAGGCCGGAAGCTGGATTGGTGCGGGTCTAGATAGACAGTTTCGTCCAGGTGCTGGGGGAACTGTCGTGCCATCACACTCTCCAAAACCTTCGCGAGAAAGCGAAGGTTGGAGACCGGACGGTAGTTGGCTAACACAGCTGGGTCCAGGGAGGGCTTCTTGAGGACGGGTCTCACCACCGCCTCTTTCAAGAACCCCTCACTCAACAAAGCGTTAACAATTTCCTGGAGCCAGCCTCGTGTAACCTCCTGGGAGGCCAGTACTAGCCAGGAGAGACATGGGTCCAATAAACATGTGGTGGCATTCAGCTGCCCCAGCATCCTGTCCATGTCATCAGGAGTCACAGGATCGAACTCTTCCCAAACAAGTCTCAAGACCTGCCTCCATCAGCCCGCCCGGACTAACCCAGTCGGAGGCCAGCTCATCCCGGATCTGAACGATTTTATCATGCAGATAACATCCAAATTCCTCTGCACGACCCTGCAAGGGAGCTTCCCGCGGCCTCTGGTGAAGGAGGGAGCGGGTCACTCTAAACAGGGTGGCAGGGCGGTTATCTGCAGATGCGATAAGAGCAGAGAGATAATCTCGTTTTGCCACTCTTATCGCCACAAGGTAGGTCCGCAAATGCGACCTTACCCGTGTCCGGTCAGATTCGGAGCAAGTGGACCTCCAAACGCTCTCTAGGCTTTTAATCCCACATGTCTCATAGCAATATTCCAATTACCATATTACAATTACTGTGTTCTAATTTAGCATAGAATCAGATATCATGCTTAAGTCTAAAGAAAACCATATCCTTACCTCCTTAATCACTTGGTCTGGTTTCTGGACAGATAATTGTAGCCTTTTCTGTAGAAAAAAGCATTCTGTTTGTCGTGCAACATCTAAAAATTTCTGGATGCATTGATCAACACCTAGGAAATGAGCAACAAGTTTAATGCTATTAAAAATTAAAGTCAAGTTAAATACTATATAACTTTAACAAGCCTAGTTAAGAGAAGTGTAAAATACTTGGGTCTATATGTGTAAAATGATGTAAAACAAAAGGCCACCAGCCGTCTCATCAGCAACAGAAGATGGCAACGGTCAGCAGGGGTGGAGATGGCAGGGGAGCAAAACAACAGAGATGGGCAAGGGGAGTTGAAATGGAGGCGAGAGTGGCGGGGCCAAAGCATGAGGTTCTGGCTTAAAGACTGCAACTGGGAGTAGTGGAATAGCAGTTGCAAAGTGTGCTCATGTACTGTTTCATCTAATTACTGCATGACTATATTATTTTATGACAGAAATTCTAGTCCTAATTAGAATAATTAAGCAAGGACTACCTGGTTATAATTTTAGGTTTTAAATTGGGGCTTAAGAGGGCGGGAGGGCAATGTACCCCTGAGCTTTTATGTTCGACTGGGATGGTATAAGTCTCCTGCTTTCAGCAAGGAGTTGGACTAGATGGTCTGTGATCCTATGATTTATATTCCTTGCAGACAGCTGGTCATTTGCCTTACATCACCTGAGTAATGCAAATGGTTGTGAAGCCTCTTGGAACTGCTGAAAGGCTAGTGGTGTGGAACTTGCCATCGGCGGGCGAGGCTTCTGAGGCAGCTCGGGAGTTCATGGCTTCCATGACGGCCATGGACCTGACCCAATTAGTTCAGGCCCCCACTCACAATGGAGGACACACGCTGGATCTTATTTTCGTCTCTGGCCAGTGGAGAAATGATCTTGGAACCAGGGACTTAGTCATCTCACCCTTGTCATGGACAGATCACTCTCTCCTTCGGCTGGACTTTCCAATCGCCTCATCTCACCGCGGGGAGGCGGAGCCAGAGACACCCAGATGGTTCCGCCCCAGGCGCCTGATGGACCCTGAAAAGTTCCAGAAGGAGCTTGGGACAATACCTGTATCCTTGACCCGTGCCGCGGCTGAGGACCTAGTGGCAGCATGGTATAGGGTGGCCACGGGGGCCTTAGACCGCGTCGAGTCTTTGCGGCCTCTCACGCGGCGTCATCTCACCCGGGCTCCTGGGTTTTCCGAGGAGCTGAGGGAGATGAAACGCCGCAAGAGACGCCTAGAGAGTAGGTGGAGATCCTCTCGATCCGAATCTGATCGAACACTGGTAAGAGCCCATTTGAGGACTTATTTAGTGGCAATAAGGGTGGACAAACGCGAGTATTCTGCCACCCTCATCGCATCCAAAGAGAATCGCCCGGCTGCCCTGTTTGGGATGACCCGCTCCCTCCTTCAACAGAGGCCGCGAGTGTCCTCCTTGCAGGGCCGAGTTGAGGAATTTGGACAATATCTGCAGGATAAAATCACTCAGATTCGGAACGAGTTGCCCTCCACAGATAGTGGTCCGGAGGAAGTATCCGATGCAGGCCTTGAGACAATTTTATGGGAAGACTTTGACTTTGTTACCGCCAAGGACATGGACAGGTTGGCGAGGAGACTAAAGGCCACCACATGTTTATTAGACCCTTGTCCCTCCTGGCTTGTACTGGCATCCTGGGAGGAGACACGAGGCTGGCTCCAGGCCATTGTGAATGCTTCTTTGGGTGAGGGATTCTTACCAACCGTCTTGAAAGAGGCGGTGGTGAGACCCCTCCTCAAGAAGCCTTCACTGGATCCAGCATTATTGGCTAATTACCGTCCGGTCTCCAACCTTCACTTTCTAACGAACGTTGTAGAGAGTGTGGTTGCACAGCAGTTTCCCCGTCACCTGGAGGAAACTGATTATCTAGACCCGCGCCAGTCCAGCTTTCGGCCCGGTCATAGCACTGAGACGGCATTGGTCGCGTTGGTAGATGATCTTTGGAGGGCCCGGGATAGGGGTTGTTCCTCTATCCTGGTCTTGTTAGATCTCTCAGCGGCTTTTGATACCATCGACCATGGTATCCTATTGCATCGACTGGAGGGGTTGGGGGTGGGAGGCACCGTTTTGCGATGGTTCTCCTCCTTCCTCTCCGATTGGTCGCAATACGTGTTGACGGGGGGGCAGAGGTTGACTTCTAGGCCCCTCTCATACGGGGTACTGCAGGGGTCGGTCCTCTCGCCACTCCTATTCAACACGTATATGAAGCCGCTGGGTGAGATCATCCGTGGTTTTGGGGTAGAATACCATCTGTATGCTGATGATACCCAGTTGTACATCTCTACCCCAGGCCACCCCAACGATGCCGTTGAGGTGATGTCCCGGTGTTTAGAGGCCGTACGGATCTGGATGGGCAGTAACAAACTCAAACTCAACCCATCCAAGACCGAGTGGCTGTGGTTCCCGGCTTCCCGGTTTAGCCAGTTGACACCATCACTGGCCATGGGGGGTTAAAATTTGGCCCCCGTGGATAGAGTGCGCAATTTAGGAGTCCTCCTGGATTCCCGGTTGTCCCTAGAGGACCAGGTGGCGGCCGTGGGCAGGGGGGCATTTTACCAGGTTCGCCTGGTCCGCCAATTGCGCCCCTTACTGGACCGGGAGGCCCTTCGCACAGTCACTCAAGCACTCGTGACTTCTCGTCTGGACTACTGTAACCCTCTCTACATGGGGCTCCCCTTGAGATGCACTCGGAGGTTGCAGTTGGTTCAGAATGCAGCCGCGCGGGTGATCATGGGAATCTCAAGACATTCCCACATAACACCATTCCTGCGCGAGCTGCACTGGCTACCTGTGACCTACCGGGTGCGTTACAAGGTTCTGATGACCATCTTCAAGGTGCTCCATGGCACAGGGCCTAGCTACCTACGAGACCATCTACTACCCCATACATCCCTACGACCGACTCGCTCCCAGGGAGAGGGTCTTCTCCGGGTGCCGTCGACCGGGCAATGCCGGTTGGCGGCTCCCAGGGGAAGGGCCTTCTCTGTGGTGGGCCCTACCCTCTGGAACGGCCTGCCTCCCGATCTCCGTACCATCTCAGACCTCCGCTTGTTCCGCCGGCACTTAAAAACTTACTATTTTCATCTGGCCGGCCTAGCATGAGCTACTCCGCACCCTATTGTTTTATAATCAAATCAATGTTTTAATTTATAGATCTTAAATTTAAATTTATTTTAAGCAGGGTATTGATTTAATTTAGTTATTATTTAGTAATATTTTATATTTATGTATATTTATCTTAATTCTCTGTTCGCCACACCGAGTCCCTTGTGGTGAGATGGGTGCGGGTTACAAATGTGAATAATAATAATAATAATAACAACAACAACAACAACAACAACAACAACAACAACAACAACAACAACAACAACAATGCTTTCTGCAGGATGTTTTCTGCCCTGTGTCCCTTCACTGTTAAGCACAGGCTGTTGGGGATGAGTCTGTGTTGTCTGCATCTCAAACTGAAGTGGAAATGGTTCCTGTAGTCTGCAATTTTTCTGGAAATCTGATCATACTCCACACCATTCTAAAGATGTTCATCCCAAAGTGAATAGCTAAATTTCTATGGAGATTCTCAGTCATCCAGATCATGGTTGTCCCAAAGGATGAGAAGCGAAAGCTCTTCAAAGAAAAACAAGAAAGTCCAGTTGCCTCTTGAAAAATCACATTTAAGACAATCATGACTAGGATAACTGAGAATCTCCATAGACATCCATTTCAAAACTGAGTAAATCTCTCTGTTTTCAAAGGCCTCATAGGCATCTATGAAACATTTCAAAACAAAGCAAATCCTTCCATTTTCAAAGGCTCCATTTGCATTCAGATAAAGCTTCCAGTCTCCATCTGGGTGAAGTGTCTTGGTGGTGGCAGAAAAGAGTTGGAGGGGAGCCTTCCTTGACCAGGACGCCCTCCGCACCGTCACTCATGCATTCGTGACGTCCCACCTGGACTATTTTAACGCTCTCTACATGGGGCTCCCCTTGAGGTGCATCCGGAGGCTCCAGTTGGTGCAGAATGCGGCCGCGCGGGGGATTCTGGGAGCTTCTCGCTGCTCCCACGTAACACCTCTCCTGTGCGAGCTGCACTGGCTACCGGTGGCCTTCCGGGTGCGCTTCAAGGTGCTTGTCACCATCTTTAAATCGCTCCATGGCTCGGGGCCTAGTTACTTGCGGGACCGTCTCCTGCCACATACCTCCCTCCAACCGATTCGCTCCCACAGGGAGGGCCTACTCAGGGTGCCAACCGCCGGTCAATGCCGGCTAGCGGTGCCCAGGGTAGGGCCTTCTCTGTGGCAGGGCCGGCCCTCTGGAACGACCTACCCCCCGAACTTCGCACTATCACGGACCTTCCCCTCTTTCGCCGCTCACTCAAGACATACTTTTTCCAGCAAGCTGGTCTAGCTTAGTGTTTAGATCTTAGTTGTGATACAGCTCTTGCAAATTAGTAAATGGACGTTGGGTTTTTATTAGGGAATTTTAGCACAGGCTTTTAATTTAATTCTCTTTTAAGTATATTATTGTATTTTCTATTTATTGGTTTTCAATTTCCTGTGCGCCACCCTGAGTCCATCTTGATGTAGAAAGGCGCGGTATACAAATCAAAATAAATTGAAATTGAGCAGGAGACAGGCATTGCAAACTCTTTTTGCACTGAGAGTGAAAGTTTCTGGGTCTCTTATGATCTCGCAAGAGTTCAGACATCCAGTCTGCAAAAGAGGAAGGGTGCCTCAACTAATACTTCACATGCACTAATACTTCATATGATTTTGATTCTATGCCTCTGTTTATACAACCAAGGATTGTATTAACTTTTTGGGCTGCTGCTGCATACTGCTTGTTTAATTGGTCACAATTAGCTGTTAAGCCTTCACTAATATTTATCAGCACAATTTCATAAAGGTGGGTAAAGTTCAACTCCAGCATGATCAAAACATGTGGGGTGCCTCAGGGGTCGGTCCTCTCGCCTCTCCTGTTCAACACCTATATGAAGCCGCTGGGTGAGATCATCCGTGGTTTTGGGGTAGAGTACCATCAGTATGCTGATGACACTCAACTGTACATTTCTACCCCAAACCACCCCAACGATGCCGTTGAAGTGATGTCCCAGTGTCTGAAGGCCATGAGGGTCTGGATGGGGAGGAACAAGCTTCGACTCAACCCGTCCAAGACCGAGTGGCTGTGGTTTCCAGTGTCTCGATATAGCCAGCTGGTTCCATCTCTGGCTATCGGGGGCGAGTCATTAGCCCCCACGGAAAGGGCCTGCAACCTGGGCGTCCGTCTGGACTCACGGCTGTCCTTGGATGACCATGTGATGGCCGTGGCCAGGGGGGCTTTTTATCAGGTTTACCTGATACGCCAGTTGCGCCCTTCTAGATCGAAACGCTTTACGCACGGCCACTCAAGCCCTCGACACTTCCTGCCTAGATTACTGCAATGCTCTCTACATGGGGCTCCCCCTGATGTGCACCCGGAGGCTCCAGCTAGTACAGAATGCAGCCGCGCGGGGGATTTTGGGTGTCCCACGATACTCCACTTCTGTGCGAGCTGTACTGGCTGCCTGTGGCCTTCCGGGTGCGCTTCAAGGTGTTAGTAACCATCTTCAAAGCGCTCCATGGCACGGGACTTGGTTACCTGCGGGACCGCCTCCTACCACATACCTCCCTTTGACCTGTCCGCTTCCACAGGGAGGGCCTCCTCAGGGTGCCGTCCACCGGTCAATGCCAGCTGGCGACCCCCAGGGGGAGAGCCTTCTCTGTGGCGGGCCCGGCCCTCTGGAATGGCCTCCCCCCCCTCCCCCCCGATCTTCGCACCACCACAGACCTCCACCTCTTCCGCTGGGAACTCAAAACGCATCTTTTTCATCTAGCCAGCCTGGCATAGATTTAATGGTTTAATTTTAATATGACGTTTTTAAACTGTTTTTAATGATTTTTAGCACAGATTTACCAAATTTAATCCTATTTTATCTTGTTGTCTGTATATTATTGTGTTTTTACATTTTCTGTGCACCGCCCTGAGTCCAACCAGGGAGATAGGGCGGTATAAATGTGTGATAAATAAAACTGAGAAAAAGATATGAGCATTCTGCATATAAGTATTCTAAATTAAACTGAAGATGGACACCCAAACTTACCAGTTCTAATTTCTTCTTGATCTGTACCATTTACATAATCTTGGCTTACAAGGGATGCAAAGCAAGCCTAGATAATTACAAAAACCATTTATTATAAAAGCAGTTAATGTTAAGAGCTTTATATTTTGGCACCCATAAAGCTATACTAAAGTATATTTTTACTTTCTTGAAAAATATACTTCTACAATATTTATTCCCAATTCTTTGCTGTATTAAAAATGGCAAAGAATATTTAGTAGGTTCCAAACAAAAGAACTCAATTGTCTGGATGGAATAAATATATGAAGTTGAAGATAAAATTAGAAGATCTGCAAAACTAACTCTTTGCAGTGTTTTGTTCAATACAATTTGCAATGTCAACAAACTATTTTCTTACAAGAGTTACAAGCTCACTAATTTTTAACTAACAAACGAAACAAAAGTTTACAAAAGTTGCAATCCTTACAAAATATAGACATTTCACATACCATCTTATAAAGCATTATTTTTATTCTACAAACAGAAAGGAATGCCTCTTAAACAAAAGTATTGCCCGTAAAGCATGGTCTATTCTGCGCTACAAAGATATGATGATTCAATAAGTATAATTCAATTTAGCAAATAAATTAATAATTTTCTCCCTTTCTTGCGATAACGAGTTCAGAATATCCAGGAGGGTCTTTTTAACCCCATAACAACCGCCCACCGAAATGGGCTGAAAGTGATGGATCCAAGGTAATCCACAAAATTCCACAAGCCAAGTGAGATCACAGCCATTATCAACCCACACTGGCTTGTTATAGAATGAAATGTTTCCTTATTCTGATCAGAAAAATATTTTGTCAATATGGGATTAACGGGAGTAGCCATTCAAGCAGGCGGCCATTTAAACACAGAAACGGAAATCCAGATGAAGGGACTCTCTGGCGAGCTACTTCATCTCTATAGTAGCCTCCTTCGTCCCAAAGAGGACGGCAATAATCCTCCGTTTCCCCACGTCAAGCGTCGATCTTTCCGTCATCTCTATGGTAGGAGACGCCGCTCGCATTGCAGAACCTACCTCAAAAGAAGCCTCCAAATCATCCACAAGGGTACCGAAGGGATTTCGCGGACCTGTGGAGTTCGGCGGAAGGAGTCCCGCGAGTCCCTGACCTCCGGGGGCTCCCGGAGGAGGTAGCGGGGGAGGTGGCGGAGGAGGCACCGGGGCCTGGTTTCCGAACATCCCACTCAGTCCAGCGGCCATAGTAACTGAGGGGAAGTTGAAGGAGAGATTGCGCAGGCGCAAGAAGAAAGAAAACCGCGAGACGGAAACCGGTACGTCACGACATCGCGAGACGAGGACTCGGAAAAGACGTTTTCTTTGGGCCTCCGTGGAAATACATGCATTAAAAAATGCAAACATTATCAATAATGAGGAGCAGGTTTTTTGGGGCGTTGCCCCGTACTCTTCAGCGGCGTTGAATATTCTCCCCCAAGCGCTTGGCCGCTACACGTGGACGGTCTATATATGTGTCGGAGAGGTCTCCTCAGCCCAAGGGAACTCCCATGATTTTCATGAGAATCCCGCCTGTACCCTCATTTCTGCCAGGAGTTTGATTTCTAAATGCGGTGACGATATTTTATTGGGGAAAAAATAAAAGGCAAATATGAAAAGGGCAAATCTTCAAGAGATTCATAAGGATAAAATAAATTATAACTTCAATAGAAAATTCAAGAGCAAAATCAAGAAAAACTTTACAAAAACGCAGTCTTCCATTTTCATATTTTACATTTGAATGAAAATGATTGGTACATAAAGGACAAAAGTGAAAAGTTAAATGGCAGTTTTCTGAAATAAAAGTCTGTCTTTATATTAAACCAATGTGCTTCCAAACTACCTAAAAGGAAGGAAGACCACCTCTCCCTAAGGGCATCTTGCTTTTAGTCAGTTCAGAGACAGGGGAAAGTGGTTAAAATAAGCCATTTGCTCAGAAAATAACCTTTACTGCTAAACTGATGCAAGCTAGCCTCTCTGTCCTAAAGCAAGGGCAATCTTAAAACACCCAAAAGAGCCATTTGCATCACCCACAGAAAACACCCGGAGCCACACCTAGGTGGGTGTGGCCAACTCATCACTCCCACCCAGTCACATGACACACACACCCCCACATGCTTACCCAGGTTTCATGGGTCAGTGTTTTCTGTGGGAATGGGGTCTCTTCTGTCTCCCTCCCTCCATCTGAAAAATCAGACTTGCTTTACAAAAAATCAGACTTACTTCCAATTTGTGCCTTCTGGCAAACTGCAATTTTCTTGGCAAGAGATCTAGCTTGCCACTACTTTCATCATAGGCCTGAGAAAGTTTTTCTTTTTTTCCTTTCCTTTCTCTTCCTTTCTTTCCCCAATTTGTTTCCCTCTTTCCCTCTCTCTCATTCTCTCCCTTCAGCTCTCTTTCATTTCTATCTCCCTCTCCCCCTTCTCTCTCTAATTTGTTTCCCTCTATTTTCCCTCTCTCCCATTCTCTCCTTCCAACCCTCTTTCATTTATCTATCTATCTCTCTCCCTTTTTCTCTTTCATCTCTTTCTTGCGCGTGCAAGCAAAATACCCTCCTGGGCCGGGATCATGGCGGCAGGGACTGTGACTCCTTCTGCTGCCGCCACTAAGAAGTGAGTAACTGTCTGTGTTGCACAGGAGAGCCACTCTGCGCAAGAGACTCCACAGCGCCAGACTCAGGTCAGCGCCAACCGTGGTCCCCTTCGTGTTGGCTCAGGAAGCAGCCGCAGCAGCTGTCTCTGGATGCAGAGAGGGAAGAGTTCCAGAGCCCTCCGCAAGGAGAGCCCTGTGCAGCGCAGGAAAGCTTGAGCTCTTCCCTCCTTGCACCCAACCAGCTGCTGCTGCTCACCATTCCCCTCCTTCCTGAGCCAACACGAAGTGTGGCTCGCGCTGACCTGAGTCTGGTGCTGAGGAGTCTCCTGTGCAGCATGGCTTCCCTGCGCTGTGTACCCAGTTACCTCATTGCACAGTGATGATAGCGGGAGAAGAGTCGTCCCCTCTGCCTTGATCCTGGCCCAGGAGGGTATTTTGCTTGCCCGTGCGCACACAGATAAGTGCGAGAAAAGGGCTGGAGCTCTTCCCGACACTGAATTGCCTGCGAAGGACACGGAATCACAAAAGCAGGCGAGAGGCTCATGCCTTCTCAGGGCACAGAGCAGATTGCGCCAATGGGTCAGCAGGGAGTCCCAGGAGAGGTGGCAAAGAGCCGCATGTGGCTTGCGAGCCACAGTTTGTCGACCACTGTCCTAAAAGCACCCACAGATGCTGCTTCAAGCGCAGTCTGTCACCTGGAATTGCTCAGCCAGCCTTGTAGGAAGCCCCTTCGCTCTGTAGGATGTTAACACCCACCCCTCTCCTAGAAAAATGAAATATCCTGGGAAATATTGAAAAGGCAGAATATTATATTTCCCTAGATAAGAAATGGAGAAACATGTTTTTAGGTGGGAAACATACTCACTCTTAATAGCCCCCACCTTTGTCAATGGGCCATTAAAATGCCTGTGCCAGTCTATTCTACATAATAAAGATCTTCCCCCTTCAGCTCAAGGGTGATGGGATTAAAGCATGTCAGTATTAGCCCTTTTAACGATCTCACCACAGGGCACCTGGGAAGAAGCAATGCTCAACCAAACTTGGACACAAAACACAGCGTACAGAGTTGCCTCTGCATGGCCCCATGGAAGTCTGACAAACAATCTATACATTTCTTGTAGAGGAACAGAAAACAGAGAGGTGGGGCCAAACAGAGTATAAAAACCTCAGGAACTCTTAGCAAGCCCCTTTTTCATTTCTTTCTTCTTCACCCAACATCTGGAAGCCTGTGGCCCCCATTTTCTGTTCAGGAACTCAGGCCATGTGATCCTGTGCACCATTAAACCATCTTTCCAAACAGCCTCCATGTTTCCATGTCTTTTTCTCCACTTGGAACTGAACCCAGAAGGACATTCTCCAACGTTGGTGGAGACAGTGGTCATGTGCGGGTTAACTCAGCCAGCAACCAATAGAACTGAATCTACAAAGTGATGTCATCGCCTCAGAGGAGTATCTTCCCGCTTTTTAGACTCAGTTCGATCTGAACTCTTCCAACTTTAATAGATTTTCCTAATTGGCTTCTTCTAAAAATTTCCAAAAAAAGAAAGAAAAACAAACTTTTTTAAAATTCATCTTGCTGCTAGAAGGCTCCTGGGCAAATTTAGGGCTTGCCTTTGGCTTTTGCCCCCTTTCAGGTCCCTTGGGGACCGGATTTGTGCAGCCTTGGCCTCGTTGCCGTATGGCGACGACCACCTGCCCACCCGCTTCTATTGCTGCTGCCTCTGCCGCCGCTGCCGCTTCAGCCCCCATTGCCGCTGCCTCTTTCGCTGCCGCTGCCACAGCTGCCATCGCCGCCGCCGCTTGTCGCTCCGGCCTCCTCCGCCTTGCAGCTCGAGCCATTGGATTGCGCCGTCCCAACTGCGCTTGTCACACAACCACGCCGCCTGGCTGCAACGATCCCGCTGGGCCGGAGCTCCATCCGGCCACCCAGGGAGCGGCGTTCTTCGACCTCGCGGCCTTCGCAGCCCCTCTGAGGCTCGGCCACCTCGTGGCGCATGGCCCATAGACTCTTTAGTCTCTGTGGCCATTTTGTTTTGGCGCAAAGATCCTACGGCCATTTTGATTCGCAGTGAGTATGGACTCTTCTCAAGACACGCAGACCATCCCTCCTGCCCAGCCCTTGGCCTCTAAGGATGCCCCTCCGCCCAGAGCCCACAAGAGGAAGGCTTCTGTGGACCTTCCACCCTCAGGGCCCCTACCCAGGACCTCCGCCCCTGCTCGCAAGGCCCCTCCCAAGGCACTAGCAGCAGGGACGCCCTCTGGGCCTGAGGCCATCCCCAGGAAGGCCACCGCCAAGACCAAGCACATTGAGGCCACACCTTTTAGGGCCCAAAGGCAGGCCTCCCCCAGCCCCCCCCCAGACCTCTCCTCTGATTCTGAGGACGATGCTTCTCCTTCAGCCTCCATCATCCAGCCTGAAGAGGCAGAGGCACGGAGGATTTAGCCAATAGTGGGAAGAGTCAGATGGGGGCGGAAGTGTAACCCCTGAAGGGGGAACCTTTTACCAGGATAATGTCCCTCAACCTCTTCCTCACTCTGCTTACCTTTCGGACATGGCAACTATAATTTCCGATGCTATTGAACATGGCATAGCTGCTGGTCTCAAGCACAGGGCCTCTAATCACTCTACCCGCGCAGGTCTTCTTCTGCCTCCAGTTCCAGGCACAGAGATGGCAACCTCTCAGCCTCCTCAAATCATAATTTACCTGGCACTTCTAATCAGGCTTCGGTCTTTGGTGAGGAGGAACGTCCGGCATGTGATTCCAATCTATCAGAGGATGAGGGCTTGCCCCCTCATCCTCCCCCCTTTGTTGGTCTTTTCAAACCTGCTATATTCAGATCTCTTCTCTTTAAAGCCAAAAAGATTGCAGGTATTCCATTGCCTAAGGCCTCTCAGGACATGGAGAAGGACAAGACCGACACCAGCGACCCTCTCTTCATTCAGCCAGCATGATTCCTTTGCCCAAGCTCTTCATCGACATTGTTCAAAACCAGTGGGCGTCGCAAGTACAGGTCCTCTCTCCAATACCCTGGATAAATGTTTATACAACATGAGTCCAGACCTCATCAAGGCCCTCGAGGTTCCCCCCATTGATTTACCTATCGTGGCTCTATCTTCCCCTAATGCGGCCTCAGCAGCTCCGGAAGACTCCCTGCACCCTGAGGACTAGAGGGTCGAGCAGACCCTGGTTAAAGGCCATCAGGTTTCTGCTTGGTCGGTCAGAGCTGCAACATCCGCATCTTTCTTTAGCCGCTCCGCCCTGCTATGGCTAAGGCAACTCCAGGCGAGGCTTCCTGCTCATGATTCCAGGGCAAGCAGGGACATAAACAAGATTAAGGAATACGCTGCAGATGTGTTCTTTGGACACAGCTCGATTTGCATCCAAGGCCATAGCTTCCTCCATTTCCACCCGAAGGCTAGTTTGGCTCAAACAGTGGCAGGCGGAGGCCAAATCTAAATGGAGACTCGCCTCCTCTCCTTATTCTCCTTCCAACTTATTTGGAGCTCCCTTGGAGCCCCTTCTAGTCGAATCCAAAGACAAGAGAAAGGTGCTGCAACCGGCCACTAAGAAGCAGGATTCGAGAAATCAATCCTTTCAATCAATGAAAGCAATATTTAGAGGAGAAAGTATTAAATTGTCAAGTAGGAAATATAGAGAATACAAAGCTAAAATTGATCAGGATACAAGACAAATTAAGATATTGGAGAACCAATTCTCACTTACGAAGGATAAAAATTGTTTGGAGGAATTGACCTTACTAAAAACTAAATTGATAGAAGAAGATATTGAATTGGTTAAAAAAAATTTAAGATATTTGAATAGGGATTTTTTTGAATTTAGTAATAAAAATTCTAGGATATTGGCAAAGATGGCGAAAAATAAAACTCAAAAGAGAGAAATTGGTTCTCTGATAGATGAAAAAGGTATAAGGTGTTATAAGAGATTGGATAAATGTGAAGTAGCCAGGAATTTTTTTCAAAAATTATATTTAAAGAAATCAATTGATTTAGAAAAATTGAAGAATCATCTTGGGAAACATGGTATGAAAATAGATCAAACATACAAAGAGTTGATGGAAAGAGATATAACACAGGAGGAAATCAACGAAATAATACAAGAGTTAAAATTAGGGAAGACCCCAGGAGAAGATGGATTACCTGCTGAATTCTATAAAGATTTTAAAGAACTAATAATACCAAAACTGCAAAAATTATATAATGGTATTCTACATGGAGGAGAAGTCCCGATGTCATGGAATAAGACAGTAATATCTTTAATTCCTAAACCGGATAAAGATCTTGAGAGGATCGAGTCCTATCGACCTATTTCTTTAATCAACCAAGATGCTAAAATATTTACAGCAATTATAAGTAATAGATTAAACAGTTTTATAGACAAATATATAAGTTATAATCAAGTAGGGTTTGTTAAAGGTAGATATATGAGTGATATAATTAGAAGAGTATTGAATATTATAGATGTAGCAGAGAATAATGGAGATGAATTAGGTATAATATCGTTAGATATTTTTAAAGCTTTTGATTCTGTACAATGGGATACTATAAAAGTAATTATCGAGGCATTAGGCTTTGGTAATAAATTTATACATGTTATTTCAAAATTATATCAAAAAAGCAGTGCAAAGGTAAAGGTGAACGGAACAATGACGGAAGAGATTAAATTGGAAGCAGGTACGAGACAAGGGTGTCCCTTGTCTCCAACATTATTTTTGTTAGTTATGGAGGTCTTGATTAAATTGATAGAAGTAGATGAAGAGTTGGAAGGTTACAAGGGATATAAGATAAATTTATATGCGGATGACACTTTGATTATTTTGAAGGATATAGAGAAAGATTTAAAGAGGATAAATAAACATTTGATAGAATTTGAAGAAATGACAGGTTTAAAGGTAAATTGGTCAAAATCTGAATTATTAATAAATAAAGATGGTAAGGAGTGGGAGAGTATGCAAGAACAATTTGGGATAAGAGTTAAGAACACACTGAAATATTTGGGGATAACACTCTCATTTAAAGTTAGAGAATTAAAAAAAATTAATTATGAGGTGATGTTGAAGGAAGTAGAGAAAAAGATAGATAAATATAAAGAGATAAAGTTGTCTTGGTTTGGTAGAATTGCAATGTGTAAAATGATGTTGTTACCAAAGTTTAATTTTTTATTTGAGATGCTACCATTAAATTTGACAGAGAAAGATATAGAAGAATATCAGAAGAAATTGGATAAATTTTGTAATGGTGGGAAAAGACCAAGATTAATGAAGAAACTGTGGTATCAAAATCAAAAAGAGGGTGGATTGGGAATTCCCAATCTACTTAATTATTATCGGGCGTATAATATTAGAACTGTGATAAAAATACTTAAAGGTGGGGATGGTCATTGGAGAGATTTGGAGTTAAAAGATATTAAGAGATTTGGGTCTGCATGGTTCCTAGATAGAGCAAAAACAAAAAAGGTAATCAATAGTTATTGGTTAAAGGGGTTGAGCAAAACTTGGAATAAATTTGTTAAAAAATTGATTCCGGATATAACGTTTTTGGGAAAGACAATTGAAAGTTGGCCGATTAAAACTAATTCAAGTCGGAACAAAGTAATTGAGGATGAAAATATAGGAAATATAGTAGATTGGTTAAAAGCTTCAGGAACTGAAAGTAGGAAGAAAAAAATAATTCAAAAACTGGAGTTAAATTGGTTTGAAAAAATACAGGTAGAAAAATGGAATATGAAGGTAAGGGGAATATGTAACATAGATAGAAGTAAAACTAAATTTGAAATTTTAGTATCTCAAATTATTAAGGATGAAGTTGGGTTAAAAGGACTTGTCAGTAAGATATACAAGATTATAAATTTTGATGGAAATCCACAAATGGTAATGAAAAGGAATTGGGAAGAAGATTTAAAGATTAAAATATTGGATTTGGATTGGAATGAGAATTGGAAGAGTCGGATTATGAAGACTTTATCTATAAGGATTAAAGAACATAATTTTAAGGTTGTTTGGAAATGGTATTGGACCCCTTTAAGATTATCACAGATAGATAAAAAAATGAGTGATAAATGTTGGAGATGTAATATGGAATTGGGAACTTACGAACATATGTGGTATAAATGTGTGAAAATTAAAAAGTTTTGGCAGCAATTGGAAACAACGATGTGTAAAATGATGAAAAGAATAATAATATTGAGACCGGAAACTATACTGTTATTGATAATTGATGAACCAGAGTTAACAAAATATGAGAAAGAACTGATTAGAATTATGATTATAATAGGTAGAATTGTAATAGCAAGATATTGGAAAATAGAGGTAAATATTAAAATAGAAGAATGGTATTGTGAAATGTGGAAATTAGCCTTAAACGATAAAATGACGTGTGATATTAAATTTAGAGAGGGGGTTTATAAAAATGATATTTTTTGGAAGACTTGGAAGCCATTTGTGGACTATGCACTTGGAACTTTGGATGTCTCGACGCCTGTACCGAGAGAACGTGGATTTTGGAGATTTTAAAGACAATAGACGACACTTGAAACCAACTCTTCCTTTTGTTTTGTACAGCACCGGGTGATATATTGTAAAAATTAAAAAACAAATTAAAAAAAAAAAAAAGAGAAATCAATCCTTTCATCGCAGGCAGCCCTTTCGTGGCCAGGACAGAGGTGCTTCCACCTCCCGCTCTCAATGCCAGGCTCCCCCCAGACAGGGCCCCTCCTTTACTAACAGGTCGGGCAGGAACAATCAACGGTTCCAGCCCAGGAAGTCTTTTAGGGATACCAACAACCGATCCTTCAAGCGGTGACAACCGAACAACCGATCCTTCAAGCGGTGACACTTCTCCAAGTGGAGGGAGGTAAAGAGTGGGGTCCCCCAAGGTTCAGTACTGGGACCCCTGCTCTTCAACCTTTTCATAAATGATCTAGAAGTAGGAGTAAACAGCAAGGTAGCCAAATTCGCCGACGACACTAAATTATACAGGGTAGTAAAAACTGAGAGAGAGTGTGAGGAGCTCCAGAGGGATCTCTTGACACTGGGGGAGTGGGCAAACCAGTGGCAAATGAGCTTCAACATTAGTAAGTGCAGAGTGATGCACGTTGGGGCAAAAAAACCCAACTACATCTATAAACTGATGGGGTCTGAACTCCTTGCAACTAACCAGGAAAGGGACCTTGGTGTCCTGGTGGACAGCTCAATGAAGGTGTCAACCCAGTGTGCCGCAGCAGTGAAAAAAGCAAACTCATTGCTAGGGATCATTAGGAAGGTTATAGAAAATAAGTCAGCAAGTGTCATTCTGCCTCTTTATAAATCTATGGTGAGGCCCCATCTGGAGTATTGTGTCCAGTTCTGGTCACCATATCTTCAGAAGGATATTATGGAAATGGAAAAGGTGCAGAGGAGGGCAACCAGAATGATTAGGAGGCTGGAACACCTTCCTTACCATCTGAGGCTGCAATGGCTGGGCCTCTTCACTCTAGAACGACGGCGTCTGAGAGGTGACCTGATTGAAGTCTATAAAATCATGCACGGTGTGGACAAAGTAGAAAAGGAAAAACTGTTTTCCCTATCGCACAACACTAAAACTAGGGGGCACTCCATGAAACTTTTGATAACTAGACCTCAAACAAATAAGAGGAAGTACTTTTTCACCCAGAGGATTACTAGTCTATGGAACTCCCTGCCAGAAGAAGTGGTGACAGCTGTCAGCCTCGACACCTTTAAGAAAGGATTAGACGAGTTCATGGAGAACAAGGGTATCAATGGCTATCATGATGGATGCCTAAGGACACCCTCCGGGTTGGAGAGATAGGCAGGATATTTCTCAATGCCATTTGCAGGGAAACATAAGCAGGTGAAGACATCTGCTTGGGAATACCCTGAAGCAAATGGTGAGCCACTGTGTGAGACAGAATGCTGGACTGGATGGGCTGTGGCCTGTTCCAGCAAGGCTATTCTTATGTTCTTATGTTAAGCGTGACTGCCCAGAGGATCTCCCTATCGGGGGTCGTCTGGCGGCCTTTGCAGACCGCTGGGACGACATTACCAGCGATGCATGAGTGAGGTCCACAATCAGATTCGGCTTTCTCCTGGATCTGCGAACCAGCCCCCCGAACCACTTTGTCACTTGTCCAATATCGCGAGACCCTCTCAAGAGGTTCCTGGTAGAGCAGGCCATCCATCATCTGCTTTCCATTTGGGCTATTCAACCCGTACCCCCAGGCCAGGAGGGTCACGGCTTCTATTCTCGCCTTTTTATCGTGCCAATGTCTTTGGGGGGCTTGCGATCAATCTTGGACCTAAAATTTCTGAACCTGTTTGTCAGGTACAGAAGGTTCAAGATGCACTCTCTCCTGTCAATTCTGGAGGGCGTGCGTCTCAATGACCTTCTGACTTCGGTGGTTCTCACCGAAGCTTATCTCCATGTCCCCATTCACAAAAAACCTCGTCGGTTCCTGCATTTTGTTTATGGGGGCTGTCACTTCCAATATAGGGCACTCTCCTTCGGGCTCTCCTCGGCCCCGAGGGTGTTTACCAAGATCTTGGCTGTCGTAACTGTGCACCTTCGCGCAATGCCCATCCAAATATTCTGTTATCTGGATGACATTCTCTTGTTGTCCAGGTCCCACAGTCAGGCAATCCGAGACCTCCAGGACATCCTTCAGGTGCTCCAGGATGTAGGCTTCTCCATCAATCAGGAGAAGAGCCACTTGTCCCCAACATCTCGACTGGTTCATCTAGGCGCCCTCATAGACACTTCCTGGGGAAAGGTCTACCTGTCCCAGGACTGACAGACCAGTCTCAAGGAACTAGCCCTAGAGGTGCAAAGAAAGCGACGGGTCCCTCTTCTCCAGCTGTCTCAACTGCTAGGGAAGATGGTCTCCTGTTTCTCCATAGTACCGTGGGCTCAGCTTCACAGCCGCTGCCTCCAGTGGTTTCTCCTGCCATACCAAAAAATAAACAGCAGCTGCTCTCTAGCGAAGGTCTCCCTAACACCAGAGGTTCTTCACTCTCTGGACTGGTGGCTCTCCCCAGCTTTATCCCAGGGATCCCTTTTCAGGGAGACTCCTCGGCTGATTATCACAACAGACGCCAGCCTGTCAGGATGGGGTGCCCATCTTCAGGAACAGGTAGTTCAGGGTCTTTGGACCGACACCGACCTCTCCCACAGCATGAACTGGCTGGAACTGCGGGCCGTTCATCTTGCCCTCCTTCACTTCCAACCATTCATTCTCCACTCTCATGTTCTGATACGAACAGACAACACGACGGCGAAAGCTCACATCAATCGCCAAGGGGGAACAAGAGCTGTCTCTCTATGGAGTCCGCTTTTCAGATAGGGTCCTGGGCAGACGTCCATCTTCTAACCCTTCACGCTGAACACATCTCCGCCACGGACAACTCCCGCACCGATTGGCTGAGCCGCACAATCATCGACCCAGCAGAATGGTCTCTCAACCGACGCATCTTCAAACAGCTTTCAGTCAGGTACGGCACTCCGAAGATGGATCTCTTCGCGACAGCATCCAATGCTCAACTGCCCAGGTACCAAGCACGTTACACAACACCAGGTGCGGAAGGGATGGACGCCTTGAGATGCAGGTGGCCTCGCGGTCTCCTGTACGCCTTCCCTCCCTTCCCCCTGATTCAGAAGGTAATCCAAAAGATGATAGAGGGAGCCGAATTGATCCTCTTTACCCCCTATTGGCCATGCCGCCCTTGGTTTGCCGATCTGGTCAATCTATCGGTGGGCCCGGCGTGGCGCCTTCCCAAGATCAGGTCACTCCTTCATCAGAGCTCCAACCTTCACCCTGACCTACCCTGGCTCAACCTAACCGCTTGGCGGCTGAGCGGTCAGTCTTGAGGGCAGCCAACCTCTCGGAAAGTGTGATCCGCACTATTCAGGCCTCTCATCGCCCGTCTACAAACCAGATCTATGAATCCACTTGGCAAGTGTTCATCTCCTGGTGCCTGCCCAAGGGCTACGTTCCTCTAGAGGACTCTGTAGCACAGGTCCTGGACTTTTTACAACAAGGTCTTGACAACCAATCTGTCGCTCAACACCCTGTAGCCTACTTTTACCATTGGCTGTGCACCGCCCTGAGTCCCAAAAGGGAGAAGGGCAGTATACAAATTCAATAAATCTGAATCTGAATCTGAATCTGAAGAGGCAAGTCTCCGCCCTCTCTTCAGTGTTGTCTCATCACAGGGATCAGCCTCTTTCCCTGCACCCTCATGTATGTCGCTTCATTAGGAGTGCCTCCAATCTCTGCCCCCACAGTTGTTCATCGCTTCCCCACTTGGGAACTCCCCAAGGTCCTGGACTTCCTCACAGGCCCTCCCTTTGAGCCTCTCAGGTTGGCTTCGCTACACCATCTCACCTTGAAGACAGTCTTTTTGGTGGCTATCACTTAGGCACGACAGGTGCTGGAATTGGCAGCTCTTTCTATCCGTTCAGACCTCTATATTTTCCACCTGGATCGGGTGGTTCTCTGTCTGGACCCCACCTTTCTCACAAAGGTGAATTCCGCCTTACACCGATCTCAGGACCTCATTCTCCCAAATTTATGTCCAAACCCGGGGCACAAGCTGGAACGCAAATACCACACATTAGATGTGCGGAGGGCTCTCAAAATTTATACTGACACAACAGCCGGATTCTGACGCACGGAGTCTCTCTTCGTGGCCTCCCTCCCTCCGAACAAAGGGTTCAAAGCTTCCCCATCTATGGTGGGCCACTGGATCCGCTTGGCTATCTCCCGGGCCTACTCGGCACATCACCTGTCACCTCCACCTTCCATCACAGCTCATTGTACTCACAGTGTGTCTACATCAGCAGCCTGGTCCACACACGCCTCGGTAGATGAGATTTGTAGAGCGGCCACCTGGACTTCTCCAGTTCCCTTTATCTGTCATTATAAGGTGGATAGATATGCCTCAGCGGATGCGGCTTTCGGGAGGCGAGTCCTTCAACAGGTGCTCCTTCTGCAAGCGCCAGTCTCCTTCCCACCCAGGGCATGCCTAGCTTTGGTACATCCTGCACATGACCACTGTCTCCACCAACGTTGGAGAATGGGGCGTTGGTCTTACCTGATACGCCCCTTCTCGAGGCAGGTGGAGATAGTGGTCATCCCTACCCGTTTGGATCTGGCCGGTATTAAGACACTGGGGAGCACAGACGTGAGTGCACAATTAGTATGAGAGAGCGATCCTACAGGTACAGCAGTCTACTGATCTCCTTCGTCAGCAAAGCGGGAGGATACTCCTCTGAGGCGATGACATCACTTTGTAGACTCAGTTCTATTGGTTGTTGGCTGAGTTAACCCGCACATGACCACCTGCCTCAAGAAGGGGCGTATCAGGTAAGACCAACGCCCCATTTCTTCCAACAGCCCCTTTACCCACACTGTCCTGCTAGGAATGATAGGCTGCCAAATCCTTCCAGTACCCATTGGAAGCACAGGGCTGTTTTGCACACAAAGCACATTTCCCACCAAAATTCCATTGTAGGACAAGACATATCCTTAGGGGCGTCCTCTATAAAATTCAAATTTCACCAGCTGGCATGCAGAAATGAGAGCCTTATTAAATGCTGGCATAAGGCTCTGCCTCTTTTTAATATTCTGCCCAACCATCTAATAAAACAAATCCTTTTGGAAGGCATATTCTGCAAAAGACAAAAACTTCAACAGCCAGAAGTATGAGAAGATATATTTATTGCAAGTAATAGCTGTGTATCTATTATTCAATCCATATTATAACTCCTGTTGGTTTAGACTGATTGCTCTTTGGATACCAAATACAGGACAGGCTCCTGGAATGAAGATTATAAAAAGTGAATGTGACTTAGTAGAATTCTATAGAATGAATTTATAGTCCATCACTTTGGATCATTTCAAAGTAGCCTCCCAAAATTAAAGAAAAAGATGGATGGCCCTTTGGAATTTTATCTGCAAACTGACTGATTTCAGAATCAAATTAACCATTTTTAATGCCAGTGGTGATCCTCACAAAGCTGCTTTCTAGAAGCTTTGCTTGTCTAAGGCCAATCGAGTAATAAACTCAACCAGGGTACGCGTTGGCCTTCCTGCCATGCCTTTTCGCAGATATGGAATCTCGTCTTTATTTTCCATTACACCAGCAATATCTAAATGAGCCCAGTGAGGAGCAGTCACAAATTCTTTCAGGAATGCAGCAGCTGTGCACGCACCACCAGACCTGATGGGAGAAAAGATAAAGTTTTATTTGTAATGTTCTTAATAATTTATGTAGAGGGAAAAGCTATCTATAAAACTGTCTGCCACTATAGAAAACATCAGAATAAAGCTGGAAGGGGCCTTGGAGGTCTTCTAGTCCAGCCCCCTGTTCAAGCAGGAGAGCCTAAACCATTTCAGATAAATGACTGTCTAGTCTCTTCTTAAAAGCTTCCAGTGATGAAGCACCCACAATGTCTGAAGGCAAGCTGTTCCATTGGTTAACTGTCATCACTGGAAGTTTCTCCTCAATTCCAGGTTGCTTCGCTCCTTGATTAGTTTCCATTAATTGTTTCTTGTCCTGCCCCCTGGAGCTTTGGAAAATAAATTGACCCCCTCCTCTTTATGGCAGCCTCTCAAATATTGGAATACTGCTATCATGTTCCCCTAGTCCACGGGTGTCAAACTCAAGGCCCACAAGCCAGACACAGCCTGCGGGGTGCTTAGATCTGGCCTGCAGGGCCACCCTGGAAACAGCAAAGGACTGGCCGCAGTGCCTGGCCCCAGCCCAAGCTGACGCTAATCTACAACTTGGTGGTGGCTGGCAGAGTGCTGTAGCAGGCCATCACAGCTGAAAATAGACCTCTGTTTTTGCTGGCAAAGTGCTAGCAAAACAAACTACTACAAAAAGTGGCATTTGATCACAAGGCAAGGAGGCATCAAGAAATGTTTCCCCTTTTACATTTGAGCATGCAAGAAGGGACAGGAAAGGAGAAAGGGAAAGAAGAAAGCCAAAAAAAAAAAAGAAGGAAAGAGGGGAAGAGAGCAAGGAAAGAAAAATAAGAAAGGGAGAAGGAAGAAGAAAGGAAAGAAAATGAAGAGGGAAGGAAAAAGAAAAGGAAGGAAGGAAGTTAGTTAGTTAGTTATAATAAGAGGGAGGGAGGATCTGAGGTGTTCTATACTCAGAACTCAGTGTGGGTGCCAGAATAACTGAGGCGCAGGCAGGAATAACAGGCTAACAAGTTTATTCCAAACGAACGGTCAAACACAGAACTAGCGGCTCTCTGACAGGCAACAGCTTGGCTTTTATAGCGAGCTGTCAGATGGCTCCGCCTATCAGCTGTTAGCATTTGTCCTGCCAAAACTAGAACAAGCTGCGCATGCTCAGAACGTAACACCCCTCCCCACCACGTTCGTGCAAGCATAGTCTTGAAGGTAAACTGGCTGGCGCCTAACTCTTCCTGAACGCCGTAACTCTTGGCCGGCCTTCTGCGCCGGGACGGCCTGCACCGGGACGATCGTGGAACAAAGCATTGGGTGTGATTGCAGATGGCCATCGGTGACCTGGCCCCGGAGATCGATGGCTGGAGCTGGGCGTGGCTGGAGTTGGCCCAACTCCCCAGGTAAGTCCCCGATCGGCAGGCCAGGGTGTCTTGCAGCATCGTGCGCCAAGTCTTCTGCCCCTCTGCGTCTTCCGCCCTTGCCAGGCCCTTCCTTGCGCGGAGTTGGTCTTGGTGACGACGCCAGATTTGCCCGTCGGCCAGTTTCACTCTGTAAGAGCAGGGTCCGGTTTGATCAATGACAGAGACCGGTAGCCATAAAGGGTGACCGTCATAATTTCTGGCATATACAAGGTGCCCGAGGGCAAACTGGTGAGTGGCCGCAGAGGAGTCCGTGGGAGTCTCAGGGGAGTAAGAAGGGTGCAGTCTATCCAAACACATTCGAAGCCGCCTCCCCATGAGTAGCTTGGCTGGACTCCTATTAGTCAATGGGCAGGGCGTAGAATGGTGCACTAACAGAAAGGTGGCAATGCGCTCCTGCCAGTTGGCAGGACCCATTTCAGTGAATGCCTCCTTGGCGGAGCGCACCATACGTTCAGCCAGGCCATTGCTGGCAGCGTGATAAGGGGAGATGAGGGCATACCTAATACCCATGGAAGCTAAAAACCCTTCAAAGGTGGCAGACGTAAACTGGGGTCCAGCATCTGACACCAGTACGTCAGGGAGGCCATGAGTGGCAAACAGTCGCCGAAGTACCTGCACGACTGTGTCGGAGGTGGTGGAAGTCATCTGGAACACCTCCAGCCATTTGGAGAAGGCATCCATCACAATGAGAAACATTAGGCCTTGCAATGGGCCAGCAAAATCAATATGAATATGAGCCCAGGGGGCGGAGAGACAGTCCCATTCCTTGGGAGGGGCTGTAGGAGGCATCAGGCGGGAAGCCTGGCACTGGGGGCAACCCGCAACCCAATCTGCAATGTCTTGGTCAAGCTTGGGCCACCAAAGGTAACTCTGGCCCATCGCTTTCATGCGGACAATGCCAGGGTGACCACAATGGAGTTTCTTTAACACCGCTGTGCGAAGGGGAGGGAGGACAATCACTCTGTGACCCCACAACAATCACCCATTTTGGGTGGAGAGCTCCGCCTGGCGATTTTTAAATGGCTGGAACTCTGATGCTAAGGAACCCTGAGGCCACTCCCATTAAACCCAGTCCAGCACCTTGCATATTACCTTGTCCTTGGCAGAGTGCCGGGCAATGTCAGCAGCAGAGAGAGGGAGATCAGGGTCAGCGATCGTGAAGACGGTAGCTGCAGGGGCTGGATCCTCGAGTACTTCAGGCAGAGGGCAACGGCTTAAGGCATCGGCGTGGGCGATCTGCTTGCCAGGGCGGTGGACCAAGGTGTAGTGGTATGCCACTAAGAAGACAGTCCATCTGGTCATCTGGGGCGAAAGCACTTGTGGCGTTTGCTTGTTGCCGGCCAGCAACCCGAGCAGTGGCTTGTGATCTGTGACGATTTGAAATTCGCAGCCACAGACAGTGGTGAAATCGTTTCACCCCAGCCACCAAGGTCAATGCCTCTTTGTTTATTTGACCATAGTTGCATTCAGCAGCTGATAGAGTATGGGAAAAATAGGCAACTGGTACCTCGGAGCCGTTGGGTAAAAGGTGGCTGAGCACAGCGCCCACCCCATACGGAGAAGCGTCGCAGGCGAGGATGAGCGGTAGATGCTCATTGTATTGTGAGAGGACCAAATTGGAGACCAGCAACTGTTTGACAGCGGAGAAAGCAGAGGCTTCTCTCTTACCCCACACCCAGGCAGCAGATTTGTCCAAAAGATAATGCAGGGGTTCAGCAACAGATGCCTTGTGGGGGAGAAATAAGGCATAAAAATTAAGGAGCCCGAGAAAGGCTTGAAGTTCAGTCTTTGACTTCGGTGCTGGGGCGTCCACTATTGCTCTGGTCTTTTCTTTGGTGGGGTGGAGCCCTGCGACATCCACTAAATAGCCCAGGAACTCGACTTGTGGCACCGCAATGTGGCATTTTTCACGCTTCACTTTAAGACCTGCTGACTGGAACCGGCTGAGCACAGCCTGCAGGCGGAACATCAGGTCAGGGAGGGTTTTAGCAGATACGAGGACGTCGTCAAAATATGGGACGACGCCCTCAAGTTCATGGAGAAGCCTCTCCATTACACTTTGAAACAAACCCACGGCAATGCTGACCCCAAACTGTAAACGCCTACATTTGAATGCTCTGCGGTGCGTGATGATCGTTTGCGCTTCTGTGGCTTCATCGCCGTCCAGCAACTGCTGGTAGGCCTGGGCTAAATCAAGTTTAGCGAAGATGGCACCTTCACCCAAGGTGTGGAAGAGATGATGGATGACAGGCACCATCAGGGTAGGCGTTCGAGGGCAGAGCGCGGTTCAACGAACATTTGTAGTCAGTACAAATTCTCACGCTGCAATCCGGCTTCACGGGGAGCACGATTGGGGTCTCCCAATGTGCATGGTCCACTGGTTCTAAGATCCCTTGTGCAATGAGATGGTCTAGTTCAGCGTCGACTTTGGGCTTGAGTGCGAGGGGAACTCTGTGTGGCTTCAGGCGGATAGGCTGCACCATGGGGTCGATGTGGAACGTGATGGGTGTGCCCTTGTAAGTGCCCAGCTGACCATCAAAAACTGTGGGAAATTCTTTGATGAGAGTCTCTAATTCAGATGACTGAAGGCAATTGATGCCATTGATTTGGAGCCCCAAGGCATCAAACCAATCCAGACCTAAGAGGCTAGGCAAAACACCATCAACAATTATCAATGGCAGCCGTCCTTTGAATTTTTTTAATTGAACGGTGACCATTCTAGAGCCAATTACGGGAATAATGTTCCCTTGATAGTCTCTTAGCGTCAAATTGCAGCCTGAGAGACGGCGCTTTGACAATTTAGGCAGTAATCGTTTGATGGTGCTCCACGAGACAATTGAAGTGGCTGAGCCCGTGTCCACTTCCATGGAGCAAGGTGTTCCATCAATTAGGACGGTCACGTTGGTCTTGCTTCTTACAGAATGGCAGGAACGTACTGATTGTACGTCGGAAAGGTCTGATCCGTGGAACTCCACGGGGGCATCGTCTTCAACATGGTTTTCTTTCCAAGCTGTCTGACGTCGGTACGCAGGTTTGGCAGGTGAAAAACTGCTGGGTTGTGGAGCACGGCATACTTTTGCAATGTGCCCTTTTCAACCACAACGCTGACAGATCGCCTGCTTAAATCGACATTCAGCTCTGGTATGGCTGTTTCCGCAGCCCATGCAGACTGGTCTGTCAACGCTGCGGCCACTGGGCCAGCTCTTTTTCTTTCTCGCCTCTTTAAGGCGATTTATGTCATTTCCAGCTTCGGAGTCAGAGCCTGTGCTCGCATCGCCTTGATGGACTGTGAATCTTTCAGCTCCAAAGGATTGGTTAGCTAGCTCTGCAGCGCGTGCTTCAGCCAGCCAAGATCTTTTGGATCCTGAGCTTGTCTTCTGAAGTGTTGGCTATTCCTGCCAGTTTATTGTCATCTGCAAATTTGATGAATTCCCCTTCTATTCCCTAATCTGTCATTTATGAAGATCTTAAAGAGCACTGGGCCTTAGACAGAACTTTGTGGTACCCCACTTCTTAGTTCCCTCCATGTGGATGTAGTACCATTAGATTAGTTGGTTTGTCAGCCAGTTACAAATTCATCTGGTGGTGATGCTTTCCTACATTTTTCTAGCTTACCAAGAAGTAGGTTGTGGTTTACTTTTTCAAATGCCTTGCTGAAGTCTAAATATACTATGCCCACAGGTCTACTAATTTAGCCACTTTATCAAAGAATGAAATAAGATTGGTTTGGCATGATCTGTTTTTAACAAACCTGTGCCGGCTACTAGTTATAACTTTATTTGTTTCTAGAAGTTCACATATCTGGGTTTTTTAAATTATTTTCTCCAGTATCTTCCCAGATATTGGTATTAGACTGATAGGTTTGTAGCTTCCTGGGTTTCATCTTTTTTTTTCTTTGAAGGTGGGAATCATATGAGTGCTTTTCCAATCCTCTGGTAGTTCCCCAGTGCTCCAAGATTTTTTTAAAGATATGATACAATGGTTCTGAGATAACATCTTCCAGGTGAATGAATTTTCACCTTTTTTTCCCCCTGGGGAAGTCTGCAATATATTTTTTCCTGTTGCAAGAATGCTGGGTTGTGCCTTTTTTTAGAAACTGTGGATGAATGCTCTTTTGTCAGTGTCTGCATATTTTCTTCCAGGGGAAAGCTATGAAAGCGAAAACATGACTTGATACTACACCAAACCTTGATTCACATTACCAGAAATCAGAATCTAAGCTACGATTTTAACTTGATACAAACAAAAACCAACAGAAATGTGCAGTGTTTAATCTGGTACATGCACTGTCTCTCTATTTGTCTTTGGCACATTTTCCTGAACTCATGTGGAGTCACACTTGCTTAGAAAAATAACAGTTACAGAAGGAGTAGCATAGTTACACTACTATTTTTTTATAATTTTGTTCTTCAATAAAATTATCCATTGGTTGGACTCAGAAAAACAACAATCCATTTCTGCACCACAACAAAAAGCTGAAGCAAATAAGTGAAGAATTTTCTCTCTGAGCAAACGAGAGTGTCTGTTGTCCTCAGTAAAGTGGAAGGTCCAATTATGCTTCCTCTGCCTAGTCATACCCTCATGAACCTGGTCATAGATTGTTGTTCTATTGGATCCTTGCCCAAATAAACATGATCTGAAATATTTTCAGGTAGGTCTCTCCTTTTAACTCCTATTTGCCCAAGTTCTCTGTACGTACTGGAAAAGGTAATATGAACATAATAGAATAGCAACAGCACTTCATTTCAGCTTAGCTATGTTACCTGTATTTTCCAATGTTATTGATATCTGCTAGGTGGCAGTCTGTCACTTGCTTTGTGTAATGTTCAAAGAGAGGCATTCTCCACACTCGATCCCCTGTCAGAATGCTAGCCTGTCAGTGTAAAGAAAAGAATCTATTCGTGTATCAAGTTTGCTTATAATGGTTGAACCCAATAGTTAAACTTGAGCTGAAGCAGAGAGTATGAAATACAGATATTAAGTTCTAAGCTCCACTCTTCTACCAAAATCCCTTTGGTTTTTTTTTACACTGCTCCAGAAGAATAAAACAGAAGTGATCTCAGGAATTGGCAAGGAAGGGTGGGACTGACCCTTTCAATTTTCTTCCTAATGACTTTCACAACCAACCAGCCTTTTTCCTAACATTATTACTAAACTATCTGCATCAACATGCATCCCTACATGCTCAGGCCTGCCAGTGTATCTATGAAGTTATTGTTTATTAAATTTATATATGAAGTTGAGGATTTTGGGCATCATTTTATAATTGCTTAAACTGAACACTTTTATCCTTCCAATGCTCATTTCTTCTCTTTGAAACATTATCTTGATATTCTTTAATCTTTGCTTTATCCACCTAAATCATTTGTTCTCATTGCAAATAGCCACTTCGCATGCCTGCTTTCAGATCATGTCTGACATCCATGCCTAATCAAAGGGCAGGACCCTTGAAACATTCACTTGGCTAAAGAGGCAAGACTAGTCTAGCAGTATTTTAGAAATTTATAACACATATTGTTGAAATAATTAGGAGCATCAAAAATACCGTTTTCCATTTTTCAGTTAACTAATATTAATAAATCCAAACTTATTTCTCTTCTGTTTTCTGTATGACAAATATTAGAGGCAGGATCAAATATATTCAGTTGCATTACTGTGTTATCTCTTTGTCTCCAGGTGGCTTACCTTAGGTAGCAGTATCGACAGAAGCCTCTAGGAATGTTGAAAACAAGGTGAGGAGATTATCACTAGTCCACAGAAGTATTATCAACTCCAAAGCCCAGATTTTGTGTTTAGCTTTTGTAGCCAATGGTCATGACTTGGGTTCTCTATAAAAAGGGTTTAATCTTTTCTTTTAAACCCTCTAAATCAGGGGTCTCCAACCATTGCAACTTTAAGTCTGAAGGACTTCAACTCCCAGCTTTGCTGGCTGGAGAAGTCTGGGATCTGAAGTCCTTCAGACTTAAAGTTGCAAAGGTTCGAGACCCCTGCTCTAAATCAGGGGTGTCTGGCGGCCAGCAGGCCAGATGCGTCATGCAGAGGCCATGCCCACCCTGGCGTTGCAAAGGCAAAAAAGTCATATGTCGTGATTCATCACGTGGCATGATTGAGCTTGACACCCATGCTCTAAATCAAAACCTATCTTGAAATCAATTGTTAATAGCATCACTTACCTCATATAGGTGATGCCACAGCGTCTGTGAATTTGTAAAAACTCCAGTAGCTGCTGATCCTAATGCTACATCCATGGCACCTATAAAATATTATAAAATACAGATTATCCAGCCATTTTTCCATGTTGACTAGCAAATTGCTCATCAGGTAGCAATTTATATTCACATTTCTAAAATATGGGTTTTTCTTTTATTTGCAAGGTAATGGTATGTATGTATGTATGTATGTATGTATGTATGTATGTATGTATGTATGTATGTATGTATGTATATTTAATACATTTGTTCTATGTTCTAAGAAGCTGTATCATTTTTCTGCATACCAGCATTACTATTAGGGGCACACAGGAGATATTGTTTTGCAGTTCCACCCCACTTGCTGGAAGTGTACTATGAAACGTTTGTCTGATCCATCCAACTCTTTTTTATTGTCTATTGCCAAGCAAAAATAATTTTATTCAGATGGTTTTCTATTTACTTTTGATGTTTAAACCTTTTTATTATCTGCAATATCAGCACCTGTTTTTGTTTTGCTTTGCTTTTAATTACTTCAATTGCTCACAGTGAGCTGCTTAAGTGCACAACCATGATGAAAAGCTGAATCTTTATTTAAAATAATCCTCTCCCAATATTCAGAATAGTGCTGTGGTCAACATTATTTTAAACATCAAAGCTTATACTTTTGCATGTGAATATGTAGCCTATTCTTCCTGGGGCTAGCGGGAGGAGAGGGGTTGACCCTCTTAGTAGTAAAAAAGAAAAAAAAATCCATTAAGCTTTAAAACAATACAAATCCTCTCCATGTAATTTTGAGGGTCTGCAAGACATCACATTATTAAATTATTCTGCATAGGAAGGGGCACTTTTCACAGTATTTCTAATATTCTGGGAATATAGAATATAGAAGCTTCAAACAAATAAAAAAGAGCTACCTGTTAATGTTGCAGCATCTAAAATTGCCCTTGGATTAAAATGGTGTGCATAGTGAAGAGCATCGGCCAATACCAATCTTCCCTCTGCATCTGTATTATCAATCTTTTATGAAGCAATCAGAAAATCAGCAAGAGAAAATTACATTCTATTTGTAATTACAGCATGGGTTAACAAGCTTGCCTATATTATCAACAGCTAATTTGGGGTGCAATAATAATACAGCTTAAAATTGTAAAATTTAATGCATTATAACTCTAAACCTGAAATAAATAAAATTACTATTATCAAATAATGGATACAATAGAACCAAACAAAGCTCACAAGACTCTTAACATTTGTGAAAATATTTTTGTTTGCCACTAAGACATCCTTGGAGGTGCCTTTCCACCATTTCCTCTCTGTAGCAGCTATCTACAGCTATCTACATCAACTGACCACACTGCACCCACGCAGACTGAAGGCTGTTTTTGATTATTATGTCATCTTCTATTCCACCCTCATCAGTCTCTCGGACAGATCTTAATTCTTCCCTACCCAAATGGTTTTTCTACTACATCAGATTTACACCTCACTCTACCCTCTCTACTTAATCAAAGACGTGCTTATGAAATTTCCCCCCTGACCAAAAATGAACCCTCGCACAACGTTATCTTACCCTATCACTTATTCGAGGCAAGATCTTCTTCGCTTGCGAGAATCTCCCCTCTCGCAGGCATGGCCCTCTATTCTAACTAGGGCCCATCTCGAAGAAGGACTTATAATTCCTGAGAGATGGGCGCAAACTTAGGGGGGTTTTGTCCAAATTTTTAATTCGGCTTTTAAGGGGTCCCAGGGTGATGGGAGGGTCAAATCAGTCAGTTGGGGATCTGGGCACAGGGCTGACCAGCGAAATTAGGACTTATTGGATCGGTCTAATTAGGATCTGTCTAACGAGGGGGGGGTCGTTCCTACGGAGGGATTTTCCATCCACACGGTCATGGGGAGGGGGAGGGGCGGTGGGAGACAAGATGTCCATCTTAAGTTGGGGGATCGTGGCCGCTGGTTACAAGCGGTCACTCGCCCCAACCCCCTGTGCTCCCTTCGGGGACTAGGCAGTCAAGGTTTACAGAGCCAGGGCCCCAGGCTGATGCTCTGCAACGCCAGGTCCGTATTAAATAAAGCCCCCCTCATAAATGACCTAGTATCAGAGGGGGACCCGGACCTGGTGGGAATTACGGAAACCTGGTTGGGCCCCGAGGGGGGTTTACCCCTCGTGGAAATGTGCCCACCAGGATACCGTGCATTTCATCAGCCTCGGGCCCTAGGCAGGGGTGGAAGAGTGGCGATTATTATTAAGGAGAGTCTAGAGCCGAGGGGGATCACTGTACCTCAGACTACCGGCTGTGAGTCCCTCTACGTGAAATGGGGCCTAGGGAGGCAGTTGGGCTTGTTGATTATATACCTGGCTCCCAGCTATGTAACAACAGCCCTGCCCGAGCTCCTCGAGTTGGTCGCCGGGATGGTAGTGGAGACCCCCAGACTTTTACTCATGGGGGACTTTAACTTGCCTTTGGCGGGCGAGGCATCCGAGGCAGCTCGGGAGTTCATGGCTTCCATGACGGCCATGGACCTGACCCAATTAGTTCAGGCCCCCACTCACAATGGAGGACACATGCTGGATCTTATTTTCGTCTCTGGCCAGTGGAGAAGTGATCTTGGAACCGGGGACTTAGTCATCTCACCCTTGTCATGGACAGATCACTCTCTCCTTCGGCTGGACTTTCCAATCGCCTCACCTCATCGCGGGGAGGTGGAGCCAGAGACACCCAGATGTTTCCGTCCCAGACGCCTGATGGATCCTGAAAGGTTCCAGAAGGAGCTTGGGCCAATACCTGTATCCTTGACTCGTGCCGTGGCTGAGGACCTAGTGGCAGCATGGTATAGTGCGGCCGCAGGGGCCTTAGACCGCGTCGCGCCTTTGCAGCCTCTCACGCGGCGTCATCTCACCCAGGCTCCTTGGTTTTCCGAGGAGCTGAGGGAGATGAAATGCCGCAAGAGATGCCTAGAGAGTAGGTGGAGATCCTCTCGATCCGAATCTGATCGAACACTGGTAAGAGCCCATTTGAGGACTTATTTAGTGGCAATGAGGGTGGCCAAACGCGAGTATTGTGCCACCCTCATCGCATCCGCAGAGAACCGCCCAGAGGCCCTGTTTGGGGTGACCCGCTCCCTCCTTCAACAGAGGCAGTCCTCCTTGCAGGGCCGAGCTGAGGAATTTGGAGAATATCTGCAGGATAAAATCACTCAGGTTCGGAGCGAGTTGCCCTCCACAGATAGTGGTCCGGAGGAAGTATCCGATGCAGGTCTTGAGACAATTTTATGGGAAGACTTTGACTTTGTTACCCCCAAGGACATGGACAGGTTGGCGAGGAGACTAAAGGCCACCACATGTTTATTAGACCCTTGTCCCTCCTGGCTTGTACTGGCATCCTGGGAGGAGACACGAAGCTGGCTCCAGGCCATTGTGAACGCTTCTTTGGGTGAGGGGTTCTTACCTACCGTCTTGAAAGAGGCGGTGGTGAGGCCCCTCCTCAAGAAGCCTTCCCTGGACCCAGCATTATTGGCTAATTACCGTCCGGTCTCCAACCTTCACTTTCTAGCGAAGGTTGTAGAGAGTGTGGTTGCACAGCAGTTTCCCCGTCACCTGGAGGAAATTGATTATCTAGACCCGCGCCAGTCCAGCTTTCGGCCCGGTCATAGCACTGAGACGGCATTTGTCGCGTTGGTAGATGATCTCTGGAGGGCCCGGGATAGGGGTTATTCCTCTATCCTGGTCTTGTTAGATCTCTCAGTGGCTTTTGATACCATCGACCATGGTATCCTTTTACACCAACTGGAGGGGTTGGGGGTGGGAGGCACCATTTTGCGGTGGTTCTCCTCCTTCCTCTCCGGTCGGTCGCAATACGTGTTGACGGGGGGACAGAGGTCGACTTCTAGGCCCCTCTCATATGGGGTGCCGCAGGGGTCGGTCCTCTCGCCACTCCTATTCAACACGTATATGAAGCCGCTGGGTGAGATCATCCGTGGTTTTGGGGTAGAGTACCATCTGTACGCTGATGATACCCAGCTGTACATCTCTACCCCAGACCACCCCAACGATACCATTGAGGTGATGTCCCGGTGTTTAGAGGCCGTACGGATCTGGATGGGCAGTAACAAACTCAAACTCAACCCGTCCAAGACCAAGTGGCTGTGGTTCCCGGCTTCCCGGTTTAGCCAGATGACACCATCACTGGCCATGGGGGGTGAAAGCTTGGCCCCCATGGATAGAGTGCAGAATTTAGGAGTCCTCCTGGATTCCCGGTTGTCCCTGGAGGACCAGGTGGCGGCTGTGGCCAGGGGGGCGTTTTACCAGGTCCGCCTGGTCCAATTGCGCCCCTTACTGGACCGGGACGCCCTTCGCACAGTCACTCAAGCTCTCGTGACTTCTCGTTCTGGAGTACTGTAATGCTCTCTACATGGGGCTCCCCTTGAGATGCACTCGGAGGTTGCAGTTGATTCAGAATGCAGCCGCGCGGGTGATCATGGGAACCTCAAGACATTCCCACATAACACCACTCCTGTGCGAGCTGCACTGGCTACCTGTGACCTACCGGGTGCGTTACAAGGTTTTGAGCACCATCTTCAAGGTGCTCCATGGCACGGAGCCTAGCTACCTACGAGACCGTCTACTGCCCCATACATCCCTACAACCGACTCGCTCCCAGGGAGAGGGTCTTCTCCGGGTGCCGTCGACCGGGCAATGCCGGTTGGCGGCTCCCAGGGGAAGGGCCTTCTCTGTGGTGGGTCTAACCCTCTGGAACGGCCTACCTCCCGATCTCCGTACCATCTTGGACCTCCGCTTGTTCCGCCGGCACTTAAAAACTTACTATTTTCATTTGGCCGGCCTAGCATGATCTACTCCGCACCAACTGTCTTATAATCAAATCAAAGTTTAATTTATGGGTTTTTAAATTTATTTTAAGCAGGGTATTGATTTAATTTAGTTATTATTTAGTAATATTTTGTATTTGTGTATATTTATTTTAAATCTCTGTTCGCCGCCCCGAGTCCCTTTGTGGTGAGATGGGTGCGGGTTACAAATGTGAATAATAATAATAATAATAATAATAATCTCCTGACCCACATTTTGTAGGGTAATCAGGAGAAATCCCTTATCCAGACTGGAAAATATGAAACACTGCAATTATTTTATTATTGCAATGGTATTGCAATCCTGAAATAGTAAAGATTAATACAAATAGCCTAACCCAGGGGTGTCCAAACTTGGGAACTTTAAGACTTGTGGACTTCAACTCCCAGAATTCCCAAGCCAGCTATGCTGGCTGGGGAATTCTGGGAGTTGAAGTCCACAAGTCTTAAAGTTCCCAAGTTTGGACACCCCTGGCCTAACCCAATGTTTTTCAATCTATGCATTTTTAAGATATGTGGATATTGATTTGACAAGAAGTTCTCCAGGTGGACAGATGTGGGGGATGTGAAGAGCCTCACATGAACCCTGTCTGACAAACCTACTCCGGGGATCCTTTTTTGGATCAGAACCCCCCTGGAGAGGGGGTGAAGAGGGCAGTGTCTCATGACTAAACAGCTTTCTGAAAGGAAAAAAAAAAGTTTTTGCACTCTACAAACCTTCCCAAAATGGCCCGTTTTTCGCGAAAACAGGCCATTTTTTGTCAAAAAAATACCATGCATAGCCTTATGGAGGCTTATAGAGGCTGGGGGCGGAGGGGGGCAAAAATGGCCCGTTTTAGGCTAATTTCTGCCCTCCCCAGCCCCCAGGATCTCTCTGTAAGCCTCCATAATGGTATGCGTGTGGCCATTTTGGTGAAGGGGGTGGGGTTTCGGGAGGCAAAAAATGCTGTATTCGATGTATAAGACACACCCAGATTTTCAGGCTCTTTTTAGAGGAAAAAGGGTGCATCTTATACTCTGAAAAATACAGTAATATAGAACTTTTAGGATGATGAATAAAGTGAGATATTTACCGCTTGTTATTCTATATAATAGATTAAAGGAATTGTAATGAACATTGAACAGCGAGGATTGCCATTTATAGACAATTAAGGATAATCTAATCCAAGACACGGAAAAATGGAGAGGGAACATGAAATACACCTACAATGGGAAATTATTGACATTTAAAGACAGAATCACAAATTGGGGGCATATATAATTATATAAAGATAATGATGAGAATAGCTGGGAATTGTAACCAGGTCTACATTTCGACCAAAATTAGGGGTGGGTGGGTTTAAAAGCACAATACTTTTTGTTCTATTTTTTTTTAAAGGAGAATACATATTAAAATTAAATATATATATTGAAAAGGAATTATAAATACCATCAATATAAAATGGAGCTTGCTCAGAAGCTGAAATACACCAAGTAAATGAGATGAAAAGTGGGAAGTAGAGGAGAGAGGTAAGGGAAGAAGAGAGGGATAGGAGAGAGGGCAGGGGGAAGAGGAGGAGAGAAAGGAGGAGTGGAAAGGGGAAAGAGGAGAAGGAGAGAGGAAGGGGAAGTAGAGAAGAGAAGGGTGACAGAGGAAAGAAAGGCGCTAGGGAGGAAGAGGAGAGAGGGAGAAGAAAGTGATGGATAAGGTACAAATATGGTGTATGGAGAGCAGAAGAGCCAATAATTGTTTTTGGGAGTTGATGGTAAGATGAATTTATGTAAACATTTAATAATACAATACGAAGTTGGCTATATAATAGTATACATGTGATTATATATCATGAAAATGAAAAAATGTATAACAAAAAAAAGATATGTGGACATCAACTCCCAGAATTTCCCAGCCAACACAGGACCACATCAGGGGTATGTTATTATTCTGTTAAATATGAGATTGCTAACCATCCCTCAAATGACCCTCAATGTCAGCAAGGTTGGCCTCTAGGCCTTTCCATGGGGTTTTTGCAAGCAACTGTTGATTCAAAGTTTATTTGTTCAGCTAGAAATTATGTTATTAGATGAAACTTCAGGCCCAACCCAACGTCATGTTATTTTATTAAAACCTGTGCCAAGGAAGCCTCTTAAAACAAACCTGAATTGTTTTTCCATTCATGGCTGTCACAACATCTCCGGGTTTATTTGCCCTCCCACTGGGCAAGTTTTCACAAAGCGGGGCCAGACCTTAGATATAAAGAATTCCAGTTGAACTTATGAATACTGTAACATTAAACCATACTGTTTTTAAAACTTGAATCAAACATTCCTCAGCAGTGGTATTGTTTCATTGGTATCTAGTTACCTGATGCCAAGGCACAATTGCTTTGCTCGCCACTCAATAAGCAAATTGTACAAATGCCAGCTGAGAGGGTTTATTTCTTACAAAATAGATAACCTAGAAAATTTCGCTCCATTCTGTTTCCTGTTTGTTGTTGGTCAATGTTTGGAAGGAAAGGGGTACTCCCTCACCCACTTTTTTCCTGGAGGAATTAAACAACTAAAGATTGGGTCAGAGATTGTAAAAAGTTTGAAGGTCCATGGATCCATATGATATGGTCTTGTGAATGTCTGATAGACTTCTAGAATAGTATTTTAATGTACATAAACATTAAGATATTAGAGTGATGCTGAATTATATTGTCAGATATGCCCTACTCTGATTGGAGAGACTCACAGGAATCCTGCCATCAAAAGAAAAAAAAGGGAGGGGGCAGAAGGATAAAAGGGGGAAAGATGAAAGGGGAATAAAGTTTTGTGTGTAAGTGATAGGAAATTGGGGTGGGGTGGGCGGGTGAATAACAGGTGAGAAGGGACTTCCTTCCGGTTGGCCGGAGGCGACGGTCGAGTCTTGGGGCTCGTCCGCCGCTTGGTTGCCTCTACGGCCCCCCCAAGGGGCAGGGAGTTCTTTGAAAGGACTCCTGCTGTACGGGCGGCTTGCGGGGAATCCCCCTACCCCGACAGCAGTCAGGGTGGTGGTCTCCGCTTCGACCTAGGCGTAGGGGAACGAGTCGCGGGGGAGCATCATCCCCTTTGCCGATGGAGGACCGGAATATCTAGCCGCTTTCACGAAGAGCTGAAACGCCGGAGTTGGAGGCAACACCGAGACTCTGGCTGCAAAGTGGACTGTGAGTGATCTTATTTCAATGCTTGCAACTTTCAGCTTGAAAGAGGATGGAGGGGGGAGTTTGTAATATCCCCCCTCGGAATGGAAAAAAAGCGGCGTTTAGAAATGCTCCCCAGGCTTGGGGAAGCAGAGAAATCAACATCCGATTTTCTTAAACTGTAAGTGAAAGTCTTTCCTGCATGACCTTTGGATACTTTGTATCGAAGTCTGGCAACAATGAGATGATTTTTACTTGTTAACTCCCGATGGCTTCCAGATGGGCGGGGGAAGATGGCGTTCCTTTGTTCTCAGGAGACATACTTTTCTTGGAAAACTGCTGACATTCCCTTGTGTTCGGGACTGCCTTTCTCTTTTCACTAACGATTGCATGTAATGGATTAATTGGACCTTTCCCTGAAGTGCCTTCTTTTTTTCTTTTTACCTGATTGTTTTTAAGAACTTGGTTTCTCTCTGGATTATAATTAAATGACACTGTGACTCTGGTCACCGAAATCTGCTCCCACCCTGACTCACAGACTCCTCTCCAGCAGACGCCATTTTACTGACAAAGACTTAAATCTTTCATTATGGCTTCAAAAAAGCAGACGCATCAAACCAAGATCACTTCGATGTTACCAGAAAAAACAGATGTGGACGCTAAATTATCAGCAATGGATGAAACTCTTCAGAACATCATGAAAGAAATTAAAGAAATGCGGAAGGACCATGTCAGTTCCAAATTAGAACTTTTGGAGACACAGAAGAAATTGATGGAAAATACACAAAAGATTGATGGTCTGGAGCTGGGGTTGGCTGGGACAAGGGAAGAGCTTAAAAGTTTTACTAATGAAATAGGGGATTTAACTGGTCATATGTCTAGGATGGATTTTGAAAGGATGTCTTACTTTTTAAGATTTCAGAACGTCCCTGAGTCACCTGATGAAGATTTGACTGATTTAATGTGTACAATTTTAGCAGATTATATACAAAAGAGCAAAGAAGATATTAGGGGGGACATTGATCTGATATATAGAATAAATTCAGCATATGCCAGGATAAATGAAGTACCCAGAGAGATCCATATTAAATTTGTAAGGAGGTCAACAAGGGAAAGGATCCTGAGGGCGCAGAGAGACAGTCCTTTAATTTACCAGCAGAATGAGATTGCCATCTTGAAGCAGGTCCCGAAAAAGATTAGAGAGATAAGAAGGAAGTATTCCTTCTTGTCCAAAAGATTATTTAAAAAGGGGATTTGGTTCAAGTGGGTGATGCCAGAGGGGATGTTGGTGTTCTGGGAGGGAGGAAGGGTGGGAATTAAAACAATTGTAGAGGCGGAAGCCTTTCTTAAAAAACATTCCTCAATCCTGGAGGATGAAAATGGGAGAGCGGAGGGTGCCGCGGCCTTGCCCACTGGAGGTCAGGGAGAGGAAGACACAATTGCCAAAAGACTTAGATCTCAAAAGTGACTTTATTTTTGTATTGTACAACTTTTATTTGGATGTTTATACATGATTGTTAGCATAGATTCTAAAATGATATATTTGTATCTCTTTCCACTTTGTAGTACAAATGAAAATTTCCTGTATTAATTATATATTCTTTTATGAAGCCTCGGCTGGGGCCAATGACTCTGACATGGAGGTTCTCACAATGTCTTTCTAATACCTTATTTACCTTGCCTATTTGTATAAAAATTTGTAAAACTCAAAAAAAAAAAAACATGTGAGAAGGACCAAAGCAGCCGGATCCTGTTTGTACCAGCATTTCACGGTCAGGTACCCTGAGAAATATGGGGATTACCACCAACCTCTCAAGAGTTCTCCAAACATCTTGGCAAGCTTTGGTTGTCTGGAAATAGACTGGTCATAGGGGGAGTGGGGAGTGATGGGATGGGCGCAAACCTACACCTTATTTTTGCATCCAGTGAGCATGGTACTTTCAGAGCTTGCTTGACATTACTGCAATCAACACTCTTAGTAAAAGAACCCTTTGCTTTAATCAAATGGAGTTGCATGCTTTTCTTTCTTAAGGGATCAAATTTGGGCAGGCCTGACATGTATGGCAAAACCCTGGGTTTTGCCAAAAATAGAAAAAGACATATTATTCTAGATATTTTGATTTTGGAAATGTGTAATTTTTCGGTTTTGCAAATTGCAGTGTTTTCATCAAATCAACAAATGAAGCAGTTATGTTCTTCTTTAGCATAGATTTTATGATACTTTTACAATACTGTGATATCATTGGGTAATTTCATTTTATGTTTGCATCAGAGATAGGTTGCTCCCGGTTTTACTACTGATTCACTTCGCACGCATGTGTGCAGTTCAATGTAAATTGCTCTTTGCACATGTGCAGAGCAATTTACAGTGAACTGCGCACACAAGCGCACTACCAAATAACAGCGGCAGCAGGGATGAGGGAACCGGTTTGGGGGCATGGCCAACCTGGGTCGCTGCCAGTTCTGTGACCCAGGCCAAAAAACCACTACCAGTTCGGCCAAACCAGGCCAAATTGAGAGCAACCCACCTCTGATTTGCTTTTAATTATAATAGACTGTACTATAAGGTACTTTTTATAAACCAGAGACTGTAAGTTAACCATTAATATTAGAATTACATTTTAGTACAATACTGTTAATTTTAACCCTTTATTATGAAATTTGTTAAATTATATTAGAGTCTTAAAGTGGTTGTCAGATTTGTTTAGTTTTAATTGTTATTATTGTTCATTTTGGTGCTCTTTATTTTTTATATTCTTCTAAAATAAAGAAGAATATTTGACAATAAATTAAAATACAGGTAATCTTCAATTAAAGATTCCAAGCTGGCCTGGAATTTCCATTGCTAAACAATGCAGTCATAAAGTGTGATGTCATCTGATGATACCTCTTAGCAGAGGCATCATTAAGTGAATCACCAGGGGTCACAAAGCGAAGACATCACATGGCCACCATTTGCGACTGCCTGCCGTCTTCCCGATTGGCTTTGCTTGTAGGAAGCCAGCAAAGAAGGTCGACACAAATCAGGATACTGCAATGTCATAATTACAAGCAATCTGTCCCAATTACAATCATGGAAACCTTGCAGTGGCTGGAACTAGGAGGACTAATAGTAAGTATCTCTTGTTCAGTGTCATCACAAGTTTGAATGAGTGGTTATTAAGCAGGACCACCGGTAATTAGGTAAAGGATATCTTCTCATCTAAAGCACCATGGGAGAAGGGAATAGGTAGAGCAATTGGAAATCCTTACAAAGTGGCAAACCCCAAAACTGGAACATCGACTGGAGTGTCTGAACTGAAAGACTCTTGATGATGGAATCTCACCAGTCAACATCACCAGATTTTGTTTTGGAGAAGAAGTCAGAGGGACAAGGCAATCCAGTCTTTGATTTCAGCACCTAATTTGGTTTGTTTGAGTTCTTAGGTTCTATTTCCAATCCAGGAAGCAAATCATGGGATAACTTAACCCTAACCCTAACCCTAGTCCTTGGAGAATCAAGATGGGCTGACCGAAGGTCTGTTGACATCTCTTTCCAATTCAAATAATTTTTGTGAATTTATTCTTCTACAATCTACTTACCAATTAGATTAATGGGTAACTTCAACTCTACAGCGGTTACAATAGCAGAAAAAATGGTGGCTGCTCCTCCCATATCTGCTCTCATGGCATCCATATTGGCTGAAGGCTTGATGGAAATGCCACCGCTGGGGAAAAATACAGGAGATGCCACAAAGATTGGTCTCTTTGCCCATCCCACCCAACCCCACAAAACTTTCAGTATCAATAGAAAATTTTGCTCAGATGCCAAGCCACATTTTTTTTGTTATAATAAATAAAAAGCATGGAAAGTATGGCATTATTATTATAAACCTGACAGGAAGGTTTAATAACATAGAGGAACATTCCATCCAGATCTTCTGGAATAATATTGGAGAAGAATTAATATTTTGGAGTATAAAATGCACCTTTTTCCCTCAAAAGAGGGTGAAAATCTGGGTGTGTCTTATACACGGAATACAGCATTTTTGGCCTCCCAAAACCCCACCCCCTTTGCAAAAAATGGCTGTGCATAGCCTTTAGGAGGCTTCCAGAGTGCTCCTAGGGGCTGGTGAGGGCAAAAATGAGCAAAAAACAGACCGTTTTTTTGCTCATTTGTGCCTCACCAGCCCCCAGGAGCACTCTATAAGTCCTAAATGCTAAGCATGCCCTTTTTTTGACAAACAACAGGCCCATTTTCATGAAAAATGGGCCATTTTTGGAAGGTCTGCAGAATGCAAAAACTTTTTTTTTTAATTTGCCTCTTCAAAATCTTGGTGTGTCTTATACTCTGGTGCATATTATACTCCGAAAAATACGGTAAATGAAGACCACAGGCTGAAACTGTACTTAAGCAGGACAATTAAAACCCATCTGATGGTAAAAAATACTTTAGCACCATGATTCCCTAATGGGTGCCTGTAAAATTCCCTTTGTCCAGACTATGCACCCTCTTTCTGAAAATGAATCCATTGTCAGAAGCCCATTTTTCCAGCACAATTTCAGGAATTTTCTCCTATCCTGCTCCCAGGCCATGACAGGCTCATTTTTACACAGCTTCAGCATTAAAAAAAAGACAGCCCTGTCTCCTTGTATTTCTCTTATTGATAGGATAGAGAATAATCTCTGCAATGTAGTCTTCATTTAGGAGATTTATTATTTGTATCTTTATATACAGGCAGAAGGAATAACTTCCCAATTATTCCATGAATCCTAAATGGTCCTTCCGTGATCCATATCTGAAACTGCACAGCTTCCTCCCTTTAAGACATGAGCCCAGAACTGGAAAGCTGCTTCCCCTAGAGACCACATGACCTTGGGAAGACGAATGAGCTAAAACAATCTTTCCTACTATCCCTTTCAACAGAGTTTGCATCGCATTCATTTGGACTTTCAAAGCACATATTCTGGGAACAGGGGAGAAATTAAGTTCTGATCCAAAAATGCTCCTAAGAAGATGCTCACCTATCAAAAGTTATCCCCTTTCCAACAAATACCAATGGAGCGTCTTTGGGGTTGCTGCTGCCTTGGTAATGGACTTCCAAAAAGACTGGGGGTTCATCCGACCCTTTTGCCACACTCCAAAATGAGCCCATTCCTTGCTCCTGTATCCAAGATTTCTCTCTGTAATGACAGGGAACAATTTCCATTATTTCTTTCCTAGTTACACACATTGCATTCCCGAATGCCAGCTGATAGACAAAATAATACCCCTTATTACAAATTTTAAGATGACAAAAAGGCACACACATAAAAAAAAAAAACATTAACCAGGTTTCCCTTTTATAACTATGCTGTGGAAACACTCCTCTGCAACAGTTGTTTTTACAGTATCCTTTTTTAATTCTTTTACAGTAAAGTATGGACATTTTCATGAATGTCTTTGGCAACAAGTGACACTATCCTGCCCTCCTCTTTGCAGGGACTCATGGAAAGATGTAGACCAAGAAAACATTGTCCTCAGACCAATCAAACAGCCAATTTATTAGGTCTGTAACAATTAATTGTACTTTTCCTGATTCCTGTATAAAATACCTCCTCCTCTTAATTAATTTTCAAAGTACAGATAGTCCTCAATTTATGATCAGGCACTTAGCAATCATTCAAAGGTATGATAATCCTCCATTAAATGACTCAATTCCAAAGTTTCAATGGATGCCCCACCCCCACTGTTGGTAGGCTGATTAGGCACCTGGTACAGCCCGAATCTATTAGGGCATCAACCTTTCTCTTGATTCCTGACTTTGGCATCATGATTCTTGTGGGGATGGCCAAGGGGCAGATGGCTTCACTCACCACCGGGTCACTTTCACTCCCACCATCGCTACCATAGGGGGCAGGTTGCTGGTCCCTCTGGGCTGGAGTTCCCTCTCCCTCACTCGAAGAAGGGAGACCTCAATGGGCTTGGAGCATCAAGCTTGACTTCTCCATCTCCAATCTTCCCTGAGTCTTTCTACCCCTCCAGTATTGTTGGACTGGCAGCCAGGGCTGAGAACCCCACGGTAGGTTTATGAGACTTGGCTTAATGTCAAGGCTCTGACTAATGAACTCAAGCAAATCAGAGCTCCTTCTCAAAGGTCTTCTTGAGTTCATCACATCAACACAACTTCAATGGAAAGCCAAACCTAAATCTTTCCTGCGATTTCAGTATAATTAAACTAAGAAATAACCCCCATCCCCAAGTGTCAGAGGTCATGTTGGCCAATTTAGTGAATTGGTGGGCTCTTCAGGCACTTCTTTCCCAACCTTATCTGGGGTTATATAGTTTTATTTACGGTCACAGACCAAAACACAAGTAGTACAGGAAGAAACGTTAAAAATAATAATAATAATTATAATAATAATTATCATAGTATCATAGCAATGGATCGCCAATAGCTTAACTAAGGAAGGTTACAGCGTTCTCCTCTAATGGTTACAGCTCTTAAGAAGAATTTTGAGACCTGAAAAGTGATATATGGAGAGCCATCTCCTAGGCAGTGGGCCATCAAGTTACAACCATTGAGTCTAGAAGGGATGGTTTCAAGGAGAGACAGTAACTGCGTTATACATGGGGCAAGATAGAAGGACATGCTCCGCAGTTTCAACCTCGGCTCTGTCGCAAGGGCATAGCCGCTCGTTAATCGGGAGCCTCTTGAAGCGACCATCCAAAAGTGCTGAGGGCAAGACATTAAAGCGAGCTAGGGAGAAAGCTCTTCTATACTTAGGAATGCCAACCTTATCTGTTGCCAGTGGAGATGACCTCAGTTCTCATGAGAAAGCTCTTTGCTGTGTCTAATAATGCAGTCCAATCTCTTTTCCCCCCTTTCCCATGTGGCAAATAAGGACCAGAGAGATGGCTGTGGCCAGGTTCAGTTCAAAGTTGACACCTGCAGGCTCAATTAGCATTGTAAGTAGAGGATTACCTGTATTATCTTGAAGGCTTCCTTCTACAAAAAATCTAACAAGCTGTCTTGCAAGCAACAAAGCTCAGAAGATCTGTCTCCTTAGTTACATTATAACTGGCATGTAGGGATTATTTGCAAACAGCAAGATATTGAACAGTACTGGGCCTAAGATGGAAGCTTGTGGTACCTCACTGCTTACTTCTCTCCATGTGGATATAGTACCATTAAAGGTCTACTCGTTGTCAGCCAGCTAGAGAGCCATCTGATGGTGATGTTGTCTATTCCACATTTTTCTAGCTCACCAAGAAGTACTGTTTCCCTGAAAATAAGAGTGTCTTATTTTCTTTTAGGCTTGAAAATAAGTACTTAGGGCTTATTTTTGGGGAGGTATTATTATTATTATTATTATTATTATTATTATTATTATTATTATTATTATTATTATTATTATTATTATTATTATTATTATTATTGAGATGTAGGAGGCAGTGAGTGCAGTCACCTCATGGCTGCTGGGCCCCTTAACTGCAGTTTGCAGATCAGATGATCCAGCAAGGGCTGAGAGTTCTGTCTCTCCGAGTGCCTGGAGATATTTCCAGAGCACTCTTGCTAGCCCCAGCCCTGCCCATGGCACCAGGCAGCCTTACAGCTGAGGGCCACTCTGTTCTGCAGCTCACCTTGTGCCTATGGAGCAGGTGGTGGGCACAGTTTGCGCTCCGCCAAACCTGGAGTTCAGGTGTTGCTTAGGTTGCTGCTATGATGAGGCAGAAAGCTATGTGGTCTGTCAGAATTGGCTACCATACATTGAGATGGGTAGCAAAATAAATAAATAAACAAACAAATAAATAGGTTGCAACTGCTACAGCTATCAAACATTTAATTGCCCAGTAATTTCAATACTTTGCTTTCTAGTTCATGCTGATTTGCATGATATTTTGTTACTTTTTGACTTTTTGATTAGGAATGCTATTTTGGTTTGCATCCATTGGATTGTAAAATCAATAGTAATATTTTGAGATGGGAAGAAACCTTGCAACACAGATACTACACACACCAGCATGTCCACACAACTGTCTTTTGCCTGAAAGGTTCCTTCAAGTCCCAGCAATAAAATCTACATCCTCAGTACATCCATTTTCCCAGGATGCACTACAAAGTGGAAATAACGGCTATTGAGATTATTTAAGCTATTTCAATATTAATACAGATAATCAACTTGTGACTATAATGGAGCTTGCAAATTATGGTTGTATGTTGTGATGGTGGTAAAGCAGGTCACTGACATGACTGACCTAATTTTACAATCTTTTGTGTCATCCATAAGTGAAAACCAACATAGAACAAACCCATTATTTGCTATGGGCTGAAAATGGGAAATAAATGCTGAGTTTTAGCCTGGAAACTGACAAATAAGGCATCCACCACTATCCTGCAACAGACAAAGCAAACCTAAGCTTGAAAAGGGAAATGGGATGGAAATTCAGGAGTTTGGTTTCTCCACCAGATGCAGCAAAGTAAAAAGACTAAGTATTCCATCGCAATTGAAAGATGTACTGTAAGTGAGACATATGATTTTGACAAAATGGGGAATTTCTATAGGAGGTCTAAATTAACAATGGGGTAGGGTTTAGGTTAGGTTGCACATGCTAATAGGTTCAGATGCATAAACCAATGTTTGTCAGCCTTAGCAACTTTAAGAAGTGTGGATTAATGAACTAATGCTGGCTGAAAAAGTCTGAGAGTTGAAGTCCACATTTCTTTCTTTTTTTTAAATAAATATTTTTTTTATTGATTTTACATTTAAAATAGTGCAGCACAGTGAAGCATTTATGGCCATACAATATATACACATAATCTCATCCATTAACTGTCAGCCTACTTAATAATTATCTATTCTTCTATCCAATCACATTATTTACAATTTGTTCCAGTCTTGTCACCTTGTCTTGTACCAGTCATAAAACCTGTTCCAAACTTCATCATATTCTGAATCCCCTTTATTTTTTAGTTCTAGGGTGAGCCTATCTGCTTCCGCAAAGTCCAAAATGTTCCTAATGTCTATCTCTGATGGAATATTTTCTTTTTTCTAATATTGCGCGTAGGTTATTCGCGTCACAGTTAATACATGTATAATTAGATAGAGCACATCTTTCTTTCTTTTTTCTTTCTTTTTTGAAAAAAAGTTTTATTGGGTTTTATAATTTTTTACAAATAGGGTAAAGGGTAAGGTGTGTAAAAGATATTGTGAGAACTTTCACGTCGAAGTCGTTGACCCCTTCCGAGGCTTCATAACAAAATATAGATAATACATTAAATTTTCATTTGTACTACAAAGTGGAAAGAAATGCAAATATAACCTCATAACATCTATGCTAGCAATCATGTATAAACATCCAAACAAAGAGCACATCTTTCTTATACCCCTCCTGTATTATGCCTAGGAGGAAAATGTCTGGAATTTGTTCTCCCACCATTTGTTCCAGCCATGATTGTATCATTTTCCAATATCTTTTTGCCTCATTGCACGTCTACCACGTATGGAAAAAGGAGCCAAATTTTTAAACATTTTGGAGAGCCATGCTGGGGGAAGATGCCATCTATAGAACATCTTATATAGATTTTCCTTATAAGCCATGGCCATTGTTAATTTCCGATTATGTGTCCAAAGTCTTTCCCATTTAGCTAGTTCCACATTGTAACCAAAATTTTTCACCCAAGCAATCATAGTTTCCTTAACATGTTCTTCCTCGAGTTTGTAATCCAGCAGATATCTATACAACACTTTAATCAACCTGTCTTCTGTCTCTATCAGGAGCTTATTTAATATTGTGTATTCTTTGGCAATGCCTTCCTTTTTCTTATCCTGTGTATGCCTTGATTGTATCTGTAGATAAGACCACCACTCTAGGTGTACCTCTTGTGATGCCAATTTTAGTCTGGTTTTTAACTCCCCCTGTTCAATATCTCTTTGTATGTAACAATTTTTCCATGTTAATTAAATTTGGGTGTATATGTGCTTCCATTGTAGATAACCAAATAAGTATTTCTATATAGTAAACTCCACATTTCTCAAAGTTGTCAAAGATAAGAAGCACTGGTCTAAGCTATTTTATACATAGCATAACACTGGAGATAATGTTACACCCATATAACACTGGTACTTCAAATGCTAAGCTAGCATGGGTCACATGAATGTGATTGAAGTCCAGCTCTATTTAATCATTCTCAGACATATGCTAACAACTAACAACCTCTTAAACTGAACTTACCTTTTATGAACAGTCACGTTACTACTGAAGCTTTTCAATTTGTCCTCAATGATGGTAGCAAATTTGGTTGGTGTGATATGGTTTGCAGGGCCTTCCATAAGATATCTGGCCAGGTTCTGGCCTTCTGCATAGTGAATCCCTTTCTGCCAGGCATCAATTCCATCACTAAGTAGAAACACAGAATGTTTAGCAAAAAAGTACTACTCTGAAATTTTCTTAAACAAAACAGAAGTTTACATTCATGAAAGAGAAGATCAGGCTCAAAAACCTAGTCTGGGAACCATGTGAGTGGGCTGGAGAGTCTTCAAAGACAACAGATGCCTAGAGGACAGGGTGGGGAGCAGGATCATATCCAAAGAATTGCAGCTTCTGCCAGGATTATTTCTTTCTAAGGAGGTGTTCTGAATGACATGGGGTTCTAAGGAAGACAGCTGATTTTTTCAAGCTGGGCAGCTCACACAAAATAATATTGGCCTGGACTTCTAGAGAAGAAATGGCCTATAAGACTTATGACTGTGGTGGAAGGAAGAGCTGACAGGTGCCGGCTCTTCAATAATGCCTCTCCAGACAAGGAAAGATTTGGAATTGCCCATAAATGATCCAGACAGTCTTTGTGAGGAGATCACAAGATAATAGCCTCCAGTAGTTTTATTTCTCTGGGAGAAGAAGAAATAACCATCTTGCTTAAACCATAGCCAGCACCTTTAAGGACACTGGGTTCACATGTTTTCTTTTCTAATTAGTTTTGGAAATTGCTTGTTAATTATTTTTCAGCTGTTAGGAACCTTCAGATCAACATATTTTACAGCACTGGGCGAATTTCCTTCAATTCTTAGTGAAAGAAATTTTAAACCAAGTTTAAGAACTTTAAAATGTTATTTTGGAATAAACAGCAATGATTAGAACTTAGTTTTTAGAAAGTTATAGACTTTCTAAAGAATAGACTAAAAAGCCAGATAGATCAGAAAAAAGATTTGAAATTACTTATAAAAATTCTTCTCATAGGAAAATGCTTTTGTTTTAAATTCTTTAAAAATAATATGATGGGACTTTCAAAGTTGTACATCTCAGAAAAGTGACAAGAAAGGAACAATTAAAGGAGAAGATTTAAATTCAATTTATGTGAAGCAAAGTATTTTAATATTGAACATACTGAAGGTTATTTTTGAACAATGGACTAAGAAGTTAATTGTAAGAAGTTTTACCTGACAAGATTGAGACTGATGTGAAACCACATTTGAAAATGAAGAACAACATGAAAAAGATGTTACATTAGACATACAAGAGAAACTGGCTGATGTCTTAATAATTACAAGGGATATACAAATAAAAAAACCAAGAGATTGACCTGGATAATTTACTTATCCTTGATTTACAAAGCTTGTTAAAGCTTTGAAGAATTTTTGAGAAGGAGAAAGAGAAATTAAAAGAAAAGAAATAAAGTTCTAGGCCTTTTTTTCTTTATTTAAGAAATAAAGTTCTAGGCCATTAAGAAGTGATAAGAGGAGAATGAAATTACTGGAACTTGGGTGAGAGTGACCGTACTATATTGGAATTCAGCATAAAACAACAGAGACAGTAGTGGGCTGCTGTGTGGTCACGTGGGTTCGGGCAAATCCTTAGCTTTGATCACTATCTGGGCCCGCCAACCTGCCCTTGTGCAAACTGCTTGTGAATGTAAGTGCAGCCCACCTGTGAACAGAGACTAATCAAACCAGTGTCCTAGACTTTAAAGCAGGGGTCTCCAACCTTTGCAACTTTAAGTCTGAAGGACTTCAGCTCCCAGACTTCTCCAGCTTTGCTGGCTGGAGAAGTCTGGGAGCTGAAGTCCTTCAGACTTAAAGTTGCAAAGGTTGGAGATCCCTGCTTTAAAGGAGCCGATTTTAACCGAAAGAGAATGTGGGAAGGATTTCTTAAAGGGGAAAACAACCTAAGATGCTTGGGAAATTCTGAAAAATCAAACAAGTCCAGTCCAGCACAATGCCACTGAAAAAGAAAAATAGGAAATCCAAAGATCACAAAGATGTACAAAGATCTCTCTAACAAACTAAAAGACAAAAGGGATAAATACAGAAAATGGAAAGAAGGACACATTGCGCATAACTAAGACAGAATACCAACAAATAAGAAGTGGCAAAGATGAAATCAGGAAAGCTAAGGCTCAGAATTAAATAAGATTTGCAATAAATATAAAAAATAAAAAATAATAAAGTTTCAGCATATTAACAGTAACAAAAAGTCAAGGAAAATAATCGGTCACCAATTTTAGAAAATGGTAGGAAAGTGACAGGTAATAGAGAGAAAGCAGAACTTTTCAATTCATTCTTTGCACCCATCTTTTTGCAAAAAGAAAATATACCGTATTTTTTGGAGTATAAGACGCACCTTTTTTCCTCTAAAAAGAGGCTGAAAATCTGGGTGCGTCTTATACACCGAATATAGCATTTTTTGCCTCCCGAAACCCCACCCCTTCACCAAAATGGCCGTGTGCATACCCTTATGGAGACTACCAGAGAGCTCCTAGGGACTGGGGAGGGCAGAAATGAGCAAAAAAAAACAGGGCGTTTTTGCCCCCCCAGCCCCCAGCAGCACTCTCCATAAGGCTACGCATGCTAATTTTTGACCAAAAAATAGCCCGTTTTCATGAAACAAAATTGCCGTTTTCCCTCGTTTTGGGGCCCCCACCCCCCCAGGAGCACTCTGCAAGCCCCCCCCCCAGGCTGTTCACGCCTTTTATTTGGGGGGAAAAACCCAGGCCAATTTTCGCAAAAAACGGGCCGTTTGGGGGAGGTTTGAAAAGTGCAAAAAGGGTGTTTTTTCCTTTTTGGAAAGCTGTTTAGTTAGAGTGATTGATGAGAATTACATTGGTCAAGTACTGTGCCTGCAGAAACAAAGATTTGTTCCAAAGGTGGCCAGTGATTTCCTTCTCCAGCACATGGGTAAATACACCTGGAAACATCTACCTACCTACCTACCTACCTACCTACCTACTCTCTCTCTCTCTCCCCCTACCTATCTACTGTATTTCTCTCTATTTTTCTCTCTATTTTTCTCTCTCTATCCCTCTACCTACCTATCTATCTACACTCTCTCTCCCTCCCTACCTACTCTATTTCTCTCTCTCTCCCCTCTATCTACCCATCTACCTACCCTCTACCTACTTATCTATCTACACATACTCTCTCTCCCTACTTACCTACCTACTGTATTTCTCTCTCCCTATCCCTATATCTACCTACCTACATAACTACAAACTCCCTCCCTCCCTACTGTATTGCTCTCTCTCTCTCCCTCCCTATCTACTCTCTCTCTCCCCCTCCCTCCCTACTGTATTTCTCTCTCTTTCTCTCCCTCTCTATCCCTCTATCTACCTACCTACTTTAAAAAAAAATTGCCTCTTCAAAACCTGGGTGCGTCTTATACTCCGAAAAATACGGTAGCTCAATGTGCCAATAACATAACTGCAAAAGACAATCTAGTAATGCAAATTAAAATAGGCAAGGGAATAGTAAAAGATCACCTGACTGCTCTAGATGAGTTCAAATTACGAGGACTTGATGGATTACCGTATTTGAGGCAATCAGTGGCGGCAATTGGAATGGGCCAAAAACGGGATGCACAGAGGCCAAATGGTGTGAGGGGCTTTGGCAACATTCGCTCTATAAGATGCACAGGCATTTCCACCTCCTTTTTGTGTGTGTGTGGTAAGAGTATGTCTTATAGTGCAAAAAATATGGTACATCCTAAAGTACTAAAGGAGCTAGCAGAAGAGATACCAGGATCATTAAATATCTTTCAAAGATGCTGGAGAGCTGGTGAACTACCAGAAGATTGGAAAAGACCTGATGTGGTTCCCATCTTCAAAAAAGAGGAAAAACATCCAGGAGACTATAGACCAATCAGCCTGACATCAATACCTGAGAAGACCCTAGAAAAGATAATCAAGCAACACATCTGCAAACAACTAAAAGCAAGTAGAGTTATAACCAATAGCCAACATGGGCTTCTCAAACAAATCTTATTTCATTCTTTGACAAAGTGACTAAATTAGTGGACCAGAGAAATGCAGTGAACATAGTATACTTGGACTTCAGTAATGCATTTGACAAAGTTGTTCACAACTTACTTCTTGCTAAGCTAAAAAAATGTGAATAGACTGCATCACCATCAAATGGATATGTTACTGGCTGACAAACCACACTCAACATGTAGTTATTTGCATATGCCAGGATAAATGAAGTACCCAGAGAGATACATGTTAAATTTGTTAGAAGGTCAACCAGAGAGGAAATCTTGAAAGTGCAAAGAGGAGGTCCGTTAATTTACCAACAAAAGGAGGTTGCCATCCTGAAGCAGATCCCAAGAAAGATTAGAGAAGCAAGAAGGAAATTTTCCTTCTTGTCCAAAAAATTGTTTGACCACGGGATCTGGTTAGGTGGGTGACGCCCGAAGGGATGCTGGTGTTCTGGGAAGGAGGAAGAGTGAGGATTAAAACAGTTGCTGAGGCGGAAGCCTTTCTTAAAATACATTCCTCTGTCCTGGGGGAAGATCCAGGGGGGGCAGGGGGGGCCACGGCCCCGCCCGCAGGGGGCCTGGAAGGAGTGATAGAAGATACAATTGCCAAGAGACTTAGATCTAAAAAATAACTTGTGCATCTGGATTTTTGTAAATGACTGACAGCATAGAACTGAGAACTTGGGGGCGTGGCTTATGGCCGAGTAGCTGAGGGCATTCCTTCATTTCGTAGGGTTGTTTTTTTTTAATAAACTGTGGATTAAAAGTGATTAAATGCACCGTTAGAAGCCGAGATTGTTTACAACGGGGTCGGAAAGGCAGAGGACTGTGTTGACTGATTTCTGCACCGATAGATCAAACCGGACTGTTTGAATTTCAAAGTTTCGTTTCTCCGTGGAGAACAAAGAACAAAGGTTTGATCGAAGCGGCGTCGGCAGCTTGCCTCTGTTTTGACAAGCGTGATTTGTAAGTTTCCCTTATCTGCTACAAGACAAGACATAAACGAAAGAGTTATGTGGACTGCAAACTGTTGAACTTAAGTGAGTTGTTTATGCTGGACGTAGCGAGAGCTTCTGGCAAGCTAAAAAAAAATATATATATACAGGCTTTGCATTTTATGAGTTTGGATTCCAGCCTTTTTTACTTTTGATATGGCTTCTTGGTGTTTTTAAAAGCCGTCTCAGCTATTTTCCATTGGGTTTCTGTTTTTTTTTCTCATTAAAGACCCTCTTGGCAGGTTTAAATTAAAAAAAATTTCTTTTTTAAAAAAAAGAGATTACTGATTTGATACGATGACTCAACAGCCTTCTGAATTTGAATGGTTTGAATGGATTATAGGTGCATTGAATACGATTGGAGAAAAACTGACTGTTGTAACTGATCGTTTAGATAATTTGACATTGGAGGTTCAAAATATTAAAGAAGAGGTCAATAACATGAATGTTAATTTTGCAAAGCAAAATATCGAAATTAACTTTATAAAGGATGATATTAAACAGATTTTTGCTCATGAGGAACAATCTGATCGTAAGTTTGAAGGGATTTTTTTGAAAAATCAGCAACAAGACAGGAGAATCAGTCTTTTGGAAGAAGAAGCAAGAAAATATAATATTGTTATTCGCGGGATTCCGGAGGAGAGGGCGGATAACTTGAAGCAAAGAATGTTAAAATGGCTGAATGAACTTGGTGCGTCAATTGTATACACGGCAGCGGACTTAGTAAGTGTTTTTAGAATTGGTTATAAGAGACAAGGTGGAGCCAATAGAAATGTCCTTGTGAGATTTGCAAACCTTGGAGATAAATTAGAAGTTATGGGAAAAATAAGGGAACTGGGAGAACCCCCTAAATTTGAGGGGAAGGAAATTCAAGTGTTTCAAGACATTTCTAGGGAAGACAGGGAATGGAGATTTTTTTTAAAGCCAATTACAAAAGTCCTCAGAGACAATGATATTAAGTATAATTGGAGACCGTTACAACAATTGAAATTCTTTTACAAAGGGAAAATGCAAACTATTACTTTGGAAACGGATGCTATAACATTGATACGGAAGCTCGGGCTGGTTGAGAAAGACGAGGATTTAGAAGAAATTAAAGATCATATGCTTAAGATGGGTGGAATACAAGTGGGATCTCCAACATTGGAGGAAAAAGGAGCAGTCGGTGGTGATCCTAAAAGCTTAAAACGGAAAGAAATCTCTCCGGCAATGTCCGAACATAAGAAAACCCGTGAAGAATCTAAGAGAGCGTCAGCTGAGGAAGAGGATCTTAGAAGAAAGCAGGAAGCTGAGTGCGGGGACAAGCCAGTGTTATCTTCTTTTTTTGAAAGTGGAAAATAAGAATAACCCGAAAGAAATGACCCGACCATGGGCACGTTCCCCCCCCCCACACTCTTTATATGGAGGCGTAACTCGAACGAGGATGTGGGGGGTGAAGATTAATTGTTATTTGTTGTGGTTGTGTCTTAAGTTTGTTTTTGTTGTGTTTTTTGTATGTCTTTTTTGTCTGGTGTTGGGTGTGCACATAAAGGAAGAGGAGGGGTCAGGATTAAAAAAGTTACTGCTTAAATGCGGTTTATAAAAATAATGACATGGAACGTGAAGGGTACAGGCAATCATATAAAAAGGAAAAGATTGGAGCTTAAAATTAAAAGGGACTCACCTGACATATTATTTTTGCAGGAAACTCATCAAAAATCGGAGGATTTTAATAGAATGAATATTAAAGGTATGCAGATCTATGAAAAATCTTTTGGGACCTCTAAAGCTAGAGGAGTTGCGATATTGATATCAAATAGGGTATACTTTGAGAAAAAAAAAGTAATTAGAGATGAAGAGGGAAGATACTTAATAATTATAGGGAATATTAATGAGCAAAAAGTGACATTGGTTAACTTATATTTACTGAATGAAAAACAAAAGGGATTTCTTGATAAAATTACTAAGATTTTGGAAATAGAAAGTGTAGGGAAAGTAATTGTGGCGGGGGATTTTAATTTAATTAGGGATAGAATTGATAGTAATAATCCTACCCGCTTTAGACAAACAAATAAAGGGGAAATTTTAAACAAATGGATGCTTCGAAATAGTGTGGTTGATGTTTGGAGGGAGTTGAAAGGTTCTGAAAGGGTGTATACCTTTTGTTCTAAGGTATATAATACTCATTCAAGAATTGATTATATTTTTGTTTCTAAAGATTTGTTGAATAATGTAGATAAAGTAGATGTGGGAATTTTTAAGGATTCTGACCATGCAGAAGTTACGATGGAAATAGATTTTAACTTTGAGAAAAAGGAGAGAGGTTGGAGATATGATGAAAAATTGTATAAAAAGGAAGAAGACAAAATATGGATATTCAAAAAATGGGAAGAAAGTTGGGGATTGAATGATAATGGGGAGGTCAAATTTGAAATTGTTTGGGGTACGATGAAAGCAATATTTAGGGGAGAAAGTATTAAATTGTCAAGTAGAAAATATAGGGAATATAAAACTAAAATAGAACAGGATACAAGACAAATTAAGATATTGGAGAACCAATTCTCACTTACGAAAGATAAAAAATGTTTGGAGGAATTGAACTTATTAAAAACTAAATTGATAGAAGAAGATATTGAATTAGTTAAAAAAAATTTAAGATATTTAAATAGGGATTTTTTTGAATTTAGTAATAAAAATTCTAGGTTATTGGCAAAGATGGTGAAAAATAAAACTCAAAAGAGAGAAATTGGTTCCCTGATAGATGAAAAAGGTACAAGGTGTTATAAGAGGTTGGAGAAATGTGAAATAGCTAGGAATTTTTTTCAAAAATTATATTTAAAGAAACCAATCGATTTAGAAAAATTGAAGAATCATCTTGGAAAATATGCTATAAAAATAGATCCAATATATAAAGATTTGATGGAAAAAGATATAACACAGGAGGAGATCAACGAAATAATACAAGAGTTAAAATTAGGGAAGACCCCAGGAGAAGATGGATTACCTGCTGAATTCTATAAAGAATTTAAAGAACTAATAATACCAAGACTGCAAAAATTATTTAATGGAATTTTACATGGTGGAGAAGTCCCGATGTCATGGAATAAGACAGTAATATCTATAATTCCTAAACCTGATAAAGATCTTGAGAGGATCGAGTCCTACCGACCCATTTCTTTAATCAACCAGGATGCAAAAATATTTACAGCTATTATAAGTAATAGATTAAATAGTTTTATAGATAAATATATAAGTTATAATCAAGTAGGTTTTGTTAAAGGTAGATATATGAGTGATATAATTAGAAGAGTATTGAACATTATAGACGTTGCTGAAAATAATGGTGATGAAATAGGTATAATATCGTTAGATATTTTCAAAGCCTTTGATTCTGTACAATGGGAAACTATTAAGGTAATTATTGAGGCATTAGGCTTTGGTAATAAATTTATACATGTTATTTCAAAATTGTATCAAAAAAGTAGTGCAAAAGTAAAGGTGAATGGAACAATGACGGGAGAGATTAAATTGGAAGCAGGTACGAGACAGGGATGTCCCTTGTCCCCAACATTATTCCTGTTAGTTATGGAGGTTTTGACTAAATTGATAGAAGATGATGAAGGATTGGAAGGGTACAAGGGATATAAGATAAATTTGTATGCGGATGATACCTTGATTATTTTGAAAGATATAGAGAAAGATTTAAAGAGGATAAATAAACATTTGATAGAATTTGAAGAAATGACAGGATTAAAGGTAAATTGGTCAAAATCTGAACTACTAATGAATAAAGATGGTAAGGAGTGGGAAAATATGCAAGAACAATTTGGGATAAGAGTTAAGAATACATTGAAATATTTGGGGATAACACTTTCACTTAAAGTTAGAGAATTGAAAAAAATTAATTATGAGGTGATGTTGAAGGAAGTAGAGAGAAAGATAGATAAGTATAAAGAGATAAAGCTGTCTTGGTTTGGTAGAATTGCAATGTGTAAAATGATGTTGTTACCAAAGTTCAATTTTTTGTTTGAGATGCTACCACTAAATTTGTTAGAGAAAGATATAGAAGAATATCAGAAGAAATTGGATAAATTTTGTAATGGTGGGAAAAAACCAAGAATAATGAAGAAAATGTGGTATCAAAATCAAAAAGAGGGTGGATTGGGAATTCCCAATCTACTTAATTATTATCGGGCGTATAATATTCGAACCGTGATAAAAATACTTAAAGGTGGAGATGGTCATTGGGGTGATCTGGAGCTAAAAGATATTAAGAGATTTGGGTCTATATGGTTTCTAGATAGAGCAAAAATAAAGGCAATTAATAGTTATTGGTTAAAGGGGCTGAGCAAAATTTGGAATAAATTTGTTAAAAAATTGATCCCGGATATAGCTTTCCTGGGGAAGACAACTGAAAGTTGGCCGATTAAAACTAATATAAGTCGGGATAAAGTAATTGAGGATGAAAATATAGGAAATATAGTAAATTGGTTAAGAGCTCTAGGAATTGAGAGTAGGAAAAAAAAAGTAATCCAAAGATTGGAGTTGAATTGGTTCGAAAAAATACAGGTAGAAAAATGGACTATGAAAGTAAAGGGAATATGTAAAATAGATAGAAATAAAACTAAATTTGAAAGTTTAGTATCTCAAATTATTAAAGATGAAATTGGGTTAAAAGGACTCGTTAGTAAGATATATAAGATTATAAATTTTGATGGAAATCCACAAATGGTAATGAAAAGGAACTGGGAGGAAGACCTTAAGATTAAAATATTGGATTTGGATTGGAATGAGAACTGGAAGAGTCGAATCATGAGAACTTTGTCTATAAGGATTAAAGAGCATAATTTTAAGGTTGTTTGGAAATGGTATTGGACCCCATTAAGATTATCATTGATAGATAAAAAAATGAGCGATAAATGTTGGAGATGTAATATGGAAGTGGGAACTTATGAACATATGTGGTATAAATGTGTGAAAATTAAAAAGTTTTGGCAGCAATTAGAAAAAATGATGGGTGAAATGATGAAAAGAATAATAATATTGAGATCAGAAAATATATTGTTATTGATAATTAATGAACCTGAGTTAACAAAACAGGAGAAAGAATTGATTAGAATTATGATTATAATGGGTAGGATTGTAATAGCAAGATATTGGAAAATAGAGGTAAATATTAAAATAGAAGAATGGTTCTGTGAAATGTGGAAATTAGCCTTAAATGATAAAATGACGTGTGATATTAAATTCAGAGAGGGGGTCTATAAAAAAGACATTTTCTGGAAGACTTGGAACCCATTTGTGGACTATGCACTTGGAACTTTGGATGCCTCGACACCTGTACCCAGGGAACGTGGATTTTGGAGATCTTAAAGACAATTGAAGATATCCAAAGAACCAACTCTTCCTTTCGTTTTGTATAGCACCGGGTGGATTATTGATTATTGTTAAAAAAAAAAAAAAAGTAAATTTTATGTGTAGATGTATAATTTGTTGAAAATTATAATAAAAATAATAATTAAAAAAAAAATAAAAAAATAAAAAAAGAACTGAGAACTTAGAAATATGTAGTTGCTTTCACTTTGTAGTGTACGGAAAATGTTTTTTGTTAATGATCTATTTTGATGTCCCGGTAGGGCCGACGACTTTGACGTGAATGCTCTCAAAATTTCTTTGTATCCCTTACCCTACCCTATTGAAAAACTGTAAAACCAATAAAACTTTTTCAATATAAAAAACAAACAAACATGTAGTTCTTAATGGAACTACATCTACGTGGAGGGAAGTAAGCAGTGGGATTGCCCAAAGTTCTATATTAGGCCTAGTACTCTTCAAGATCTTCATAAACAACTAAGATGAGGGAATAAAGGGGTAATTCATCAAATTCGCAGATGACACCAAGGTGGCAGGAATAGCCAAAACCCCAGAAGATAAAATCAAGATCCAGATGGATCTCGATAAGACTTGAACCGCCCTGGGTCCGCTTGGAGAAGGGCGGGGTATAAATATAATAAATATAATAAATATATATTGAACCAAAAAAGCAAAAAAGCTAATCCAATACAAGGTGACATTAACAGAGAAACAGAATCAAGATCACATGAAACATTAGTACTGCTTTACAACCCAATAAGACCACACATAGAATACTGTATCCAGTTTTGGCTACCCCAATATAAAAGGATGTTGGGATTTTAGTTCAGAGAAGAGCAACAAAGATTATTAAGGACCTGGAAGCTATAACATACAAAGAAATGGGTTGCACATACTAATGAAAGTATGTGTGTGTGTGTGTGTGTGTGTGAGAGAGAGAGAGAGAGAGAGAGACAGACAGAGACAGAGAATAGTCTTCTAATACTTGAAGGGCTACCACAAGAAAGAGGAGGGCAATGCATTTACCAAAGAACCTGAAGGCAAGACAAGAAACAATGGATGGAAAATAATCAGAGAGAAACAACTTAGAACTAAGGAGAAAATTCCTAACAATGAGAACAATCAATCAGTGGAACAAGTTGCCTTCAAAAATTGTGGCGGTTCCATCATTGGAAGCTTTTAAAAAGAGACTGGACAGCCAGAAATAGTATAGGTCTCTGGGACGGAGTTGGACTAAATGACCTCCAAGGTCCCTTCTAACTCTGTCACTGTTACTATTATTTGAAGGGACTAAAGATCAATATTGTTCGAAGTAAAAGGAAGGAATTGGTCAAGGTTAAAACAGATATGCTATTTCTAGTAAATTGATGGACTTTTCTTGACATGAGAACTGAAATGATGATGCTTTTAAGGATTTGATTATAGATAAGATGGGATATAGAAAGAAGATATCATTTGTTTTATTTACAAAGAGAGTCAGAGAATGCATTTCAGTTGCTAAAAGTGTTGAGGAAAGGGAGTAACCTTTCTTCCTTACTAGATTCTTCCTTGTCCTTTTCTATTTTTCTATTTTTTCTGTACCTATTTTTCCTTTTTATTCTTTCATTTTTTTCATTTGTATGAGTTATAGTTATACTTGTAAATTTGCTAATAAATTGGTTTAAAAATGGATAACATTTCCCTGACTTAAAACTGGGTCCCCTCCATCATGCAAATAAGAGAAGCACTATCCATTGACTCCTCTCTTCTAATGAGTTGATATTCCAGCAACTTTGTCTATCTTGGTCCCCAATTATTCAATTCTCTACTATCCTTTATTAGGGCAAATTACTGCAGTTTGACTCCTTGAGGTAGCAAACCTAGCAAGACTGCACATACCAAACCACTCTGCTAATGCTCTTGATTCATTGGTTGATCACTGCTGGAGTATAAATCATGTTTGCATATGGAAATGATTTGTTTATTTAAGTGCAAGGTCTTATGGTGACTTTCAGTAAAGACTTCATTCAACATCCTTTTATTTCTCAAAACTTCATAGCAAACAAATTATTTCTGCCACAGAAGCACCATACCAAGGTGATGTTTCGGTTACCTGCCATGTAACTGAATTTCAAGGGTGGGTTTCTTTTTTTGCTTCAGCTCCTCATATTCAAAGATGCCGAGGATAGCCCCTTCGGCTGCAGCCTGAGCATCTCCACAAGGATCCACTTCAACACAAGGGAGTTCTAGGTCCTGCAGCTGCCTGCATCCAGCTAAACAATAAAATACACATTGGAAAAATCATGACCAAGACAGAAGAAAGGAGGTGTTTTCTAGCAAACACATCTCCTGCCATAAGGAGTAATCAGCCAAGATAATCATTTCTGCAATCAAAGCTTTCTGAAGTGAAAATGATTAATTATAGGACAATTAGATGAGTTATCTAGAAGCCACTCCCTACAAGCAATTCAAGAATGAGAAAGTGCCTCACCCAGCTTTCTCATGTTAGAAAATGATGACTGAACAACCTCAACTGGCCAAAGTACACAATACATTTTTTAAAAAACAACGTTTTTTGCAACTTGTGCCTTTATTTAGCCATGTTAAAAACTCAGTTCTGCCAACGGCCACTTTATCATCCCACTGAGTAACAGTAAATAAAATTACAGAATTACAGAGTTGGAAGCAACCTAGGAGATTTTTTAGTACACTCCCCTGTTCAAGCAGGAAATCCTACAACTGTGTGAAAAAGCCCTTTGTGGTTTGCAGTTTATGACATTTTTTGGATAGGCCATTGATTTTATGATATTTTATGCTAACTGCTATGCAAATATTGTTATATTTAAATAAATACTGGTGGTTTTTAAGTGAAAAGCATAAGCTTTTTGCAATTTGGTGCTGTTTGGATGGGGATTTTGAATTTTCTTGCATGCTTACAATGACTATGAAAATAGATTAACTGATGCATACTCAGTGGCATACGTGTTGCAATTACTAAGGCCGATGCTAGTATTTTGTTAACATTTTTATTGTTTGTGGCCCTGAAAAGGACCGTTTAGGTAACTAAACATGATACTAATATAAAATTGGCCAGCCCTTATTGCTTATCACCAGGCGGCATCGCTTCAGCATAGACTGTATAAGCCTTTCCACATGATCTTTGGTGACAATGTGGTGCCAGACTGCAATAATGGATTCAATCAGCTCCCGCTTGGTCTTTGGATGCTTCTTGCTTATTTTGTAACCAATCATGACCCACAAGTTCTCAATTGGGTTCAAATCCGGGCTCTGAGCTGGCCAATCCACCATGCTTCTTCATCCACTGCTGGATGGACTTGGCTCGATGACAAGGAGCCTTGTCATCCTAGAAGTAAAAGTCCTTCCCTCCAAGTTGCTAAACTGAAGGAAGCATGGTCTTTTCCAGAACTTCAACATACTGCTTGGAATTAATGATGCCCTGCATGATTTGTATCCAACCAATACCAGAAGCAGCGATACAGCCCCAGATCATCATGTGCAATGGATGCTTCACAGATAGATTCAGGCAGTACGGCATAAATTCTTCAGCTGGAAATCTTCTGACATACTTATTGCACTGATTCCCACGTAACACCACTCCTGCGCGAGCTGCACCGGCTGCCTGTGGTCTTTCGGGTGCGCTTCAAGGTGTTGATTACCATCTTTAAAGCGCTCCATGGCACGGGACCTAGTTACTTGCGGGATCGCATTCTGCCTCATACATCCCTGCGGCCAATTCGCTCCCACAGAGAGGGACTTCTCCGGGTGCCGTCCACTAGGCAGTGCCAGCGGGCGACGCCCAGGGGAAGGGCCTTCTCTGTGATGGGGCCAATCCTCTGGAACGACCTACCCCCCAAACTGAGAACAACCACGGACCTCCGCTCCTTCCGCCAAAAGCTAAAAACTTACTTTTTTCATCTGGCCGGCCTGGCCTAATCTATCCTTCCTAGGTTTGTAATATAAATTTAAATTGTTTTAATAGGGATTGCTGGGATTAGTAGAAAGGATTTTAAGGTTTTAAGATTTTAAACTTTTAGCGCAGGTAAATTATTTAATTCTATTTTAAATTTTGTATTGTTGTATTTATATATGTTTTTAAACTCCTGTGCACCGCCCCGAGTCCCTCCGAGGAGAGGGTGCGGTCTACAAATAAAATTTGTTTTAGCACATAAACTCATTCAAAACCTTAAAAAGACTTTGGTTATATTAATAAAAATTATGCATCTCAATCCAACTCCAGGAATTTTCATCAAAGTACTAATTTTGCATGGTTTCTAAGAGTGAAAAGTTGATTAAACATGTAAATATAGCTTAAAACTGAAAGCGTGCAGGACTTTTTTCATACAGCTGTATACCATTCCAGACAAAAGACTCTCTTCTTCAAAACCTCCAATGAAGGAGCAACCACAACCTCTGGAGGCAAGTTGTTCCATTTGTTAATTGTTCTCACTGTCACGAAATTTCTCCTTAGTTCTAGGTTGGATTCCCTTTGATCACACTTTCTTTAATGGAAAGCTATTACAAACAATTGCTGTGCCAGCTTTGATTCTAAAGGCTGCAAAAATGGGGTTGTTGAAAATATAAGATTTGACATTTTGCATTTGGGCTGAATTCTGCTGCCATGCTTCCCTCATGGTACCAAGGACCAGGGCCTTACATACCCATCACATTTGTGTGGAACAGGCAGTTCCATCAGTTGCCATTCAAGCTGCCCTATTGAAATTCGTTTAAGCGTGTATCTTATGGTTGTAGAGGCCTGATCTCTTGTAAATTAAAAAAATCATGGACTTTTATCCTTACAACAGTATGCTTAGTATTCACCAAGTCCAACAGAATTTAATGCAAGGGGGACCAGCAACAGCCATCTAAGCTACTATGCTTGACAAATGGAAACATTATTTTAAAATATAGATTGCAGTCATTAGGGAAGCAATATCAGAGATTATATATTAACAAAAAGTAATGTTTTAATTTTGCTAACCTGCCACAGCTGCCCGTATGTTTTCCTTATCTTCATTCCAGTTTTCATCTATGTTCATTCCCATTGCTTTCTTTCCCAGGCCAACAACTACTACATTTGGAAAGGCCTGCAAGAAAACACAAGAGAAAAACAATTCATTTTTCCATTTTTTTAAAAAAATCAACCAACTGGAATTTCAAAGAATGTCTTTCAAGATTGGAGCAAATCTAATATTTACTTCCTTCACATTTTAAAATATCTCTGTTAAGGGAGACAAATCTAACGTTATGCAGTAAATGCTCTCCAAAGAAAATTCTAAGGAATGGAAATATTTTTTGTAATATCCAGTATCTAACCCGGATACATTAATGCAAAATGGATAAGCAATAGAATGGCATATGATTGCAAGAAATCCCTAAAAGGTAAATGCTATTTTGCTTTTTAAACATTTAATTCAGTACATAGTATCAGATCTTTTAAACACATAATTGCAACCTCAGATGTTGGGATGGTTCATTGCTTTGAAGAAGTGTAACAATACACTTAAGACTTATATACCACTTCATAGTGCTTTACAGCTTTCTCTAAGGCTAGAGGTTTAAAGAGTCAGCATATTCCCTCCAACAATCTGGGTCCTCATTTTACCAACCTTGTAAGGATGGAAGGCTGAGTCAACCTTGAGCTGGTGAGGATTGAACACCTGGTAGTGAGCTGAATTAGCCTGCTTTCCACAAATAAAACTCTGATGCCATTTTCAACTATTAGTTTTTCATTTTAGTCAAAGGTTTGTTCTTTGCAATGCTTTTCTTTTTGGAACACTGAGTCACCACATTGCTTCCTTGGACCTGCCCCATGGCTTTCATCAGAGCTTTCACATCCAAAAACAGTTTGCCACATTCCCTTAGCTAAGGTCCAAAGTGTCATTTAAGAGACTGAGTTTCACAGTCAAGATTTGAAGGGTTGGAAGTCAACTTTAGAAGCCCTGGAACTAGAACCTCTGGCTGACATCGCAATAAGATCAGGTATGAGGGGCGGGTCTCTGCGCTCCCATGCTGAGTTCTCCCATTGGAGGGCTCTGAAAGGGGTTAAAGACACCCTGTAGGGGTGGTGAAGAAAAGAGGCACACTCTGCAGGTCGCAGATCATGGCTGCCATGATCCTAGGACAGCCGAGGCAACAAAGAAATGTTGCGGTGTAAATGAACAGTGAATAGAGCTGAGTGAGAAGATTCCTTTTTTATTTGGACCCTAACCTTAAAAGAAAAAAAAGAGGAAAATCCAGGAAAAGAGACTTTTAGAACTATTTCTTAAAGCGGCAAATAACCATAGAAAGAAAAATCCTAAACCCAAAAGAAAAGAACTAAGGGGGAAAAGCTTAAGACTTTTTAAAACATAGAAAATTGGATTTTTAAACTGGATAGGCATTGTTTTGGAAAGGCATTATAAAATGCTGGAACTATTGAATAACTGATTTTGCTTTCATAAATTGAATTAAAATTGGATTAATCAATTTATCAGATTTGAAAAATTGCTGAAACCTATGCTGAGGCCACCATCTACTGGTGAATGAAAAATATACCATACCCTACAAGCCTAGGAAAATTTCTGACAAGAAAAATAAACAACATTCATCTGGAGGACTGTGGTGATACTTACTGTTTCATAACTATCTACTTTATGATTACTGGAGGCTATATTGTGAGAGTAAAGAAGACTCTTAAGTAAAGTAAAGTGACTTTTGATTTGTGAAAGCTGCCTGGACTCCTTAAATGGAACTGATTAATAATCCTGAGATGTAAACAACTATGATTATTGAACCTTCTGAGGAGCAACATTGGATTTGAATACATTGTTTTTGGACTATTGAGTAAGAGCAGGACTTACTAAAAAGAAATGGCATCAATATTTCAAAGCATTAAGGATACTATGACAAAGAATCACAGAGAGATAAAGAACCTATTGGCGTGACGGTAAACCTATGGCACGTGTGCCACAGGTGGCATGCGGAGCCATTTGTTAGGGCATGCGAGGCGTTGCCCTGTCAACTCCAGTGGGCATGTGTGCGCTAGCCAGCTGACTTTGGCCTTCTTTTTCTACCATTTTTCGCCTTCCATTTTTTCGCCCTCTGGAGGCTTCAAGAGGCTTCCTTGAAGCTTCTGGAGGGGGGGGGAGGCTGTTTTTGTCCTCCCCAGGCTCCTGGCTCTGGAGCCCGAGGAGGGCGAAAAACAGGTCCATTGCAGGCCAAATGTGGGGGGAGGTCGCGCACATAGCAGTATGGGTGTGGACATGGACATGCATGATCCCCCTGCACTCCCCCCATTTTTGGCATGCGATGGGGAAAAGGTTAGCCATCACTGACCTATTGCAAAGTATAAATGGGAAAATAGAAAATAACCTACAACTGAAATGAACGAAGATCAAAGAGTCCAGGAAAGAAAGGAGACAGAAATTGGATAACTCAGAAGATACTTTTGAAAAGGAGATAGGCGTTTGGTTGGACACTCTGGAGACCTGGCAGCTTAGGAGGATAGAGATGGGAGAAACATTCAGACTAAGTAGTGAAGACACAGATGCTGATAGAGACTAAGACCAAGAGAGGAGTATGGGAGGCAAGTTAAAAAAATGAAGACGAATTGAAGTATTAAAATGGGTAAGAGATGATTGATAGAAAGAAACTATTTCTTTTTTCCCTTTTTTTTCTAATATAATGATGGCCTGATTAAAAACCAGAATAGAGGTAGGAATAAAAAATAGGAGGAATATTAGCAGATATAATGTTTATATAAAAGAAGTAATAATTAGATGGAAAGATTAGAGATTTCTTTTATTCATTAAACATGAAACTCAGTCAACTGAACATTCAAAAATGCATCACAAATACCACTGACTGGGGCTAATGGTTGATACGGGTTGCTGCCAGCATCCTAGGTATCAGCCAAGTACCTTCTTAAAATATACGATGTTCCGAACAGCGCAGTTTTTTGCACTTCTGCAGGTGTTATTGCAGGAAGCTGCAATTGTTGATGTGTCTTATACAATTCTTGGACATGGTCGCAAGTGCCCCCATAGCAATGGGTATCACTGTTACATGTTTCATCCATAGCCATGTAGTTTCGATAGCCAGGTCGCGATATTTCGTGATTTTTTTAGTTCTTTTTCTTTGACTGTGGCATCTCCTGGTACAGCGATATTAATAAATGGTGTGCTTCGGCCCTCTACAACCATGATATCTGGTGTATTGTGTTCCAAATGATGATTCGTCTATATTCGAATGTCCCACAAGATCTTCACCTTTTCATTTTCAATAACTTTTCCCACTTTATGTTCCCATGACTTTCTGGATACAGGTAAATTGTATTTTTTACATAATGACCAGTGGATTAATTTAGCAACTCAGTCGTGTCTAGCTTTGTAATCAGTTTGTGTGATTTTGCTGCATTCACATATTAAATCTGACAGTTTGGATTGTCAGTGGATTTTTGTATCTTCGCTTTCATGGCATTAGTTTGTAGTGCTTGTTCTTGAGCAGCCAGTATTAAACCTTCCGTTTCTTTCTTGATGGTTCCCATCTTAAGCCATGTGCATGTCAAGTTGTCATCACATTTTCCTTCAATGTTTTTTAAGTGCTGTCCATGCAAAGCTTTGGTTTTCCATCTATTTAATCTGTCATCCAGTTGTTTTTCCTTATATTTTCCTTATATATTCTGCCTTTGTTTCTGTTGTTTTTATACTGTTCTCCATTTTCACAGTCTGCAGCAATTTTTCTGTACTTCTTGTAATCAATCCACGTTTATATTATTGTTGTTGTTGTTGTTGCTCTTTGTATCAAAATGAATTATACCCAGAGGCCACACTGTTCATGTATTGATATTGATGTATATTTAAAAATAAAAATTCAATAAAACTTTTTTATAAAAGAAGCAGCCCTGGGACCTAGGGCTGCATTCAATGTACTCTGGAACTCAGCATTCAGAGTGCTGCCAAGTGAATGAGCCAAAGCTGTACCAACACTGTCCCAATGCACACTGAAATTTCCTTCTAAAAGATCAGGTTCCCCACTGGCTAAGAAACTTGGTTGTAAGCAAACCAGAGCTGATTTTAAGACAGGCAGCTATACAGGTAGTCCATAACTTACCACAACTGGGACCAGAATTTCCTTTGCTAAGCAAGGTGGTGGTTAAGTAACTCATGTCCAATTTCATGACTTTCCCCCCCATAGTTAAGTGAAGCATTGCGAGTGATAAGTAAATCATGTAGTCTAAATCATGTTCTGCTAAAGGGTTTCACTTTATGAGCAAGAGTTGGCTGCCAATAGTTCTCATTACATTTTAATTAACTATTTTAATTCCTCAAGGTGCTCTGGCACCCTGCCTGATTTGTAACTTTGGGTTGCAGGTATTGCTGATGAAAAGGAAGGTATTCAGACAGAATGGTTTGGGTTTCATGATGGTTGTGACTGTCATTAATCTTCAGTGTGTATTCCCCCATTTCTAATCTAAATATTGGTATTTAAGGCAGCTTTTTGCAAGCAAAGAAGCTTTCTGTATTTTTGTACAAGCAATCCTTGACTTATGACAGTTCATTTAGTGACCATTCAAAGTTAAAATGGCACTGAAAATAGTGACTTGACCATTTTTCACACTCACGACTGTTGCAGCATCCCCATGGTCACAAGAGGCTGGGCGAGGTGAAGTGCCCCTCGATGTGAGTGTTGAGTTGGCCAGACCCACCCAGTCACATGACCACCCAGCCACTACCCAGCTGGTCATTAGGGCAGAGAACCAGTCAAATTAATTGAATCCTTCCACTGGGTCACCTGAATATTCAGGTATTTACTGTTTAGTGCAAATGGGTGTGGAAAAACTGGCACAGTCTTTTCAGCAGTTCTAAGAAAGCTCCACATCCATTTGCACTACTCAGGTGACCCTGATGACATAGATAAACCTCCAGGTGGTCTCAACAACTCTTTAAAAGAATGCAAATGACCAGCTCTGTCCACGGAGTATAAATCCTTCCATTCCCCACTATTCAGTTAGAGCTGAAGAAGCTTCTTGGATCAGAAGCAAAATGTCTTTAAAGAAAACAAGAAAGTCCAGTTGCCTCTTGAAAAAGCACATTTGGGATTTCCATCTTATCTCCTACATTTAGATGACATTCTCAGCGTTAACTACCATAATGATTTGATTCTCAGTCTTTGCTTCAACCCTGGATCTGCTGTCTTCTTATGAGGTTAGAGCAGTGGTTCTCAATTATTTTCTGTCAGGCCCCCCCTAGGAAGAAGAAAACATTTCGCGCCCCCCCCCAGCCCCGGAAAGCGCCCCCCCCCAGCCCCGGGGCTGCCCCCTCCCTTCTTTCCCTCGCCTCCTTCCGAGCCAAGGATATTTATTCTCCATGGTGCCGCCGTTGCCTTCTCCGCATGGCCCGAGCGCCTGTTCCTTACTGCGATGGTCTCAGCAGCTCCCAGCGCTCTCAACGCAGCCAGTCGAAAGCCGGGAGGGAGGCCACTTTTCCACGCCGTGGAAGGGGGTCGCCTCCTCCCGGCTTTCGACTGGCCGCGTCCAGGCGGGCAGCGGGCAAGAGCCGTGAGCGGGCGAGCCGGGCGGCGCGCTGGGAGCTGCTGAGACCATCGCAGTAAGGAACAGGCGCTCGGGCCATGCGGAGCCTCTCTCTGTCTGTGTGTCGTCGTCCCCGCCCCGCCCCCACTCCCCGGGGAGTCTCCTCAGCCCGGCTCACCCGCCTTAGCCTGCCCCGGCCACCCGCCGTGCTTGATCTTGATCGCTCGTTCGCTCGCTCAGGCTCCGTGTGTGTGTGTGTGTGCGTGTGTGTGTGTGAGGAACGGCAGTCCTTGGAAGACGACGAGTGGCCAGCATGCTGGCTGTGGAGGGAGGGAGGAGGAGGAGGGAGAAAGGGAATCGGCAGAGCCGATTTGCCGAGGTCAAACGCGCCCCCCTTTACAGAGCCTCGCGCCCCCCCTGGGGGGCGCGCCCCACTATTTGAGAAACGCTGGGTTAGAGCAAGTTGTGAGAAGAAGCTAAACTCCACACTGGAAAAACTATGGGATGTACACATTTTTATTCCAGTGCTGTTCTATAAACTCTGCCAACGAGAAAGTTCTGAAGAATCTGTTTTTATCAGAGAGAAATAAAAAAGTACGATGGGAATTTTCAGTTCACTGTCATATTTATATAATATTGTAATTGGCTAATTCTCTTCCTCAAAATTCAGCAGGAAATCCTCAAAGCTCCACCACACTCTTCTTCCAGCAAAAAAAAAATCCCTTAAAAATTAAGAGGCACAAGTTTAAGTTAGTTAAATATTTACCCCTTACCTGATGCAAACCATGAAAGATGCGGGTCTTCCCTTTCTTCAGAGGTGGTCCAGAACTAGAATAGGAGACAAAGATGTTCAATAGTCCACAACAAAACAGATGTTGCCCACTCACTATCAGCAACTGGATCAGAAAATTAGCTTTTCCCTGAATAGGCAGCTGTCTGGTTTTATACCTAAGGGTACTTTCTGTCCATGTATTTAGGTTTTGATTATAGTGGTAGGTAAATACGTATATTAAATAAATCAACCTATGAATGACAGGATCCTTGTTTTATGCTAAGAGAGAACTCTTCTCTCTAGAATAGCAGATGATGAGATAAAGTCTTTAGATCAGTGTCTCTCAACCGTGGCAAGATGTGTGGACTTCAACTCCCAGAATTCCCTGACTGGCTGGGGAATTCTAGGAATTGAAGTCCATACATCTTAAAGTTTTCAAGATTGAAAAGTACTTTTTTAAATAAAGTAGTTCTCTCAGGCTTATTAGAGGTTTGAACTAATCAGTCCTACCACTGTCTCCACCAGTGGTGGGATTCAAATTTTTTTACTACCATTCTGTGGGCATGGCTTGGTAGATGTGGTATGTTGTGGCTTGGTGGGTGTGGCAGGGGAAGGATACTGTAAAATCTTCATTCCTACCCCAATCCAGGGGAAGGATACTGCAAAATCCCCATTTCCTCCCAATCAGCTGGGACTCGGTAGGTAGAGAATAGATTGCGGTGGGGCCAGAGGTGGTATTTATCGGTTCTCCAAACTACTCAAAATTTCTGCTACAGGTTCTCCAAAACTGGTCAGTTCCTGCTGAATACCACCTCTGGTCTCCACCAATGCATTTGAATCAATAATGCCTTTCTAACTTAGCCTATCTAAGTTCCATTTTTAAAATCTTCACTCACACAGATGTGGCTCTTTGACTTTATAAAAACCAACACCCAATATGACCAAGACATTAGTCTCATCTAGTAAATTGCTAATCACTGGGTTCTAGTTAGTGAACCATTAAAACTATGCATACTTTGGATTCTCTTCCAAAAGGTGCTTCAGAGGGCCATGAAGCTGCAGTGTTTTAAAACAGCCATGTTTTTTCCTGGAACTTCATGGCAGCTACAAAAGCGCACACATTCTCCTGGAAAAAGAGCTGCTTGATTTATATGAATGTTACATTCAGGTTCATACAGGAACCTGTATGCAAATCTTTTGGAAATCATATTAAGTGTTGTAGGGCCCTTTTGATTATGACTGTTAGACCACCTCACTTTTCTAGTCACCTGCTCCTTACTTGAAATTGAGAACACCTGACATAATGGGCTTTTGGGGAAGGCCAAAAAAGGGAGGGGGGGTTGCTTGTGAAGAGAGAGATGGAATCAACATCATTTGAATGGCAAAAAGGAGAAAGATGAATGTGGGAAAGGAGAAAAGGGGAACAAATGTGCAACAACTATTGCAGCTACTTGCAAAACATCCTTAAGGCCAAATGTTTTTTCCTGTCATTTTGCAACAGTTTAATAAAGAGAAGGAAATGCAACCAGTTGCTTACAGGGCCAGTAACTCCTTCAGCTTCCCACTGACTTGTTTGTCAAAAGCTTCTCCTGCATCAGACAACTGAGAAGGTTCGTCATCACAGTCACTGGCAAAGGCTCCAAGAATGAGACCCTACAGGAGGTGGAGGTTTAGTTAGGTAACATCCTTAAAACAATGGCAGATCCCGTCCACAGGATTAAGATTAGAGGGCAAAACATTTCCAACACAGACTCATAGCTTTTATATTGTATCATTTTGATGGAGCAACATTCTCTTCTACTGAAACCAGGGTCACTCTGAGATATATTAACTTTTAATTGATAGGCTAATTTCACCTAACCGTATCATCTTTAAATGTGCTCACGAGAGGCCAGCCTTTCGAAAGAAAAAGTTATGCAGTGAAAGATCCTACACAAATTGGGAGATAGGCAAAATTTCTATTTAGACCATGTAACTGCTGCAAATTCCTACTCCCAGCCCTTGATGGCTTCCTCTTGCCCCAAGATCTGAACTCACCTACCTTTCCACCACGAGGACTACAGCTTTGTTGATGAGGCATTGTCTGCAGAACTGTCCTTCTGGCACTTTCAGCTCACTACTGAGGCAGATTTTATAGCAGGGACGATATCTTGATCCCACCTCCAAGGCGGGTCAAAATGGAAGGAACAGCAGGGCGTGAACCACTGCAAGCCCTCAAGGTGCTCAGTGCTGCCTTCCCAGGAAATTGCATTTTGTTTATCTCAATTTGCCTTGGGGGAAAATCTGAGGAACAAGCTAGAAGCAGGACTCAGCAGGTTCAGAAAGTGCCTGACCTATGCCAAGACCACATGAAATGCTCATGGTCTACTCTAGTGTTTCTCAACCTTGGCAACTTTAAGATGTATGGACTTCAACTCCCAGAATTTCCCAGACAGCATAGTTCACATATCTTAAAGTTGCCAAGGTTAGGAAATGCTGATCTACTCACTTTAAAGGCTTCCAGATGCTAAATCATGACACTTGTTCCTTCAGGCAGTTTAAAGGATTTTGAGGGGGTTATTCTCAATTTTTGGGAGACTGGCAACAGTAGACCTATCTAGTCTTTTTTCTATTTTGTCACACATGTCCAGTTATTTTCCTGTCTTTCTCTATACAATATATATATATTTAAATTATTGCCCTAAAAGTGGCTGAAAACCACAGTTCCCCACAATTTAAAGATTAAGAAACCTGATCTCTTAAGTCTTAGAATAAGGCTGTTCTGAATTAAACCATGTTTTGGGAGTAGGCTGACAAAAACCAAAGCTGCAGTTAAGGCTGAAAAAACTGCTGCTGCCAGTGACTGAAGACAATATCAATCTAGATATGATTTATCATATGCAAAATCAATACAATTTAGTCACTCAGTTCATCCACAGAATAACAAATTGAACCACATGATTTCTTAGTTACAGGCAAAGCTGGAATGGCCTCAGCTGGATCCCAACCATTGGGAACAAGAGCATGCCTAGGAAAGGATGACCCAACTCGATGTGAGCAATCACCAGGCCTCCTAATGTACTGGATTACAACTCCCATCCCCTCCAGTCACTGGCCACATTGTTGGGGATAATGAGAGCTGGATTTCAAAACATGCTAGTTATCAAGATATAAGCAACGGACTATAATACACAATACAATATAAAATTGTATTGTATTACAATACAACACAATACAATACAATAATACACGATACAATACAAAACAATACAATACAGACACAAGTAACAGAAAATATTCAAACCAGTGTCTTAGAACTTTAAAAGAGCTAATTTTGACAAACGCAGAAAAATCTTGGAAACGATCCCATGGATGAAAATCTTAAAGGGGAAGCCAACTCAAGAAACTTGGGAAATAGCTTTTAGGTAAGAACGAGTAGATTGATAAGGAGATATGCAAGGGGTATAATGTGAATAGAGTGAATAACATATGGGTTGTTTGGAATTACTAGAGTGGTGTATAGTGGAAGTCAGGGGGGTGGGTTGGAATGGGAGGTGGGGGAGGGTTAGGGTGGTGAGGGAAATATATTTGTTTAATTGTATAATTAGTTTAGAAGATGGGGAGAATGGGATTTTTTTTACGAGAAATTTATACTATGATGGGTGGGAGGAGGGGGGGTACAGTACTTGTATTTGATTTATATTATATGTATGGGGGGAGGAAGGGGGGAAATTTGTTTGTATAAAACTTTTTCAATTAAAAAAAAAGAAACTTGGGAAATTCTGAAAAGTGATTATAAAAGCTCAGTCCAGCTCAATACCACTGAAAAAGAAATCCAAGAAGAAACCACTATGGTTGCACAAAGAGCTCTTAGACAAACTGAAAGGAAAAAAAGGATAAGTTCCAAAAAAAAATGGAAAGGGGACACATAACTAAGGCAGAATACCGAGAAAATAGCTTGAACCTGTAAAGATGAAGTTAGGAAAGCTAAGGCTCAGAACAAAGTAAGACTTTCAGCAAGTATCAAAAATAGTAAAAAAAAAATATATTTCAATATATATTAAAAAAACCAAGACAAAAGTCAAAGAAACAGTTGGTCCACTAATTGGAGATAATGGCAAGGAAGTAATGACCAGTAGAGAGAAAACAGAACTGTTTAACTCATTCTTTGCATAATACAACCCAATTTACAAAAACAGAACTGTAAAAGATGGAATAGGAATACAAATTAAAATAAGCAAAAATAACCTAAGAGAATATCTGTCAACTCTACACAAATTCAAGTCATTGGGTTCTGATGCATTACATCCCAGAGTTCTGAGAGAACTGGCAGACATGATCTCTAAACCATATGTTTTAAAGTTCTTGGAGTACCAGGGGACTGGAAAAGAGTTGATGTGGTTCCCATTTTCAGAAAAGGGGCAAAAAAAGAAAACAAATCCAGGAAACTACAGACCAATCAGTCTGACATCAATACCTGGGAAGATCTTGGAAAAGATAATCAAGCAACAAATCTGCTAACACATAGAAGCAAACAAACTTATAACCACAAGCCAACATAGTTTTGTCAAGAACAGATCATTCAAAAATAATCTTATTTCATTCTTTGAATAAGTGACTAAATTAGTTAAATTAAATCTGTTTTATAACCAATGGTATAAAATTGTCACTACACTAAAGAAATTCTGTCATATGGGTTTACAGACACTATTCACTAATTGACTACCCTTCTATGACTTCCATGAGTTTTGTTCATTTATACCAGGGTTGTCAAACTCAAGGCCTGTGGGCTGGATCCGGCTTGTGGGGTGCTTAGATCTGGCTATTGGGGCCAGCCTGGAAATAGCAAAGGACCAGCCCACGGTGGCTCTGCTAGAGAAAACAGGACGGGGGGGGGGGGGGGGGACGGGGACGACACACTGCCTGATCATGCCCCATTTTTGTGCCAGCGTGCTGCAGGAGGCCACCTAGGGCATGGGGTGTCGTGCTCAGCCTGCCCACCCTCTTTTAGCTACCAGACGACCAAAGGAGACTATCCAAGCTAAAAACAGGGAGGGGCACCCCGTTTTGGCTGGCAGAGGGCTATCAAAACTAAAAACAAAACAAAAGGAGAAATGTTTCTCCTTTTGCATTTGAGCATGTGAGAAGAGGCAGGAATGGAGAAAGGGAAAGAGGAAAGACAAAGTAAAAGAAGAAAAGATGGGAAGAGTGCAAGGAAAGAAAAATAAGGAAAGAGGGAAGGAAAAAGAAATTAGAATGAAGGGGGAAGGAAAAAAGGGAAGGGAGTGGTGAAACATGGTGTGGCTCAATGTCAGTAACTGTGAGAGGGATCATGGAGTCCTAGTGGACAATCACTTAAATATGAGCCCAAAAATAACCCAATGCAATCCTAGGCTGCAATAATATAGGGATAAAATCAAGATCATGTTAAATATTAGTACCATTTACAAATCATTAGTAAGACCACACTTGGAATACTGCGTCCAATTTTGGCCACCACAATATAAAAAATATGTGACCCTGGAAAGAGTGGAGAAGAGCAACAAGGATGATTAGGGGGCTGGAGGCTAAAACATATTAAGATCAGTTGTAGGAATTGGATATGTCTAGTGAAAAGGACTAGGGCAGTGGTGGGCAAACTTATTAGTCAAGAGAGCCAAATATCAACAGTACCACGATTGAAATTTCTTTTGAGAACCGGAAGGTGTGGCCTGTTTTGTGGGAGTGGTTCAGCGGTCATGTGACCGGGTGGGCGTGGCCAACTTGGAAAATGTGGTGAAACTCACTTAACGACGGTCCTGCTTAGCAACCAAAATTCTTTCTTTTTCTTTCTTTCTTTCTCTCTCTCTACCACTTTCTTTTTCTTTCTATTTTTCTTTCTCTCTTTCTCTTTTTGTCTCTGTCTATCTCTCTTTATCTGTCTCTCTCTCCTCCCTCCACCCATCTGTCATTGTGTGTGTGTGTGTGTGTGTGTCTCCCTCTCTGATTCCCTCTCTCCCTCCCTCTCTCTCTGTGTCTCTCTGTTTGTCTCTTCCTCCCTCCCCCTCCTTCTCTCTCTGTATGTCAGTCTCCCCCCCCCTCTCCCTCCCTTCCCCCACCCCAAGCAGTGGAAAGCCCGGCATGGGTTTTCACGCAGTAAGCGGGTGGGGGGAGAACCCGAGGCCGCGGCCATCCAAGCACCGCGGAGGCTGTCCGGCCGCCGCATGCCCACCTCCGTCCCAGCCGCACGCGGCGGCCAGCCCCGGAAATCATGGCTCGGCCCTCTCTGCAGGCGGCTGTTGCTGCTGCTGGCCCTGAGCCCTGCGACAGGCAGCTCCTGCCGTCCGAATGCATCGGGCAGGATAGCCGGCCACGTTTCCACAAGGTCCCTCTTTGGCCTCTCGGGTGCGGCTCTTCCTCTCTCCTCCTCCCCCCCCCCCCGGCGGCAGCGGAGGGCCCGGCATGTCGGTTGGGGGGGTCTCTGGCTGCCTCCCCTTGGAGCAAGCAAACAAGCGAACGGGGGGGGGGGGGTAGCGCCCGGTCTGCGGCTGCGCCGGAGCCGTCTGGGCGCCGCACGCCCACCTCCCTGTGCGCGCAGCGTCTGCCTCCCTGTGCGCGCGGCGCCCGGACGGCTCCGCCGCAGCCACAGCCCCGGGCATTCCCCCCGCCCGTTGGCTCGCTCGCTCGCTCCAGGGGGAGGCAGCCAGAGCCCCCGCAACCGACATGCCGGGCCCTCCACTGCCTCGGGGGGGGGGGAGGAGAGAGGAAGAGTCGCACCCGAGGGGCCAAAGAGCCGCTCGTGGCTCGCAAGCCGCAGTTTGCCGACCACTGGACTAGGGCAGCGATAGTGAACCTTTTTTGGCTCGCGTGCCACAAGTGGGGGGAGCGCAGGGGGGGTCGTGTGCAGGCATGCCACATCCATAATGCAATGCACGACCCTCCAGGGCACATGCGCACATTACAGGCGCAACCCCCCATTTTTTGCATGCTCTTTTCACTCTCCTCAGGCTCCAGAGGCTTTATAGGAGCCTGGGGAGGGCGAGAACAGCCCCCCGCCCTCCCGGAGGCCCTCTGGAGGCTTCAGCGAACTTCAGGAGGCTTCCCTGAAGCCTCCGAGCACTCAAAATGATGCTCCGACAAAACCGGAAGTGACGTCCAATTTGCTTGGAACGTTGTTTTGAGTGGTCCGGAGGCTTCAGAGACCTTCAGGAGGCTTCCCTGAAGCCTCCGGACCGCTCAAAACTACGCTCCAAGCAAATCGGACGTCACTTCCGGTTTCATCGGAACGTCATTTTGAGTGTTCCGGAGGCTTCAGGAAAGCCTCCTGAAGGTCGCTGAAGTCTCCGGAGAGCCTCCAGAGGGCCTAGGAAGCCTCCGAAGCACTCAAAATGACGTTCCGACAAAACCGGAAGTGATGTCCGATTTGCTTGGAGTATCATTTTGAGCGATCCGGAGGCTTCAGGGCAGCCTCCTGAAGGTCATTGAAGCCTCCGGACCACTCAAAATGACGCTCCAAGCAAATCGGACATCACTTCCAGTTTCGTTGGAGCGTCATTTTGTGTGCTCGGAGGCGTCAGGGAAGCTCATGAAGCCTCCGGAAGGCCTCGGGGGGGGGGGGGGACAAGAGGCTCTTTTCCCCCGCCACAGGCTCCTATAAAGCCTCTGGAGCCTGGGGAGAGTTAAAAAAAGCATGGAAAAAAGGGTGAATTTAGCTGGCCAGTGTGCGTATGCACACTGGCCAGCTAACAGAGCAGCGCCTCGCTTGCCCTAAAAAATGGCTCCGCGTGCCACCTGTGGCACGTGTGCCATAGGTTCACCATCACGGGACTAGGGGATGCATGATAGCAGTATTCCAGTATTTGAGAAGTTGCCACAAAGAGGTGGTCAATTTATTTTTCAAATTCAGAAGGCAAGACAAGAAACAATGGTGGGAAACTAATCAAGGAGAGAAGCAACCTAGGAAAAAGGAGAAATTTCCTAGGTGAGAACAATTAACAAGTGGAATACCTTCAGACCTTGTGGGTGCCCCATCCCTGGAGGCTTTCTTAGAAGGGACTGGACAGCCACTTGTTTGAAATGGTATGGGTTTCCTGCTCCAGCTAGGAGTTGGATTAGATGACCTCCAAGGTCCCTTCCAACACTGTTATCCTATGTTATATCAACAAGGCAAGGCAGGTTTAAATAACTTCAGTGAATTCTCGGTTGATGTTATAGTGACCCCAGTTCAGAAATATTCAAAGTTGAAGCCATTCCTTCCAAGGGGAACAGATTTTCACAGTGTTACAGATAGAAATATAATATTACAAATAAAACATTCTTAATGCGCTGTTCTATTTCCATAAAAAAACTTGGAAGCAGAAAATTACTAAGCACTTGAAGGGATCCGAAAAGTGCTTCTGAGCCCCTTCGGAACACACCAACCCGTGTCATGATCGTGGGCAATCAAGCTCCACTTAGAGGCGTCTTTCTCCCCCCCCCCCCCCGCAAAAAAATAAATAAATCAGATTCAGGCCATTGATGCAGCAGGGGGTCTTGGGACAGTGTCACCGGCAAACTCGAACCACCCCGGCTCTCTTCCCTCGCTAGTTCCGCAGCCGGCCAGCCAGCACTCCAAAGGCTGGAGCGGCCGAGCCCCCAGCTCAGCTACGAGGATCAGAGGAGCCTGGAAAAGACAGGGACGGGCTGTCCGCGACGCAGCGCTCCGGAGCATCTGCCGCCCGGAGGCTCCGCAGAGCGTGGCTAGGGCTTGACGCCTGCCTCTCCCTTCCGCTCCGATTGCCAGAGACCGGGAGGCGCGCTCGAGCCCTACCTGCCCAGCGGCGGCGCGCGTGTCGGCAGCCATGGAGGCGGCAAGGTGGAGGAGGGCGCGAGGGGGATGGGCGACCAGCGGGCACCGAACTCTCGCCAACAGCAGCCGCAGAAGCATGCTCGCCGCCCACAGCCAGGGGGACGACGGGAACGGGGCGGGGGAGAGCGGAGGGGCCGGGCGGGAGGCGAGGCTCCCTGTGAAGGGTGGGAAGGGCAGCGGACATCTTTTATGCAACAACCTCGCTTTCTCTGACGCTTGCTGACCAACGCATGAACAAAGTAATAATCCCAGGCGGCTGGGCAGGTCTCAAAGTTTCCCTTACTCTCCCTTGTGAGGGAGGGAGGTCCCCAGGGTGCCGCTCCTTCCTCTCGCCTCTTGCACGGAAGACAAGCCTGCTGCTGGGTTTAAGATTCCGGCCCTCGTGGAATGAAAAGAGACCTGGATACCCCGACTCTGGAGGCAAATTCTGGCAAGTGTGAATGGGGATGTAAAGTCTGAAAATGCATTGAGACCCATTGAAACCATTCAAGTCACAATGAGCCAAAAATGAAACTTAAACGGAGGCTTGAATCAGCGTTTAATCTTTGATCAAAGTTTAAATGTGATCGCCATTTGTTCCAACATACCCCAAGAATATGCAAGAAAGAACTGCCTTCCAGAAAAAGTATAGCTGCTTCTTTATACAGTTAGAGACATCTTCAGATAACATCCTGGCTTTGTTCTCAGGATTGGCCATTTGGCCCCCTGTTAGAAGAGCACAGATCAAAGGTTACATAAGTTCTCAGGCAGAAAAGGGGGGGAATATATCAATACATGTATTAATAACAGGGCCCCAGGAAATCAGTTTCAGGGAACAAATAATTTACAGCATGCCAGCTTATGTTACAAATACAAGGCATAATTATGTGTATTACAGAGAAAACAGATATTTCTACTAATCCACAAGTATGTATCATTATTACTATAACTCTTCAAGGAGTTATTTGGGTTTCTTCTCTAAAACCAATTCCAGTCCAGAGCCAAGTTGGGGAAGTGCTCTACCAACCAGGAGACCCTGAGTTCTAGTCCTATCCTAGGTGCTAAGCCAGCAGGGCAACTTTAGACAAGACCCCCCTTGCTCAGCCCAGGAAGAAGTAGCAGTCAATGGCCACCTCTTTTTTTGTATAACGCAGCAAGAAAACAGCAGAGCCTTGTCTGAAATTACCTATCAAAAGCAGACCCACATACAAAAAGTCCAGCTAGACACTGCTTCTCTGCATTTACAGTCCTTCCCTCCTCTTGTCAAGCAATAGCCTTGCTGTTATTACAAGTTTGACAAAAAATCTCCCCCCAATTTCTCTGAGAAACCTGCTTCTTGGGACTCAAGTTCAGCCTGTTTGCCATGACCTTCCCTCTTCTGGCTTCTGCATCCCCCTCCAGTATGTGACTCCTATCTTTAATGCTTATTTTGAGCCTGTTTTATCCTGTGATTGACAATTTCTAAAACTCTGTGCCTTGATTCTCCTTCTCTAATTCTCCTCCTCCTTTGATCTTATTTTCACTTTTCTCATGTCTGGCTTCCATTTAAAACTGTGCTCTGTTGAACCTCAGGTCCTACTCAGGTCCACACATCTTAAATGCCAAATATGGAAAACACTAGCCTGCAGCAAACAAACCAAATTAGGCTGCTCCTACATTGACAATGAAACTTTAGTTTGTCTGTGAAGTCAGATAGAAGGTAACCTCTAGTTGTCCTCTCTAATAATGAAAATACCAGTAATATTAAACCCTGTGACAGACTGATTGATTGACTGACTGACTGACTGACAGGCAGACACACACACACACACACACACACACACACACACACTGATTTGATCTCTTATTCCAACACTGTCAAAGGGCAGCTTCAAAGCACATCCTATCATGGAGTGTTTTGTGCTTTTTTTGGAAAGTATCTTGAGACCCAAGGAAACACTGTAAGGAGGTTCCATCGCTCAGTCAAAATAAGGGGCAAGACAGACAGTCACAATGCTGGACAATTTCTGGGATTGTTGCTCCTGACTTTATAAATGCAGAGGGAATTTTGATTGAGAGAGGAGCAGCTACTTTCAGCACCACAGAACAAAAACAAAAAAGAAGAAGAAAGAGGGGAAAGCAAGCTGGAATCCTCCACAGGCCCAGAAAGCACTGGGTTAAAAAATCTCTTCCCTTGCTCCATTTAGCTAATCTTCGCTCACATTTAAATAAGATAGAGGAATTGCTCCTTTTAAATAGGATTAAACCAGATTTTTCCAACTCAGCAGCCCTCTGCTTCACAGAAACCTTGGCTAAGTTAATCAATGAGTGATAACTGCTTGCAAATCCTTGGATTTCAGATTCAAAGAGCAGATAGAATTGCAAAAACAAGAATGGAGGAGGTATCGGTTTTTATATTAACTGATAGTGTAAAAATGTTACTACACTGAAGAAATTTTGTGATGTGGACCTAGAGACTATATTCATTAATTGCATACCCTTTATTTCCCCCCCCCAATTTTTCTTCATTCATACTACAGATAATGCCAGATTCCTATGGGGTCATGTAAGGGTCATAGCTGGTTCTACAAGCAAAAAGGGAAATGCAAATCCTAGGTGTTTTGCTTGAGCCAATCTTGTCAGCTTCCCCTCTTTGCCTACTGGGTATTTGGAGTTTCTGGCTGCTCTTTTGCTGTTGGAAGAAATCTTCTTCTGGGTTCAGCTCCAAGTGGGGAAAAAGACATTGGAGACATGGAGGCTGCTTAGAAAGATGGTTTAATGGTGGACAGGACCACATGGCTTGGTCATGGGGGAAAAGGTGATCATATGCTCTGAGGTGTTGGTTGAAGAAGAAGGGCCGAAGGAGGGACTTGCAGGGTCTTTTATAACCAGTTCAGCTCTACCTCTGTTTCCTGTTCCTGTGTAAGAAATGTATTCTGATTGGCCGTCAGGCTAACATGGGGCCATACGGGGCAACTCTCTAGGCCAGTGATGGCTAACCTTTTTGTTGTTGGGTGCCAAAAATGCGAGGGTGCACGTACGATAGTCTGCGTGCATGCCAGCACCCATAATGCAAAGCACCCCCCCACATACATGCACAACAGCCCCCCAGACACTGTCTGCCCCAAATGCATGACACACTACTCATCTCCAAGCTGAGCTTGGTATTTCCTCTGAGGGCCCGGGAAGGCCATTTTCTGGAACCTGAGGAGGGCGAAAAATAGGCCCAATGAGCCAACTGGAAGTTCATTTCCGGATTTCTGGTTGGCCCTTTAAGCCAATTTTTCAGATCATTTCCAAACTTCCAGTAGGCCCATTGGACCTGTTTTTTGCCCTCCCCACGCTCCAGAGGTTTTCCTAAAGCCTAGGAAAGACGAGAACAGCCTCCCCCAGCCCTCCGGAAGACAGCTGGCCAGTGTGCACATGTATTCTGGAGCTGACAACTGGCAGATATGGCTACACGTGCCACCTGTGGCACCCGTGCCATAGGTTTGCCATCACAGCTCTAGGCTGAGTTCTCTTATGCCATGTGGTCAGTAAGGCTTATCCTAGCATGCCTTGATTCCATCACCCTGGAGCTGATGGGGAGGGGTCTTTGTTATGTGAATAGACTGGCTTGGCATCTTAATGGCCAAAAGGGGGTAGGCAGGAAGCTGCAGGAATTAAAACATGTTTCTCTCTTTTCACAGCCAGAGAAGCATAATATTCTGCCTTTTCAATATTTCCTAGGATATTTCATTTTCCTAGGAGAGGGCTGATTGATAACTTCCTACAATCCCTACTTTTTTTTTTGAGGCAGAAGCATTGAGAGGGGCAGCAGAAGGATTCCTTCATTGGCTCCCAAAGAGCTTTCAACCATGAAGGTCAGGGTAAAAGATTTGGAAAGAAATTTACAGTATCCAATTTTCTATGGCAATTATTTTCAGATGTTTGATATCACTTTATGTGAGCTTCCAGACAGGTTACAAGCAACCACAAGTCCCAAAAATCCTTCGCAGCCATGGTTCTGCTTTTTAAAGAACTACAGGCTGCCCATTTCCAAGAGATGTTTCTTGAACCTGCCCTAGCTCTTATTTTAGTGATGCCAAATTGAGATTAGCTAGTGTGCAATCCAGACTCTTTAGTATTTTTAAATTACACACAATGAGTCCCGGGATTCCTACTCCTGAGACCACCAGTGCTTTACTGGGCAGCATGATTTTTTTTTCTCACAGTGAGGGCTTGGGTTTTTGGAGATCCTTTCTGCCAGCTTTTCAAGTGAGGGAATTGTCTGAGGGGAATTGACCCTCCCTTCCCCCATGTGATTAACAGGGAGATAGCATTGCTTTGGCTTTAGTGCCAGGGCAAAAATCAACCTAGGAAAAGCTTTATGCTGAGATAAGTGGAGGAGATACTTTCAATCTAATTCTGAATGGGGTTTCTCTCTCTCTCTCTCTCTCTCTCTCTCTCTCTCTCTCTCTCTCTCTCTCTCTCTCTCTCTCTCTCTCTCTCTCTCTCTCTCTGTGTGTGTGTGTGTGTGTGTGTGTAGCTGCTTCTATAATACAAAAAATACAGACAGTTTGGAAGAATTTCCTTCCCACCAGACAGAAATCTAACATGTTCAGATTTTGCTGTGCCAGCCACGCTCAAATACTGTTAGGAGTATACTCCTAGTGTTGGGTAGGCAATATATATACCATGATGACAAAATGGTCTTTGTTGCTTTAAATGTTTGAATATAATCAGCAGCTGTAATTATCTCCACAATAAGAGGAAGTCAGGAGAGCTCATTCTCTCTCTCTGCTTGATCATTCTCTGCTCACTTGCTGACTGACATTGACTGACTGATTGATTGAAGAAGGAAGAATCGTGAATTGCGACTGAAAGCAATTGTTTAAGACTTTGTTTGATTCAATACCTACTATCACTGCTTGTGAAGCAGTAGTTGAGTTTTACACACCAGTAAAGCTACTTGCTTTTACTAACAGTGTCTGAGACTCTATTCGTGTGTATACTAGCAACAGGTTTTCTCTAGCTGCACATTTCGCTGCACAGCTTTCTGTCTCCCAAAGGAGATATCCCCAACAAATACAATTCTTACATGAGTACATTAAACTGATTACAATATAAATGAGACAAGAAAGAAAACCTTACAATGAATTTCGGTGAATGAAGCAGAGAAAGAAAATCTTACAATCAATTTCCCCCCTCCCCATGGTCTTTACAGCTGTTTTCTGGGAATTGAAAAGTCTTTTGGTCTTTATCTTCATTTCCTTCAGGGTCCTTTCATGTCTGCTAGGGTGGCATGCTTGGTTTGGTGGTAAGACTGGTGAGTTAGGCTTCACTCTGGTTGCTGTGATGACATTCAGTAGAAGACTGGTTTCAAACCCAATTCCTGGCTCAAATGGATGGAAGGTCTCTGGAGGCATCTGGATCCACGTGCTCTGCTAATTTGTGCAAGACTGAAAGACATGGGAACAAGGCCCCCTCCCCCACAGAAAAGGCATCCTTGAAGGATTAGAGGGGAAAAGGGGGGATGAGGGGTGGGTATATAGCTTGCAGGCAGAGTTTGAGAAAAAAGTATTGCAGTTACTAAACAGATAAACTGGTAACAATATGTGGATGTCACGGATGAGAAAAGAGAGCTGAATTCACATGCTTCAAGATAAAGATGAACAGGTAAAATCATTTAAATGCAAGTATGAAACCTTTTTTTTGGTAAATGAACTTAAAACATTCCCTGGTTTATTACTATAAGATGCTGGGAGAGGGGAGAGAAAGCATATTTCTCTTTACTCTGTGTGCTGGCCAAACAGAGCAAAGGTTCTTTGGCGGGGGGGGGGGGGGGAGAGATTTTACAGTTACAATTACCTCGAGGGTGCCCAAAGACTTAGACATAGAAACACAAAAACAGACTTAGACACAGACTTAGACACACAAAAACAAGGACAAAAGGTGGATAGCAAAATTCTTGAGTTTCACACACACATGATCATTCCCACCATAAATCTCAGTTAAATTAGGGAAATCTTAACAAACAAACAAAGTGGACAAAGAGACAAACAGATAAGAAGAAAAAGAAAACCCCAACATTTTCCCTTTTAAGTACCTTTATTTAGCCAAATTGGTTTTCCTGTGTCATCCCTCAGCAAAGCCCATTTCCTACATATTTTTTTTCTTTTCATTCATGCTATAACTCTCCCAGGGGGTTTCCATTCAGGACCTTTGAACTCAGCTTCCCAGGTTTTTCCCTTTCCGATGTGGGATTTTCACACTTTGGCTCAGTCAGGTCAGCCGTCTTTCAGTTTGCGGACAAAAGAAGTGTCAGGGGGAGGCTTTGATTCCCTTACAAAGTGCCCTCCCCTTCAGAGGGAATTCTCAGGTCACGGTTTTCGAACTGGGGGGGGGGGGGGGAACCAGTCCCGGTGATTTTTCTGCCCTCAGCAGAAAAGTACTGACACTCCTCAGTTCAGGCCAAGGTTTTTGGATTTTGAAGAATTCAAATCCAGGAGGACTTTTCTGCTTATTTGCAGACAAGTACTGGAGCTCCTATTAATTTAGTCTAATTTTTCTAATTTCCTAGGGTTTATGGCTTTGTTTCTATTGGCAGTCACAGGGTTCCTTATAATTCCTTAGTATTAACAATCATGCCTCACTCAGCTCCTTTCCTTCAAACAGGAGGTTTCACATCTCACAGGGGTGATATCCCACTGCTATCCAGATTAAGCCCACACACGTGCACACACACTCTCTCTCACACTCTCTCCACTTAATTCTACAAACTTAAAATTTAGCATGGTACTCACCTTCTTTCCAAGCAGTCTTTGAGCTCAAAACTCAAAACCCCTTTAAAACCTAGTTCCAAATGGCTAAAGACCAGGAAAAATTCTCCCACAGATTCAATGGAGTCTGTGCCAGCAAGGGAGGCTTACCCGGGCCATATCCATTGGTTAGGTTAGCTTGAAGTCCCATCTGGGTTGCCAATTGTTGGAAGAAATCTCCTTCTGGGTTCAGCTCCAAGTGGGGAAAAAGACCCCGGAGACATGGAAGCTGCTTAGAAAAATGGTTTAATGGTGGACAGGACCACATTTATTTTATTTATTTATTTTTTATTTTTTTTAATTTATACCCCGCCCTTCTCCTTGTTAGGACACATGGCTTGATCCTGGGGAAAAAGGTGATCACATGCTTCCAGGTGTTGGTTGAAGAAGAAGGGCCGAAGGAGGGACTTTTATAACCTGTTCAGACCTACCTCTCTGTTTCCTGTTCCTGTGCAAGAAATGTATTCTGATTGGCCATCAGACTCACATGGGGCCATGCAGGGGCAACTCTCTAGGCTGAGTTTTCAGATGCCATGTGGTCAGTAAGGCTTATCCTAGCATGCCTTGATTCCATCACCCTGGAGCTGATGGGGAGGGATCTTTGTTATGTGAATAGACTGGCCTGGCATCTTAATGGCCAAAAGGGGGTAGGCAGGAAGCTGCAGGAATTAAAACATGTTTCTCTCTTTCCACATCCAGGAAAATATAATATTCTGCCTTTTCAATATTTCCTAGGATATTTCATTTTCCTAGGAGAGGGCTGGGTGATAACTTCCTACATTGCTTATGAATAGACTGGCCCAGCTTTCTGAATGGATACAAAATATCCATTCCTAAAGACTAGCCTCTTCAGGTTTCTGCTTGAGGCTGTTTTCCCATAGCAGGAAGACGGGGGCTGCTTTCTACCTCTAAGATTTTTGTCCTCTTCTTCAGGGAAAATATTCTATTCTGCCTCTGTTTAATGTTAGAAACAAAGAATATTTTATTCTGGTGAGGGGGGCCTTCCTATAGTAGCATTTAGAAGTGTTTTTCATTCCCAATTGGTAATTTTGCTTAGAACTGCAAACCATCTGGTGTTCCTTCCAGCAATTTATTCCAGTGAATTCCAAACAACAAATTTATAATAAATTACATATAAATTACTGATTCAATTAATAAGTCTTAAAAGACCAGCTATCCCTGTTCATGTTCATATACAAAGAGATTTCCTTTGGTTGGGATGCCAAGGTTTCATTGGCTGCACAATCTTTAGCAGATATCAAGAGTTGCCCCTCAAAGGCTTGAGAGGTTTACAGCTGAAGAAACTTCCACATGTTGTTCTGAGAAAGATGAGCAGCTTCCCTTCGATGGGTTGTCCCTAATCACAGCCAGTCCAGGCCAAACCACAATTACCAATGACTGACTGGATTGGTAGAATTACAAATGCTTTGGATACAGGAGTCAATCAACCTCTCAACCTCTCTCAAGACAGAATTTTATATTGTCTTTTCTTTTTTCATTACAGCACAGCTTTGTTTTGTGATTTGAGATATTATAATTTGATGAAGGCAGGCCATGTCTTCATGGACTGGAGTATCTGCCAATCTCAAGTCTTGTGGCTCCTGGATTCTCTTCAATTCCTTAAAACTACAGTCTCACAGTACAATCAATGGTAACAGCAGCTTTGTCATTCTCACACATTCTGTTGCCTTGGTGAGAATGTTGTTATCTGATTATGTGCCATCAAATTGGTGTCAAGTCTTAGGGACCACTTAGATCTTTTCCAGGACAATCCCCAACCTGGTTGGATTGTCTGCAACCTGGTCTTTCAGATCTTCCAATGAATATCTATAGTTGCTGCTGGATGTTGTATTCTCTTTTCTTCCACCTTTCCCAGAAACTATGGTAGATTTTCACATAAGGTCTCCTAAGTAGAATCATTTGAGCCTGGTCATTTTTTGTCTTGAGTTTGTTTGTTTGTTTGATAATCCAGTTATTTGTTTTCTTGATTATCCATTGTATTCTCAGGAGTCTTTTCCAAAATGAAGTTCAAAAGCATTAATGCTCTTCCTGTCCTGCTGCTTCAAAGACCACTTCCAAAGAGCATGACAGTGAAAACTATGGCTTGCACAGTTCTGATACTTGCAAGTACAGACAAATTGCACCATCTGAATATGTTACTTACAAGTATCTAATTTCCCAGTTCAGAATTATTCAAAGCAGTGCCTTAATTAAAGTATTTCCCTGCGTCATTCATTAAATTTTGCAGAAGTCAGAGGCTTTTCCTTTGGACACATATAGTCCTATCTTATTCTTTCCACAGCATATCTTTCAGAAGAGAAATAAAAATCAATTTTGTTTTGTCACTAGTTTTATTTATGCATGTCTCATCTGGTGTATATTTGTCAGTTTTAGGTGGCTTTGATAAGCACAGACCGAGAACCTAGACTTTTTTGTATTAAAAGGAAAAATCCTTTTTAGCATTACATTTATCTGAGAAGTTTGAGTTAAATTCCAAAATGCTCAGTAAAAATAGTAAAACTGAGCTAATGATGCAAAATAAAATTGAATACAATAATAAATAAATAAATAAAAATAAAAGGAGACATAGAGGAAGTGATTTGTGCCACCAGCTCATCAGCACCATTTTCCTTTCATTCTGAAGAGAAGGATTAAATGTTTAGTGCCTTATGGGTGACATCATTTAAATAACTCAACAGCAGCATTTGAGGGGTGGTCATAATCTGTAAGATGACAAGCAAGACTTGGATCACAATGCCACACTTTCCATTTTGAAGATTTGGACCTTCAATCCACAAATTCCCATGGAGTCCCATGACTTGACAGCACACAGTAGTTCCATGATTCCTTTTCCTTGCACAATAGGATAGGGAATGCCATCTGACAAGTTTGCCAACAAAACACTAGTGCAGTTCTCGTAATCTCAGCTATGAATTGAATGCATGTTAGGCCAAAGTTTTCATGATGCTTGGCTGGGAAAGCAAATACCGTAGGCCACCCGAGAGAGAGCCAAAAACTGTAATAGGAAATTAGTTTTCATCTAATTTTTTATTGCTCCTTTAAAAAAGGAAAGTTCTTTTAAATCTTTAGCAAAGACATGCTATCTTTCCAAGAGTAAAATAGAAGTATGAATTAATACACTTCAAAAATAGTCATGTGGCAGGAGGAAAAGTTCTCCTTTGGTTCCTCACCTTTAAAGAAACAGTGAGACAGACTTGTTTAGCTTCTGAGGTACTGAAAAAAGGCTAATGATATACTGGATTAGTTTTTCATGAAGCAAAGGAATCCATTTCCCAATATACAATGTTGGGGCAAAGTAGTGTAAACTTCTCTTTTGGAAGATCTATGGATGCCACCTTATAACCAGCAGGAAAAAGCTCCTAAAACTTTGAACACTGTAAGGGGGACACAATCCTTTTCCGGAGTATGGAGACAGCAGTCAGTGGAGCTCAGCATTTGCTGAAATCAACCGTTTGTAATTTTCTCTCTTTAAGACCCAGAAACTCTACTTGATGTCAGTGGCTTTAAAGTATGCAGATGATCAAAGCCCTCATGGAAGTTCAGAAGAGGCAAATGGCAAACAAATAACTTAGTACATGATGTCTTCTGCTGTAACATTTGCTTCTTCTGTCTTCGTTTTCAGAGACGGGAAGTGAATTGTGCTGAGGGCAACGATGACCAAATTCAGCCCATGGATTGTTGCACTTGCTACACAAAGCCAGAAAGAAGGCATGTACTCTTCTTCCAGGATGAGAAACTGGAAGCCGTTTTCCCGAAAATTGGCGATTCTTTCTGTAAGCCGATGCAGTTTGACAGCTGCCACAAAAGCGGTCACAGCCAGCGTGGTACATCCGCCTAGAAATAAATGTTTTAAAAAAATCATTTGTGCACATGCCCTACAGAGCAGATGACACTCATTTCAAAGCTAATCCTGGAGTTGTTCTTGTTTGAGTTGTTGACTAGCCAAAGATTGCAAGAGATGCCAAAGCTACAGAGAGCAAGATGCTGATGAAAAATGAAGGAGAACCTCTTATCCCATAAGTAGAGTTGGGCTTTCCATTTTTCCCTTGGATTTTGGAAAAATTAAACGATCCCTTTTGAGTGAAGGGGGTTCAATGGTCATAAATGCCTGGGGCCAGAGGTTCATTTTGCTTTTAATACCCCTTCCCCTAAAAGCCTTGCAAATATCTCCAATAGCACAAAGGTTTCCTTCCAAAAAGACATGAAACTCACAGATTTTATCTCACTGGAGAGGCACCAACCAACCAGTTGCACCTTAGTTGCAGATATTGAGCTGTAAGTTGTTTCTATTTTCCTTACAGGTAGTCCTTAATGTACAATGTACCTGTGTTTCCTCCAAAAATAAGACCCAGTCATATAAAGTCCTAGGCATTGGGGCTTATTGGGGGGGGTTATTTTTTTCACGTAGAGGCGGCAAGCATGGGGGCTGACGGGAGTGGGAGCACTGCTACTGCCGATCCTGCCCTCTCTGTCACACTGTCTGATTGCTTCTGGCCACAGGCTTCTGCCATCCCGTGGCCTCCACCCACCTTGCCTGCTGGCTCTGCTGTTGCTGGGACACTTCTTGGCTGCTGGCCACTGAGCAGCTGCCTGTGGTGCTGCTGGCCTTGCACTGCCCTTCACTCTACTGGAAACAATGTTCTCGGCTGCCCTGCTGGGCTGCTTCTGCTGGCATGAGTCAAGTCAGCCCAGATCTACACTATGACCTCCAGTGTGCCTCTCTGCCACTGGTGGAGTTGTGCTGCCTGCGCTGCCTTGCACAGCCAGCTGAAGAGCTGCAGCAGCCACCAGGGTCAAGGCTCAAAGAGCACTGGACTCAGCCTGTAGCCCAGTGCCTGCAGCACCAAGTACACTTGCAGGTTGGCACTCAGCAGCCTGAAGGCAGCGGCTAGCGAGGTTGTGTGGCTTCACGGGTGGCTGCTGGTGAAGGATACCTAGCAGGCTGGTGGTAGCAGGGGGCACTCCAGAGGTCATAGATCTGATCCAATTTACCCCACGCCAGGCAGGAGCAGCTCAGCAGGGCAGCCGAGAGCAGTGCTGCCAGAAGGATGAAGAGTCTCTGCAAGGCCAGCAGCACAGGCAGTCGCTTTTATGAGTTGCTGGAAGGAAGTAGCAAGTGAATTGAAAGCGAAAAGCAGGACTTTCCCCCCTCCCCTTGCACTGTGGAAGGTGGCAAAATGTAGAGAAGAGTCACCCTTCCTTCGGGACAGAGTCCAGAGGTGTTTCAATAGAAGGTCAAGCTTATTCAGATTGCATGTTCTGGAAGGGAGATAAAATAAATCCTGCAGTCTCTCGCTACCACCGTGCAAACCCTAGCAGGGGCAACAGCAGCTGCACCTTCTCCCTTCCAAAACATACTGGGATGTGAACTGAATTAGACTGCTATTGAAATGCCACCTGGTTTTTTCCTGAAGGGATGGTGGCTCTTCTCTACATTTTGCTGCCTTCAGCAGTGCAAGGTGCAATGATCAAGCCCCACTTTTCATTTTCAATGTGCTCGCTGCTGGGTGGCATCAGCAGAGGCACAGGGTTGTCCACTTTATGTCCAGCAGCTACTGCAAGCACCTTTGGGAAACAGCTGGGAAGCATTTCAATACCAGTAGCAGCCGGGTCTTATTCAGATCACATCCTGACGTGTTTTGGAAGGCAGGATGCACAGCTGTTACTGTATTGCCCAGGAAGTGATCTGAATAACACCCAACTTACCTGCTACCATATTGAAACACTTCCTGAAAAAGGGGGAACAAATGGGAAAGGCGCCCAGATTCATGGTGGTTTCTTTTGATTTAGTTGCTGCTGCTGACTTGGAAGGTGTGGCTTTTACGTTTGCACACCATGTCTCCTGAGAGGTCTTGTAGAGAGGTGGGTGAGCCCCTCGTGTGGCTTCTCCCCCCACCCTTTCTCCTCTGCTTCATCCCAGCCTAGCCTTTCATCCCCCTCCAAGAAGAGAGACCAGGTTCAAAGGGAATGGAAGGGTCGGGATCAATCTGAAAGAAACAGACCCTTCCTTCCACACCGGGTTCCCTCAAGCAAGCTGGAAGCAGCGTCCTAGAGGCAACCTTCTAGTGACTGCATTCCCTTTCCATCCTTCCCCTTGCTTCTGAGGAAAAGGTTGAAAAGTGCTATCATTCCCAGCTGTCAACCCATCTGTCTTTGCAGAGTGTGCGCTGGAGCTGGAGGATCAGGTTGGGCAGTGGGGGCTGAGTGTACAGGGGCCATGGCATGCCACCTCCCGTGCCCCACTGCCTACCTCACCTTACCTCACAGTGGCAGCACCAACAACAGGCTGAGGCAAAGGCACATGGGGGTCAGGGAACAATGCGATACAGCCCTCTGGACATGCTGTGTGGCCACCTTCCCCATTGAAGCTGCAGGCAAAGATGGACACAGTCGGCCGGTGGTCATGCAGATGTCTGGCAAGCCAGATCATGTGCCTTCACCTGCACCTCTGCCGGTGCCTCCGGTGTAAGGCGAGGCAAGTGGTGGAGTGAGGATGACACCATGCCATGGCCCCTCCCCTGTGTCTCAGCTCCCATAATCCAACCTTGTCCTCCAGCTCTGTCACACCCTCTGCAAGCAAAGACAGACAGTAGGACAGATCGCGTGCCTCCCCCTCTTTGCCTGCTGTTTGGAGGGACTGCACTGTGCGGGCTACGGCTGCTTCTGGACCCCATCAGCCTCCACACATGCTCTTGCCACTTCCTATGGTAGCTATGCCCACCCCTCATTGATGAGGCTCTGAACTAGGGCTTATTTGGGGGGGGTAGGGCTTCTATTGCAAGCAGCATGAAAAATCATGCTAGGGATATTTTGGGGGTAGGTCTTATTTTTGGGGAAACATGGTATGTACAATTGTAATCAAAACTTCCATTGCTAAGCAAAGTAGTGATTAAATAAGTCACACCTGATTTTATGACCTTTTTGCCATGGTTGTTAAGGAAGTCACTATGGTTGTTAAGCAAATATAGCTGCCCTCATTGACTTTACTTGTCAAAGACCCATGAGAGTGCAATTGTGATCCTGGGACATTGCAACCACTGTAGATACATGCCAGTTGCAAGTGCTTGAATTTTGATTACATGACTTTGGGGAAGCTGTAATGGTCACAAATGTGAGGACCAGTAGTATATTTTGCTTCTACTTGCCTATTCAGCTCTTACCTAAATTAAAGCCAATTTAAGCTCATTGAATTATATAGAAATTTCAACTGAAAAAAACAAACCAGTTCCATATCACTCTAAAAAAGCTGAATGGAGCTGGGCTTTTTGATTGCAGTAAAGCATTACGCCAAGGTTCGCTGATCCTCCCAAAGCCACATGGAGCTGGGCCTGGTTAAGACTTCCCAGGTTTTAGGTTTCATTTGAAAAATATTTGGAAAATTAAAGAACCTTTAATACAATATTGTAGCTTTAGTTAGGTTTTTTCAAAGATTATGCTGTGGTCAAGAAAAGAACAGGAACAGAGATAACCATGAAGTTCATCATGACTCAAGATTGTCTTTATCTTTTTACATAAACCTCCCCCCCCCCCCGAACATTGGTTAGCGGACTCTGTAATTTCAAAGGGCGAATGTAATCAAATTCTATTCCATTTTTCACTTATTAGCATGAAATATTGTAATCTGTCATAACTGTTGAGGTTTGCAGTTCACCACCTCAAATTGCACTTTGGAAACTGATGTTATCTTGCGAATTGCATCATGTGGGTTTTACTGAGGATCCAGTGTCACCACACCAAATACTTTGTGATTATTTTTCAGCAGTTCATATTTTACTTTAATAGCATTTTTGCATCACCAAACCTCCCAGCCATTTACAATAAAAGCCCTAAAATCTGTAAAAGCATGTTTAAACTTAAAAATGTAGACTTAAATTCATGGTTAGCACAGCTTGTAAATATATAGTTCATAGTGAGAGAAGCTTCTAGTGGACCTGCCTTTGTTCACCAAAGGTATTCATTATTAAAGTCTTCAAACCAAACCCCAGCATTATTTTTATTAGGAAAATTACAACAAAAAATTAAAAATAATTTTGCAATGTTTCTAATGTCCATATATATAAGCTAGAAAAGGGTGAGATGAGAGAAAATGGGTGGCTGAAATTCACCCTCAAATAATGAGATCTGCATGGTTAGGAGAGGTATTTGCAGAGCGTGATTAGAAAATGTCAAGATGGCAGCACAGCAGTGTGATTAATATACATATAAAAAGTCATGTTCCAATTACAGTGTTGTGGCTGCCTTTTTTGGATCACACCTTGTGGACAGCCCTGATGGCCAGAATTTGTGAACTGTGGAAGGAGCCCTCAGACTCTAACATTACACCTTCCCACAATTTCAGGATTGTTACTGCGAAGAAAGAAAAGTTCATTATACCTGCTACCAAGTTCCACAAAGCTACTCCTGCAGGTCCTTGAATGGCCCGAAAAGGGACTTTTAGGAGGTTCAAGAAGCAGAATCCACAGCTGACCAGAGCAAAGGAAAATGCCACCGACAAGGAGAGGATAATTATCACATGGAGCATTGTGTTCACCTTTTTCACCAGGTGTGGAAACACTGACAAGGGAAGGAAAAGCAAACTTCAGAAAGATTGAGGAGGTAAACAGATCCCATAAATAAACAATATCACAGAAAATGGGCAGAGATTGTCAGACTTTCCATTTGGATTCAGTGCACATTTTTATTACTTTTGCCTGAAGTCATGCTCATAACCATACATGCTTGGTATCAGGGGACATAGAACATAAAATAACAGTGTTGGAAGGGACCTTAGGTCTTCTACTCTTTGTTCAAGCAGGAGATCCTATACCATGCTGGACAAATGGTTGTCCAGTCTCTTCTTGAAAATCTCCAGTGATGTAGTACCCACAACTTCTGGAGGCAGGTCATTCCATTGATTAATTGTTCTCTCAGTAAATTTATCCTTAGTTCTAGGTTGAGCTCTCTTTGATAAGCTTCTATCCTTCACTTCTTGTCTTGCCCTCAGATGCTTTGAAGAATAGGTTGTCCACCTCTTTGTGACAGTGTCTCAAAAATGGGAAGACTGCTATCATGCCATCCTTAGTCTTTCTCTTCGTTAGATCTAGACATACCCAGTTCAACCATATGATTCATCCTACAGCCCCCTAATAACCTTTGTTGCTCTTCTCTGCACTCTTTTTAGAGTCTCAACATCTTTTTGTATCGTGGTGACCAAAACTTTTTTAAAATCATGATGATGCAGTGCTCCAAAGGTGGTCTCACTATTACAGTATAAAGCAATACTAACACTGTACATGATATTGAAATGATCCCGGGGGTGTTGATGCACCCCAGGACTGCATCAGCTTTTGTGGCAGCTGCAGGAGGCAACCCAACTCTAAATCAAATGATGCAAAAATTCTGGCGACATTTTGGTCTTAGTCATAACAGAGAGGATTGCCTTTCCCTCTATCAATTCTAGTTGCATTACGGGTAGTCCTCCACTTGCAACCATTCATTTAGCAACTTTTCAAAATTACAACAGCACTGGGGGGAAAAGATTTATGACTGATCCTGGCACGTATAACCATTGCAGCATCCCCACAATCATGTGATCAAACTGTGGGCGTTTGGCAATGGGCGTGTATTTACAATGTTTGCAACTTCCTGAGGTCACGTAATGGGCCTTTGCATTTTCCAGCTGGTTTCCCACAAGCAATGTCAAAGGGGGCAGCTGAATTTGCTTGATGACCACATTTTACTTAACAACTGCAATGATTCACTTAATAACCATGGCAAAAAAGATCTTAAAACTGGACATGACTCACTTAACAACTGTTTTGTCTTTCCAAGCAATTGAAATTCTGGTCCCAATTATCATCATGTCAAGGACTACCTGTGTTCTGTTCTTTGGTGGGAATAATAATTTTAAGTACAGTTAACAAGATCTGGGCCACAAAGGTATAGACAACTAGACCAGTGGTAGTCAACCTGGTCCCTACCACCCACTAGTGGGCGTTCCAGCTTTCATGGTGGGCAGTAGGGGTTTTGTCCGATACTCCGCTAGGGGAGATAGGGCGGGATATAAATCTGACTAATAAATAAAGAATAATAAACTGAAGCGCTTTCCTTTTTTCAATTTACCGTATTTTTCGGAGTATAAGACACACCTTTTTTCCTCTAAAAAGAGGCTGAAAATCTGGGTACCTCTTATACATCGAATACAGCATTTTTTGCCTCCCGAAACCCTGCCCCCTTCACCAAAATGGCTGTGCATAGCCTTATAGAGGCCTCCAGAGAGCTCCTGGGGGCTGGAGAGGGCAGAAATTAGCCTAAATCTGGCCGTTTTTTGCCCCCCCAGTCCCCCCCAGCCCTCTATAAGCCTCCAATTTTTTTGACCAAAAAAACGGCCCGTTTTTGCAAAAAGCGGGCTGTTTTGGGGAGGTTTGCAGAGTGCAAAAACTTTTTTTTCCTTTTGGAAAGCTGTTTAGTTAAGAGTGGTTGATGAGAATTACACTGATCAAGTGCTGTCCCAGCAGAAACAATGTTTTAGGTGCTACAGCGCTTTCCTTCTCCAGCACATGGATAAATACATCTGGAAACATCTACCTACCTACCTACTCCCTCTCTCTCCCTACTACCTACTGTATTTCTCTCTCTCTCCCCCTCTATCTACCTATATACCTGCCTACCTTCTCTCTCTCTCTCCCCCTCTACCTATCTACTGTATTTCTCTCTATTTTTCTCTCTCTATCCCTCTACCTACCTACCTATCTACACTCTCTCCCTCCCTCCCTATCTACCTACGGTATCTCTCTCTCTCTCTCTCTCTCTCTCTCTCTCCCTTTATCTACCTACCTACCTACCTACCTACCTACCTACTCTCTCTCTCCCTACCTACCTACTGTATTTCTCTCTCTTTCTCTCCCTCTCTCTCCCTCTATCTATTTATTTATTTATTTATTTAATTGGATTTATATACCGCCCTATCTCCCCGAAGGGACTCAGGGCAGTGCACAGGAGATAATAAAAACAATATTCAATGAATACAATAAAGAATAATTAAAATGAATTAAATCTACGAGCCTGTGCTAAAATAAATTCAAGACCCTACTAAAATCCATCTTAAAAATTATGCCAGGCTGGCCATCTGAAACAAATGAGTTTTTAATGTCCGGCGGAAGAGGCACAGGTCCGTGATTGTACGAAGGTCGGGGGGCAGGTCATTCCAGAGGGCAGGACCTGCCACAGAGAAGGCTATTCCCCGGGCGCCGCCAGCCGGCATTGCCTAGCTGTCGGCACCCTGAGGAGGCCCGCCCTGTGGGAGCAGACAGGTCGAAGGGAGGTATGTGGTAGGAGGCGGTCCTGCAGGTAACCAGGTCCTGTGCCATGGAGCGCTTTAAAGATGGTTACTAGCACCTTGAAGCGCACCCGGAAGGCCACAGGCAGACAGTGCAGCTCGCGCAGGAGAGGTGTTACATGGGAGTATCTAGAGACTCCCAAAATCCCCTGCGCGGCCGCATTCTGGACTAGCTGGAGCCTCCGAGTGCACCTCAAGGGGAGCCCCATGTAGAGAGCGTTGCAGTAGTGCAGGCAGGAGATGACGAGGGCTTGAGTGACCATGCGTAGAGCTTCACGATCTAGAAAGGGGCGCAACTGGCGTATCAGGTAAACCTGATAAAAAAAAACCCTGGCCACAGCTGTCAGATGGTTGTCCAAGGACAGCCGGGGGTCCAGGAGGATGCCTAAGTTGCGGGCCCTCTCCGCGGGGGCTAATGACTCACCCCCAATAGCCAGAGATGGAACCAGCTGGCTATATCGTGGCGCCGGAAACCACAGCCACTCGGTCTTGGACGGGTTGAGTCGAAGCCTGTTCCTCCCCATCCAGACTTGCACGGCTTCCAAGCACCGGGACATCACTTCGACAGCATCGTTGGGTGGTCAGGGGTAGAGATGTACAGCTGGGTGTCATCAGTGTACTGATGGAACTCTATCCCAAAACCACCGATGATCTCACCCAGCGGGTTCATATAGATGTTGAACAGAAGGGGTGAGAGGACCGACCTCTCAGGCACCCCACACATGAGGGGCCTCGACGTCGACCTCTGCCTTCCTGCCAACACAAATTGCGACCGGTCAGAGAGGTAGGAAGAGAACCACCATAAAACAGTGCCTCCCAACCCCAGCCCCTCCAACCGGTGCAATAGGATACCATGGTCGATGGTATCGAAAGCCACTAAGAGATCTAATAGGACCAGAATAGAGGAAAAACCTCTATCCCGAGCCCTCCAGAGATCATCGACCAACGCGACCAATGCCATCTCTATGCTGTACCCAGGCCGGAAGCCGGACTGGCGCGAGTCTAGATAGACAGTTTCCTCCAGGTGCCGGGGAAGCTGTCGTGCCACCACACTCTCAACAACCTTCACAAGAAAGCGAAGGTTGGAGACCGGACGGTAGTTGGCTAACACAGCTGGGTCCAGGGAGGGCTTCTTGAGGAGGGGTCTCACCACCGCCTCTTTTAAAATGGTCGGTAAGTACCCCTCACTCAAAGAAGCGTTAACAATTCCCTGGAGCCAGCCTCGTGTAACCTCCCGGGAGGCCAGTACAAGCCAGGAGGGACACAGGTCCAATAAACATGTGGTGGCATTCAGTTGCCCCAGCAACCTGTCCATGTCATCAGGAGTCACAGGATCGAACTCTTCCCAAACAACAGTCTCAAGACCTGCTGTTGTCAGCCCGCCCGGACTAACCCAATTGGAGGCCAGTTCATCCCAGATCTGAATGATTTTATCATGCAGATAACATCCAAATTCCTCTGCACGACCCTGCAAAGGAGCTTCCTGCGGCCTCTGATGAAGGAGGGAGCGGGTCACACTAAACAGGGCCGCAGGGCGGTTATCTGCAGACGTGATAAGAGCGGCGAGATAATCCCGTTTCACCACTCTTATCGCCACAAGGTAGGTCCGCAAATGCGACCTTACCTGTGTCCGATCAGATTCGGATCGAGTGGACCTCCAAATGCTCTCTAGGCATCTCTTTCGGCGTTTCATCACCCTCAGCTCCTCGGAAAACCAAGGAGCCAGGGTAGATCGGCGCCAAGTGAGAGGCCGCAAGGGCACGACTCGGTCCATGGCCCCCGTGGCTGCACTATTCCAGGCAGCCACTAAGGTCCTCAGTTGAGTTGTGGGTCAGGGTGTCAGGTATTGGCCCAAGCTCCATCTGGAACCTCTCTGGGTCCATCAGGCGCCTGGGGCAGAACCATCTTGGGACTTCTGGTTCTGCCTCACTGCGGTGGGGTGTAGCGGTTGGAAAGTCGAGCCGAAGGAGAGAGAGATCTGACCATGACAGGGATTCAATTACTAATTCACCTAATCCAAGATCACTCATCCACTGGCCAGAGGCAAAAACTAAGTCCAGCATGTGTCCCCCGGTGTGGGTGGGGCCATGAATTAGTTGGGTCAGGTCCATGGCCGTCATGGAGGCCATGAACTCCCGTACCGTCTCCGATGTTTTGCCTACTGATGGCAGGTTGAAATCCCCCATGACTAACAGCCTGGCGGTATCAACCGCCATCTCGGCTACCACATCGAGGAGGTCGGGTAGGGCTGCTGATACGTAGCGGGGAGCCAGGTACACAATCAGCAAGCCTATCTACCTACCTACTTTTTAAAAAAAATTGCCTCTTCAAAACCTGAGTGCATCTTATACTCTGGTGTGTCTTATACTCTGAAAAATACGGTAATTGACTTCCCTACTTTATAAATCACCATTACTGTGGAACCGGTGGACAGTTAGAAAATTTTACTACTAACAGAGACATCTGCTGCTGTGGCCTAGAGATGGAGCTCTTGCCTCACAAGCAGGAGGTTGTGAGTTCGACCCTAGGTAGAGACAGATGTAGGGTCTCCTGCTTGGGCAGGCAGTTGGACTAGATGACCTGCAAGGTCCCTTCCAACTCTGCTAATGAGATACAAAAGTGGGTGGTAGGTATAAAAAGGTTGACTACCCCTGAACTAGACAGTAGCAGACATTTTTTCTCTGTCTCTTGATTGCCCTCTAGTGGTCTCTTTGCTTAGTCAACACAGCAAGTGAATTAGCCATCTTCTCTGTAATAAGATACATCCTTTCCCACTTTATTAATTCCCAGGGTTGCCACTTTGGCCAAATTATATTGATAAATAAAATTCCTTTTTCAATCCAAACTTCAGAAGAAGAGAATACAGAATAATAGAGTTGGAAAGGACAGTGGAGGTCCAACTCCCAGCCCAAGCAGAACTTCAGGTAAACAAAATTTTAGGGCAAATAATGACCTGAATAATCACTAATAATCAAAGAACCTCAGTTTATTTGCAAATGCAGGAAAAAATGGAAACAAAAGAGGTACTTACTTCTGAATCTGGAAGGGCGACCCCCAAGTCCACATTGTCGCATTTTGTGGCCGCCAAAGAGCCCATAGTAAATTTTCCCCATGAATTTGACTAACTCGGGGTCCGTGGCATTGACCAGCTCAGCGCCAGTTTTGCAAAGGATTTTCCCCATCATCCATTTCTGGCTGCCCATGGCCACGAGGATCAGGATGAAAGAGGCAAAGCTCAACACTGCACCGAGAGCAAATAAAGCCTTTTGAAAGCAGCTGGACATTCCTAACAGTTTTGGGAATCATATGGTGAGGCCTACCCACAAGGTCTCTTTCCAATCCATGGGTTAAAGCATACTATTTCCTTTTTCTTTAAAGCACCTCCGAAAGATTATTTTTATCTGCAATAATCCAGAGACAGCCAACAGAAGCCTCGTAATTCTGCAGGAAGAGGATGCTTGTGGTTAAGAGGACAATCCAGGATCTATTACATGACTAATGTTTCATTGAAAGGTTCAAATTTCTCACCGGTTTTAAATATTGAAGTGATACCCATGTCTGACCTGGAATGTATTTAGCTTCACAATCTGCTTCTAAGTCTGTTCTGGACAAATATAAATGAATTTATTTGATTTGGGGACACCAAATCGCTGTGTCTAGAAATTCTGTTTTTTAAATGTCATCCTGGCCATCTTGCTCAGATGATACTCTGCTTTCCAAGACTAAATAATATTTCCAGATGAATAGGCATACCACTAGCACAATTTTCAGGCCATGAAAAAAAAGATACAAATTGATTGCAGCCTGGAAAAACACATACTTTTCTTGCAACATTCTCAGGATGTAAAATAACCTCATGAGGCATCTCTCAGTTATGCCAGCTGCAAATGTTCATTTAATTACCACTGATTTTATTGTATTCATTTATTGATGGCTGATGGGAGCATCTATACTCATCTATGCGCAAAAAGAAAAAAAAAATCTGGCAAAAATACCCGAAAGCAAGCAGTGTTAGTTTCTATATTTGCAAATATGGGGCTTCCAATCACGATGCCGTAGCGGTGATGTGCCAGTGCCTGGAAGCCGTACGGATCTGGATGGGAAGCAACGGACTCAGACTCAACCCGACCAAGACTGAGTGGCTGTGGTTTCCGGCTGCCCGATTCAACCAGCTAACTCCATCGCTGGCCATAGGGGGCAAACATCTTGCCCCTGTGGATGGGGCGCGCAATTTGGGTGTCCTCCTGGATGCCCGGCTGTCCATGGAAGATCAAGTGACAGCCGTGGCCAGGAGGGCGTTTTACCAGGTTCGCCTGGTTCGCCAATTGCGCCCCCTATTGGATCGGGACGCCCTTCGCACAGTCACTCATGCACTCGTGACATCCCGATTGGACTATTGTAACTCTCTCTACATGGGGCTCCCCTTGAGGTGCACCCGGAGACTTCAGTTGGTCCAGAATGCAGCCGCGCGAGCAATTATGGGAACCGCTAGGTCTACCCACGTAACACCGCTCTTGCGCGAGCTGCACTGGCTGCCTGTTGTCTTCCGGGTGCGCTTCAAGGTGTTAGTTATCATCTTTAAAGCGCTCCATGGCTCGGGACCTAGCTATCTGCGGGATCGGATCCTGCCTCATACATCCTCACGGCCGATTCGCTCCCACAGAGAGGGGCTTCTCCGGGTGCCGTCCACTAGACTATGTCAGCGGGCGACGCCCAGGGGAAGGGCGCTCTCTGTGGCGGGCCCTGCCCTCTGGAACGACCTTCCCCCCGATATTAGGACAACCACGGACCTCCGCTCCTTCCGTCTGAAACTAAAAACACATCTTTTCTGCTTGGCCGGCCTAGGGTAGTCTCTCTGCTATAGGGTTTTTATTTAATTATTGGGTATTTTAGTGTTTAATGGGATTTTAGCACAGGTATTAGATTTAATTCGTTTTTATGCTATGTTTGTATATTTATTGTTTTATTTTTCCCTGTGCACCGCCCTGAGTCCCTGTGGGGAGAGGGAGCGGTTTTACAAATTAAATATTATTATTAATATTATTAAGACAATTTGCTACTTGAGCCATCAGGTTTGTGGGGTCTTTAATGCCCACTGAGCTTGGTTGTCTTCTTGCAGATGTTTTATTACCCAACTAGATTGTCAATGTTCCGACTAATGAACCCAAGCAAATCAGAACTCTGAGGCTAGAGACTTCCTCAAAGAACTTCTTTATTGTATACATCAGGGGTCTCCAACCTTTGCAATTTTAAGTCTGAAGGACTTCAGCTCCCAGAATTCTCCAGCCAGCTTCTGGGAGCTGAAGTCCTTCAGACTTAAAGTTGCAAAGGTTGGAGACCCCGGTATATATCATATAGGCATGATCACCAATTCTAAATGTTTCCTGTGGTTTCAGTATAATGAAAATAATAACTCCCTCCCCAAAAGGTTCAAGTCAATTAAGTTAATTGGCAGGCTCTCCAGACACTCCTCCCTGGCTCTATCTATTACCTGTAGAGATGACAATGGTCTCACAAAAAAGATCTGTGTTGTGTCTATCAAAGCATTCCATTCTCCTTCCCCCCTCCCCACTCTGTGGCAACTGAGGAATAGGAAAATGGTTTCTGCCAGGTTTGATTCGAAGATGACATAGATAATATGAAGATGCATCTAAAGCAGTGCTTCCCAACATGGGGCCCACACCCCACAGAGGGGCAATTTGATTTTTAATGGGGGCAATTTGAACCTTGTTTAAACCAAGTTAGTGTCCTTTTAGGCTTCCTCCGTGTGAATAGAGTTAACTTTTTGAGTAAAGTAAGAATTATAGGGGGGGGGGGCTTCAGGATGTTAGAGATGCTTAGGTGGGGCATGGCAAAAAAAAAAGGTTGGAAACCATTGATCTAAGGTCTGTAAGAAAATAACCAAGCTATGAGAGCACCAAGGACCCCACAGTTCAACCCTGAGCTACAGATCTCTTACATTTAGGCAAGAAAAATAAAATGCATAGGTATGCATATGTGTACTAGTAGTAACTGTGAGAGGGATCTTGGAGTCCTAGTGGACAATCATTCAAATGTGAGCCCAACAATCTGCCAAAAAAATCAAAGGCTGCATAAACAGAGATAGAATCAAGATCACATGAAGTGTCAATACAACTTTAGATATTTATATTGTTGTATTGTTGTATGTTTTTATGTTTTATATTCCCTGTGCACTGCCCCGAGTCCCTTCGGGGAGAGGGAGCAGTATACAAATAAACATTTGATTGATTGATTGATTATAATGCCTTGGTAAATAGAATAACAGATGGAAATTTGTTTGATAAATTTGGTTAACTTTGAAGGGGCAAATAATGATATTATTTATGTATTAAGAGGAAATTAAGCTTAAGATGGAAAATATGGAAAGAAAATAAGATGGCTGAAATCGGAAATGGAAATATGATGTAAAATGAATTATGCATATGAGGATGCTAAAGAGGAAACCAGGGTAACACTGTTTATAAAAGAATTTAAAATTTGTAACAAAAAATTTAAAAAAATGTTTTTCTAAAAAGAAATTTCTCCTTAATTCCATCCATGATTCCTTTTTCTGTCCTTCAGGTGCTTTGTAAAATAGCTTGACCCCTTCCTCCTCTCTGTGGCAGCTCCTCAAATACTGAAAGGCTGCTCTCCTATCTCCCCTGGTCCTTCTCTTCCCTAGACTAGCCAGGCCCAGTTCCTGCAATGGTTCATCCTATGTTTTAGCCTCCAGTCCCTTAAGTCCTCTGACCTTTGACCCCTTTGGCAACATTTCTTTAGAATCATCGGGTTTTCTAATCCAACTCTCATTCCAAGGCAGAAGTCCTTATATCATCCTGGACAAATGGTTACAAACAGAAACTACTAGAGCTACTTAGGAGAAACTTCCTAACAGTGGGAACAATTAACCAATGGAATGGCTTGTCTCTAGGAGTCATGAGTGCTCCATCACTGGAGGTTTTCAGAAAGAGACTGGATAGTCATTTGTCCAAAATGGTACAGAGTCTTCTGCTTGAGCAGGGAGTTGGACTAGAACAGGGGTCTCCAACCTTTGCAACTTTAAGTCTGAAGGACTTCAGCTCCCAAACTTCTCCAGCCAGCTTTGCTTTGCTGGCTGGAGAATTCTGGGAGCTGAAGTCCTTCAGACTTAAAGTTGCAAAGGTTGGAGACCCCTGGGCTAGAAGACCTTTAAGATTCCTTCCAACTTTATTTTCTTTAAAATCTCCAGCGCTGAAGTACCCACAAACTCTGGAATGTCAACTATTCTATTTATTTGTTTTCATTGTTTAATTGTTGCTCATTCGTTCTAGACTGGATCTCTCGTTAATGATCTTCCATCCATTTCTTCTTGTCCCACCCTCAGATGCAAGCTCTTGCCAGGATTCACCCCATACCTTTGGGGGATTTGTGCCCAGCTTCCTGCCAGATTCTCTGGATCAGCGTGCTGGCTGGGGGATTCTGGTTTAAAGTTGCCGAGATTGACAAGCACAGCTCTGGACAGTCCCCCCCTCCCTGTATGGAAGAGAGAAATCAGGATCGCCTAGCACAGGGGGCTCCAACCTTTGCAACTTTAAGTCTGAAGGACTTCAGCTCCCAGCTTTGCTTTGCTGGAGAAGTCTGGGAGCTGAAGTCCTTCAGACTTAAAGTTGCAAAGGTTGGAACCCCCTGGCCTAGCAGGGGCGGCGCCTCCTTTTCCGCCACTTAACCCACCTAGTGGGGGGCGGAGAGCTCGGGCGCCCGTCTTCCGCTTCCTTTCCACCACGAGCGTTGCTGCTTGTCGTCGGAGCAGCGGTCATGGCAGCGGGAGAGGCCTCCCGGGCGGTGGTATACGGCGGTAGGGGGGCACTGGGCTCCGCCTGCGTGCAGCACCTGCGGGCGAAGAATTGGGTAAAGGGCTGGGTGTGCGGAAAGGTTGGCAAAAGCCGGTCTGTGGAGCTCTGGCCGCGGGGGAAGAAACCTTGGAGAAGGCGGGTTTCCTGCACCTTCGCATGCAAAGAAGGATGGGGGGGGGGGCGGTCGGTGGTGGTGGTGGTGGGGTCGCTATGCAAAGGAAGGAGCGCAGAAGTGTTGCACACTTCTGGCCGGGGAGAGAAGCCGCGCTGCCCTTAGCAAAAGAGCGTGGTTGGGGTAAATGCAGCCCTGTTTGAAAACATCGAAACAAAACCAAATCTGGGGGTGTGTGTTTCCCCCCGCAGTGGGTGCTCAGCATTGATTTAGCAGAAAACCAAGAGGCAAACACCAACGTCGTGGTGCAAATGGGCGATTCGTTTGTGGAACAAGCAGAGCAGGTAAAAAGAAAATGAGCTCAACTTTTGGGCGCTTTGTGATTGGAAAAGAGGGCAAGGGAAACTGCCGAAATGTTGACTTCAGTTTCTTACCCAAAGCTTGAAAAGCTTGGGATTGGTCAACAAATGTGTTCCATCTCTGCCAGATTAAGAACAAAAATCTTTGTAGCTGTTAAGACACAAACTTGATGGCAGGCAATCAATCCCTGCTCCTAATTGTCCTAAATCTCATTCTGGCTGGGGAATTTTGGGAATTGAAACCAGTGTATTTTAAAGTTGCCAAGGTTGGGGAACCCTGTTGTAAATCTTTCCAAATTCAGGTGGAGTTTGGTAGCATCTTTTCAGAGGAACAAATATGAAAGCTTTGAAATGAAAAATCATTCTTCTGAAAAGGCACTACTAGACCCCTCCTCATTTTTGATTACCATAAATAACATCGCTGTTCTCCCACAATATCCTTAAGAATTAGGAGGCATTGATTGGTGGACACTATTCTGATTGAAGTTTTGCCTGTCGTGTGGCTGCTAAAACAACAGTGATGATGTTGGAAACCCTGAAGAAACATTTCACAACTGTTTACTCCATTACAGGAGTTAGACCTTTTGTAACCTGCAAATTTTGCATTGATTGGTATGTTGGAGAAAAGGGAAAACATACCACATGCCAGAGTCCAACATAGGCCTCCCTTAGGTGTGATATACAGGTAATCCTCAAGTTATGGGCATTTGTTTAGTGACTGTTCAATTACAATGTCAATGAAAAACTGGGGAAGTTTCTCTTACTTACGACCATTGCAGAATTCCCATGGTCATGTGATCAACATTTGGGCGCTTGGCAATTAGTTCATATTTATAATTGGTTACATATCTCGGGGTGATATGATCCCTTTTGTGACTTTCTGACAAGCAAAGTCAAAGGGGAAGCCAGATTCACTTAACAATCATGTTACTAACTTAACAACTGTGGCAAGAAAGATTGTAAAGTGGAGCAAAACGTATTTAACTGTAAGCTTAGCAATAGAAATTTTGGGTTGAAGTGTCTAATTCAAGGACTACCTATATTTTCAGTGCCTATTAAAATGTAAAGGATTTCCTGTGATGCCATCAAAGTTGCTGTCCTGACTTTTTTTGAAAGTCCTCTTGGGAATAATATTTTTGGTGCATGCTAAGCTCTCCCAAAACTGAGAATGGAAAAAGAGGGCCAGACCAGCCTTACAAAGCACAGGTTTATATTAAGCATTATACTTTGCATTCTTGCTCCTATTTAGAGGTAGGAAAGTATGGTTCATGCATGTTAATGAGATGAACATTCAGGAAAAAGTAGCATGAGAAGTTTTTCAAATTCCCAATTCCATTAGTTACATTAGCATCTGCTCTGCAGCTTTCTGTCATATTTCACTCCCAAAAATGTCAGTCTTATTTTTCCCAGTAGCTTTCCAAAACTTGTTTTGTAACTTGCTCAGTCTTGCTCATCCTAACAAGTTTTGAGGCACCTTCTTCATACCAAAGTGACACCTGTGTCCTCCCCCACGCCCCTCCCCAGGAAATCATGTTTCCCTCCCTTAGAATGCCATTTTGTTATTTTCATATCTATAATTTTACTAATTCCCAACATTGTTAATAACAGCAAAATGGTGAAAAAAGCATGAAGATTGCTCTGTTGCAGGTAAGGAAGGAGTTTGGAAAATTCTCCCTGTTAACCAGGCAAGTAGAACTCTTTCTACGCCTTTATACCTGAGTAAGAGAAGAACGAGAGAAAAACAACAGCCCAGCTACTTTAGTTTAATAAAATCTGTGCTAACGCCAGATGACTTCAGATTACAGGTTAAGATTTGCTGAAAGCTTAACACCAACAAAGCCAGGCTTCTGATGATTCTACATGCAGAAATATTTATCTATCTTATTTTAGAGAGTCAGTGTACTACAGTACTTTGGTAAGGACTGGTTGAAATGTTTATAAATCAAAGTTGCTGGTACTTGTTCTGTAACTCAGCTCTTCCAACTCTGCCTTTTGAAAGGTGACAGAAGACGTTGGAAAAGTCCTGGGTGAAAAGAAAGTGGATGCTATCCTGTGTGTGGCTGGTGGATGGGCTGGAGGCAGTGCCAAGGCAAAATGTAAGGATGGCAGTTCACACAATACTGTCTTCTTTCTCTTTCTTGTCGTCTTTCAGGTCTTTCAGGTCTGCTTATTTCTGATCTGTGATGGAGCTGCTCAGCAAACAATGCTATAGCTCCCCCATTTAATTTCCTCCTGATGTCTCCAGCCCTGAAATTCCATTGATGCAGTAGAAGCTGTGGGATAACATCTGCTTCCTCTCTTCCAGTGGTATCCTGGACTGGCTGGCATTGAAAAAAAAGCCTGTTCAGGAAAAATAGAAGACCTCATAACAGATTTCTAAATTTAAATGCATTTTAGTAAAGCTTTGTTGCACAGTTGAGTCTTCCCTGAAGCTGTCTATGATTGCAAAGATAGTGATTTGGGGATTTTAATTTTACTTACTTGATTTTTATCCCACTCTTATTACTCTGTATTTGGACCCCTTCACTTCTGTCCATTTTGTTATTCTGCAGATTGATTCTATAGTTGTTCAAATTAATTTTTTTCCTCATTAATTTATACTCAGTACCCCATAATGACAAAGTGAAAACAAAATGTTAGAAATGTCTGTAAATTTATTAAAAAGAAAAAAACCCAGAAATATCAAATTGGCATAAGTATTCACTCAGTATTTTGTTGAAGCACCTTTGGTAGCAATTACAGCATTGACTGTTTTGGGGTGTGATGTGACAAGCTTTGCATACCTGGATTGGGGGATTTTCTCCCTTTCTTTGCAAGTCCTCTCAAGTTCAGTCAGGTCGGATGGTGGCTGTTGGTGGAAAGTCATTTTCAGATCCCTCCAGAGATGTTCAATAGGGTTCAAGTCAGGGCTCTAGCTGGGTCACTCTTAAGACATTCACAGAGTTAACCCTAAGCCACTTGTCTTGGCTGTATGCTTAGAATCATGGTCATGTTAGAAAGTGAACCTTTGGCCCAGTGGGAGTCTTGAGCAATATGAAACAGGTTTTCATTGAAGATATCCCTGTACTTTGCTCCGTTCAGCTTTCCCTCAACCCTGGCCAGTCTCCCAGTTTCTGCTGAAAAACACCCCACAGTACGATGCCACCACCATGCTTCACAGTTGGGATGATATTGGGCAGGTGATGAGTAGTGCCTGATTTCCTCCAGGCATAATGTTGAGACTTGAGACCAAACTGTTCAATCTTGGTTTTATCATACCAGATAATCTTGTTCCTCACAATTTGAGAGTTCTTCGGGTGCTTTTTTGTAAACTCCAATGGGGCTTTTGTGTGTTTTGCGCTGAGGAAAAACTTCTGTCTAGCCACTCTGTCATAAAGCCCAGATTGGTAGAGGGCTGCAGTGATGGGTGTCCTTCTGAAACTCTGTGTCATCTCTGTAACTCAGTCAGAATGACCATCGGGTTCTTGGTCACCTCTCCTACTAAGGCACTTCATCCTGATTGCTATGTTTGACTGGGCGATCAGCTCTTGGAAAACTCCTAGTTGTGCCAAACTTCTTCCATTTGAGAATTATGGAGGCTACTGTGCTCTTAGGAATCTTCAGTGCAGCAGGAATTTTATTGCAGCCGTCCCTAGATGTGTGCCTTGCAATAATCCTGTACTCTGAGATCTGCAGGCAGTTCCTTTGACCTCATGGCTTTGGCTCTGTGCAATATGTCTCCTGAGAGGTCTTCTATAGAGAGCTGTGTGCCTTCCCAAATCATATCCAATCAATCCAATTTATCATAGGTGGGCTCCAATCATGGTGTAGAAACATGTCAGCAACAATCAAGAGAAATTTGAGGCACCAGAGCTAAATTTCACATGTTGTTGCACTTAATGGCAATTTAATATTTCAGTTTTTTCTTTTTAATAAATTTACAGACATTTCTAAAATTCTATTTTTGCATTGTCATTATGGACTACTGAATGTAGATTAATCAGAAAAAAATGAATTTCAACAGAATCTGGCTTTTGCATAACAAAATGGACAAAAGTAAAGGTAGTTTGAATATCCTAACCCTAACTCAAGGTGGTGAACATATATAATATACTTTCCTCCTCCTATTTGTCCCACAATAACAACTCTTATGAGGTGGGTTGGTTGAGGGAGAGTGATTGACCCTAGGTCTTGCCTTAGGTGGGACTAGGACTTAGTCTCCTGATGATTGGCCCAAAGTTATACAACCAGTTTTCATGCATAAGGCAGCATTGGAATTCAGGTCTCCTGGTTCCTTGGCCAGCACCTTAACCATGCTCAGATGTGGTTTATATTCCAAACCCTTGGCATAAGCATAATATTTAAGAAAAAAGATTTGTGTGTGCCTTGTAGGGCAGCAATAGGTTAGTGTAGATCCTCCCTTTACATATCCGATGTGAGTAGAAACAATTCACATTGTTCAAATGCAATTTTTGTGTAATGGTTGAATTGTAAACCTTGGATAGTATAAGGTGCTTTCTGCAAAAGAAAATTGCCTCCTTCAACTTGAAATCTTAGTTTGTAAGATTTCTATCTAGACCCGCGCCAGTCCGGCTTCTGATCTGGACACAGCACAGAGACGGCATTGGTCGCGTTGGTCGATGATCTCTGGAGGGCCCGAGATAGAGGTTGCTCCTCTATCCTGGTCCTATTAGACCTCTCAGCGGCTTTTGATACCATCGACCATGGTATCTTATTGCACCGACTGGAGGGGTTGGGGTTGGGAGGCACCGTGCTGTGGTGGTTCTCCTCCTACCCCTCCGGTCGGTCGCAATTCGTGTTGACAGGAGGGCAGAGGTCGACATCGAGGCCCCTTACATGTGGGGTGCCTCAGGGGTCGGTCCTCTCGCCCCTCCTGTTCAACACCTATATGAAGCCGCTGGGCGAGATCATCTGTGGTTTTGGGGTAGAGTACCATCAGTACGCTGATGATACTCAGCTGTACATATCTACCCCTAACCACCCCAACAATGCCGTTGAAGTGATGTCCCGGTGTCTGGAGGCCGTGCGGGTCTGGATGGGGAGTAACAGGCTTCGACTCAACCCGTCCAAGACCGAGTGGCTGTGGTTTCCGACGTCCCGGTATAACCAGTTGACTCCCTGGATGACCATGTGACGGCCGTGGCCAGGAGGGCCTTTTACCAGGTTCACCTGGTATGCCAGCTGCGCCCCTTTCTAGACCGGGACGCCCTTCGCACCGTCACTCAAGCACTCGTTACGTCCCGCCTAGACTACTGCAATGCTCTCTACATTGGGCTCCCCTTGAGGTGCACCCTGAGGCTCCAATTAGTACAGAATGCGGCTGCGCGGGGATCTTGGGAGCCTCGCGGTATTCCCATGTAACACCTCTCCTGCGCGAGCTGCACTGGCTACCGGTGGCCTTCCGGGTGCGCTTCAAGGTGTTGGTAACCATCTTTAAAACGCTCCATGGCACGGGGCCTAGCTACTTTCAGGACCGCCTCCTACCACATACCTCCCTTTGGCCGATCCGCTCCCACAGGGAGGGCCTTCTCAGGGTGCCGGCTGCCGGTCAATGCCGGCTGGCGGCCCCCAGGGGAAGGGCCTTCTCTGTGGCGGGTCCAGCCCTCTGGAACGACCTACCCCCCGAACTTCGTACCACCACGGACCTTCGCCTCTTCCGCCGATTGCTCAGGACGCACTTTTTTCATCTAGCTGGCCTAGCCTAGATCCTGATGCAATTACTACAGATTTAGTTATTGAATTTTAACATTTTTAACAGTTTTAACTACATTTTAGCATAGGCCACATTTAATTTAATTACATTTTAAGCGATATGATTGTATTTATTATTGTGTGTTTGTTGTATTCTTTTTAATTTTCCTGTGCACCGCCCTAAGTCCCATTGGGGAGATAGGAGCGGTATAGAAATGGAAATAAAGTTAAAGTTAAGTAAGATAATTTAAGGCCTAGTTTGGAGGTTATGAGAAATGGCGTTAGCAAGCTATGAAGTTGATCAAAGGCATTGGTATATGTTTTCTGTTCTTCAATCCTGTCCGTATTTGGAAGCCAGATGGTTAATAGGGGAGTGTCTAAACTCGAAGTAGGATTGTGTCATCACTGTCTCATTAGATTTAAACCAGATCAAAAAGAAGTGTTGAGAAATGAGCACAATAAGATTGCATTTGACAATTTAGTTTAAATTGGGATAGTGATCTAGATGATCTGAGACTTGCTTTGAATGCTACAGGTGTCTGAATGCTACCAGTTGTTTTTTAATGTATGCCCATTCCATTGTTAAACGCACAGATATCTGACTGGGCAGGTTGGAGTTAAATTTCTATTTCATACCTGGCAGCTAAACTAGGGAGCTGTTCTCAGATGTCTTCTGCAGAACAAGACCTTATCTGGCTAAGAGAGAACAATCGGTGATGCTCTCTCCAGAAAGTGGATACGTTTCATGATGTCTGATGTTTTCATATTTTCCTGTCCATCCCTTAGCTTTATACAAAAACAGTGACCTGATGTGGAAGCAAAGTGTTTGGACATCAACCATCTCTAGTCATTTGGCTACCAAATACCTGAAGGAAGGGGGGCTATTGACTCTAACAGGTGCAAAAGCAGCATTAGCTGGAACTCCAGGTAAAATGGAAATGTTCTTGGATGTTGGTTTGGTCAACATTTTCCTTAGTCTTTAGTATTCATATTGTACATTTCAGTTGTAGAAATTCTGTCCCCCAGTGACAACTTAAAAATTCTGTTAGGGTTGAGTGTATAGGTTAAGAAAATATTTGGGAAAAGAATGTATGTATGTTTATGAAAGGCTTTTTAAAGCTTGTACAGAAACTGCTTTAGCTTGAATATAAGCTGCAAAAGGGACACAGTGGCTCAGTGGCTAAGTCACTGAGCTTGTCGATCAGAAAGGTTGACAGTTCGGCAGTTCAAATCCTTAGCGCCACGTAATGGAGTGAGCTCCTGTTACTTGTCCCAGCTTCTGCCAGCCTAGCAGTTCGAAAGCATGTAAAAAATGCAAGTAGAAAAATAGGAACTACCGTTGGTGGGAAGAGAACAGCGTTCCGTGCACTTTTGACATTTAGTCATGCCAGCCACATGACCACGGAGATTTCTTTGGACAGTGCTGGTTCTTCGGCTTTGAAACAGAGATGAGCACCGCCCTCTAGAGTCAGGAACCACAAGCACATACGTGCGAGGGGAACCTTTACCTTTACTTAAGCTGCAAAAAGGCTAAGGTCCAAGCCTATATTTTATTCTCTAAGTAATAATGCTGATTTTGCTTGTTTACTTTGGATTGGACCTTTGTGTTTTCTTGCTTCAAAGACAAACAACCTTCAACCCTCTGACTCAATCCTTACAAAATAGACCTGACCCTATTAGTAGTTTTGTGTCTGTATGAAGTCTACAGAAATGCTGTGCTTTCTGCTAAAAAGCAAAATTCCTATTCTGGTATGGGAATCCATATTGAAACAGTGAGTTCTGTAATCAAATTAATGTTAATAACACTTTAAAAATTGCAAATGAAAAAAAATCAGTCTTTGACCATTGAAATGCTAGGAGCTTTCACTATCTTGCTGAATTGGCAGATTCTAGTTCAGACCAGGGAATCTGCTTTTGTATAAAGACCTCCAGCTCAAAGAAAGGTAGAGGATTAAGGATTCCTATTTGCCTTAACAGAGTAGTGTCTGAAATATACAGTATTGTAGGATATCATTATTCAGATATCCATAATCGAATAAGGTTTTTGATTCTAAACAAATTTAGATGTCTTTTTGGGTTACAATTTACATTGTTCCCTTCATTTAAGAAAAAAAGTATCCAGGTTCAGTAGCAGAATAGCTAAACCAGTTTTGTTGTAGGTAGGTAGGAAGGAGGGAATTCCAATCTAAATTCATAAATATGGAATAGTTTAATAAATTCATTGGTTCATTTTGTAATACAGATAGTCCTCAACTTACATCCATTCATTTAGTGACCATTTGAAGTTACAATGGCACTGAAAAAAATGACTTTTGATCAATCTTCATACTAATTTTTGCAGCATCCGAGCAGGCATGTGATTGCAACTGGGCACTTGGCAAATTTATAACAGTTACAGCATTTTGCAGTCATGTGGTCACATTTGTGACCTTCCCAACCTTCCCCTTTCAACAAGGCAAAGTCAATGGGGAAGCTGGCAGGGGAGATCACAAGTTGCAGTAACATGATGTCTTGCTTAACAACTATAGCAAAAAAGGTTATAAAAATTGATCAAGTGATTCCTTACTTAGCAACTGGATTACTTAACAGCAAATATGGCTATGGTTAAGGACTATCTGTAAAACAAAATTTGAAGCATTAGTATTTAATCTATATAAATAAAAATGTAAAATAGTTTGTGCAAAGCCAGTAATCTCAGAAAGTACTTCACCGATCGACACCAAATTTTCATACAATGTTCCCAAGGACTTCCGATGCAATCATACGTACATTTTGTGTGACTGGCACACATGTGTCATGTGCAAGCAGCACAAATATAAAAGGTACACACTTTTCAGGTTTTCACCTCCCTGTAGCTCCTCCCATCTGGCTGCTTCTTATGATGCGTCACACACAGGCCCTTCACATTTCCAACAGTCGTTTTCTCAGAAACAGAATAAGCTTCCAACATTGCCACACTGCATGGAGGCCTGCTAGGCCTAAAACTAGGAATGGAGGATGACACACTCCCAGGTGGCCCATTTTTTGTCCCAGGAGGCTGTATGGATGCCTACCAGGCCCAAAACTAGGCATGGGGGGGGGGGGTGACACACTCCAAGGTGGCCCATTTTTGGTCACAGGAGGCTGCATGGTAGATAGGTAGGTAGAGGGATAGAGAGAGAGAGGGAAAAATACAGTAGGCAGGTAGATAGGTAGAGGGATAGAGAGAGAGAGGGAAAAATACAGTAGGCAGGTAGATAGGTAGAGGGATAGAGAGAGAGAGAGAGAGAGATAGGGAAAATACAGTAGGTAGATAAGTAGAGGGATAGAGAGAGATAGGGAAAATACAGTAGGTAGGTAGGTGGATAAAGAGAGAGAGAGGGAAAAATACAGTAGGTAGGTAGGTAGAGGGATAGAGAGGGAGAAATACAGTAGGTAGGTAGGTAGAGGGATAGAGATAGAGGGGGAAATACAGTAGGTAGAGGGATAGAGAGAGGGAAAAATACAATAGGTAGGTAGAGTGATAGAGAGGGAAAAATACAGTAGGTAGGTAGGTAGGTAGAGGGATAGAGAGGGATAGGGAAAATACAGTAGGTAGGTAGGTAGGTAGAGGGATATAGAGGGAGAAATACAGTAAGTAGGTAGGTAGAGGGATAGAGAGAGGGTGGGAAAAATACAGTAGGTAGGTAGGTAGGGGGATAGAGAGAGAGAGGGCGAAATACAGTAGGTAGGTAGGTTGGGGGTTATATGGTGGTTGTGTGTACGTGTTTGTGTGTGCAGGTGTACATCTACACACAGATTGGTTGACCATTTAACCAGACTGGGCCACAGCAACGCGTGGCCAGGTACAGCTAGTGCTAAATACTACTTTTGTGGGTTACAAAAACTCACTAAATCAGCAACATGAAAATCCATAATATATTAAAATGATTGTTAAAATTAACATATTTGCAAGCCATTTCTTGACCTTGCTCTTATGTTCCCACACTGATGCAATGACAGGTAGGCTTCCAGGGGCCATCTGATGTGGTTGGATTCCAGGAAGTGTCTTATATTCAGTAAGGTGCATTTCATAACAGGCTTCAGCTGAAAGTCAAACTTTATTTTTAACCATGAAATGACTGAGGAAGATTTTGTTGCCATCAAGATTATATCTGTGGAAAACAGAAAAATCCAAAGTCATGAGGTTGAATGGTTAAGAAATATGCAGGTAGTCTACAACTTACAACAATTGACCCCAAAATTTATGTTGCTAAGTGAAACACTTGTTAAGTGAGTTTTGCCCCATCTTACAACCTTTTTTGCCACAGTTATTAAGTGAATCATTGCAATTGTTAAGTTAGTGACTATGTAGAACAGATGGGGAGAAAGCTAACCACCAGATTGCAAGAATACAAACAAGAAGTCAGACGAGGACACCTAAACTCTTTGGTAACCTCACACTGCAATGAACAAGGACACACATTCAATTCTGCAGCTACTAAGGTTGTTGGAGAAACAGGCACAAAAACATTCAGGGAAGTGATTGAAACCTGGTAAACAGGCCGCTCAACAGTCAAGAGGAGTGCAGATTTACCCCCAGTCCATCAAGTACTTAGAAGGCGAGGGCTGGAAGGTGGGAGGAAAAAAGGGAAGGGAGGAAGGAGATTATAATGAGAGTGATGGAGGGTCTCAGGGAAGTCCTGCCTTAGCATTTGGCCACCACAGGTGCTTCCCCCTCCCAACATGAGGTTTGGCTAAGTCCTCCAAGGTCCCTTCCAACTCTTTTATTCTGTATTCTAGGAATGATTGCGTACGGCATGGCCAAAGGAGCTGTCCATCAACTCTGCCAGAGTCTCTCTGGTCCAAACAGTGGCCTCCCTGCTGGCGCTGCAGCTGTTGCGATCCTCCCGTGAGTCATTCTGGAATCACTCACCTGTATGATACAAGGTCTGATGCCTTGGGTGGGGTTAGGGTTAGATCTCTAGATTTAAGATTAAGATTTAAGATTTATTGCATTTATATACCGCCCTATCTCCCTTTCGGGACTCAGGGCGGTGTACAGCCAACAGTAAAAATGAGTAATATAAAAGTTAAGATCAAATGTTAAGATATAATTAAATAAATTGGCCTACCAAATTAAAAACCCCTACTAAAATCAATTTAAAAACTACAAAATAAATGGGTCTTCAGGGCCCAACGGAAAAGGCGTAGGTCGGTGATCGTCCATAGGTCAGGGGGTAGGTCATTCCAGACGGCAGGAGCTGCCACAGAGAAGGCTCTCCCCCTGGGGGTCGCCAGTCGACAATGTTTAGCTGACGGCACCCTGAGGAGGCCCTCCCTGTGGGAGTGAAGTGGTCGGTGGGAGGTATTTGGTAGCAGGAGGCGGTCTTGAAGATAACCAGGTCCCTTGCCATGGAGTGCTTTAAAGGTGGTTACTAGTACCTTGAAGTGCACCTGGAAAGCCACAGGCAGCCAGTGCAGCTCGCGCAGGAGAGGTGTCACGTGGGAGCATCTGGAGGCTCCCAGAATCCCCTGCACGGCCGCATTCTGAACTAACTGGAGCCTCTGGGTGCACTTCAAGGGAAGCCCCATGTAGAGAGCGTTGCAGTAGTCCAGGCGGGAGATGACGAGGGCTTGAGTGACCGTGTGTAAAGCGTCACGATCCACAAAGGGGTGCAACTGGCGTATCAGGCGGACCTGATAAAAAGCCCCCCTGGCCACGGCTGTCATATGATCTTCTAGAGACAGCCAAGAGTCCAGGAGGATGCCCAAGTTGCGAGCCCTCTCTGTGGGGGCCAATGACTCGCCCCCAATAGCCAGAGCTGGCACCAACTGGCTATATCGTGACGCCGGAAGCCACAGCCACCCGGTCTTGGACGGGTTGAGTCGGAGCCTGTTTCTCCCCATCCAGACTCGCATGGCCTCCAGACACCGGGACATCACTTCCACGGCATTGTTGGGGTGGTCCAGGGTAGAGATGTACAGCTGAGTATTGTCAGCATACTGGTGGAATTCTACCCCGAAACCACGGATGATCTCACCCAACGGCTTCATATAAAAGTTGAACAGGAGAGGCGAGAGGACCGATCCCTGTGGTACCCCACAAGTGAGGCACCTTAACGTCGACCTCTGCCCCCCTGCCAACACAAATTGCGGCTTGTCGGAGAGGTAGGAGGAGAACCACCGTAAAACGGTGCCCCCCAGCCCCTCCAGCCGGCACAACATGATACCATGGTCGATGGTATCGAAAGCCGCTGAGAGATCTAACAGGACCAGGATAGAGGAACAACCCCTATCCCGAGCCCTCCAGACATCATCCATCATCCAGTGACCAATGCCGTCTCTGTGCTGTGCCCAGGCCGGAAGCCGGACTGGTGCAGGTCCAGATAGACAGTTTCCTCCAGGTGCTGAGGGAGTTGTTGCGCCACCACACTCTCAACAACCTTCACAAGAAATCGAAGGTTGGAGACTGGACGCTAGTTGGCCAACACAGCCGGGTCCAGGGAGGGCTTCTTGAGGAGGGGCCTCACCACTGCCTCTTTCAAAGCAGCTGGCAGAAACCCCTCACTCAAAGAAGCCTTGACAATTCCCTGGAGCCAGCCTCGTGTAACCTCCCGGGAGGCCAGTACCAACCAGGAGGGACACGGGTCCAATAAACGTGGTGGCGTTCAGCCGCCCCAGCATCCTGTCCATGTCCTCAGGAGTCACAGGATCAAACTCTTCCCAGATAACAGACTCAAGACCTGCCTCCGTCAGCCCGTCTGAACTAGTCCAATCGGAGGCCAACCCGTCCCGGATCTGATTAATTTTATCATGCAGATAACACCCAAATTCCTCCACACGACCCTGCAAGGGGACATCCCACGCCCTCTGGTGAAGGAGGGAGCAGGTCACCCTAAACAGGGCGGCAGGGCGGTTATCTGCAGATGCGATAAGAGTTGAGAAATAATTACGTTTCACCACTTTTATTGCCACTAGGTAGGTCTTCAAATGCGACCTTACCAGTGTCCGGTCTGACTCGGAGTGGGTTGCCTTCCAACCGCTCTCTAGGTATCTCTTCTGACGTTTCATCACCCTCAGCTCCTCAGAAAACCAAGGGGCCAAGGTGGTTCGGCGCCATGTGAGAGGCCACAAAGGCACGACCCAGTCCAGGGCCCCCGTGGCCGCACTATTCCAAGCGGCCATTAGGTCCTCAGTCGAGTAGTGGGTCAGGGTCTCAGGTATTGGCCCAAGTTCCATCTGGAACCTCTCAGGGTCCATCAGGCGTCTGGAGCGGAACCATTTCGCCGCTTCTGGTTTTGCCTCTGGTGGGATGTAGCGGTTGGAAAGCCTAGCCGAAGGAGAGAGTGATCTGACCATGACGGGTTCAACGGCTATTTCGCCTAAACCAAGATCACTCAGCCACTGGCCAGAGGCAAAAACTAAGTCCAGTGTGTGTCCTCCAGTGTGGGTGGGGTCATGAACTAACTGAGTCAGCTCCATGGCCGTCATGGAGGCCATGAACTCCTGTGCCGTCTCAGATGCCTCGCCTATCAATGGCAGGTTGAAATCCCCCATGACTAACAGCCTGGGGGTGTCAACCGCCATCTCGGCTATCACATTGAGAAGCTCGGGTAGGGCTGCTGATACGTAGCGGGGAGCCAGGTACACAATCAGCAAGGCCAACTGCCTCCCATGACCCCACTTCACACATAGAGACTCACAGCCGGCTGACTGTGACACAGTGGTCTCCCTCGGGTCGAGACCCTCCTTTATGACAACCCCCCCCCCCCCCCGAACCTGGGCTCGTGGCTGATGAAATGCACGGTAACCCAGTGGGCACATTTCAATGAGGGGCACCCTCCCCTCTTGGTCTAGCCAGGTCTCTGTAATACCCGCCAGGTCTGCCCCCCCCCCTCCAAAACCAGATCGTGAATGAGAGGGGCTTTATTAACCACGGACCTGGCATTATACAACATCAGCCGAAGGCCCAGGCCCTGAGATCCTGAACCCCCTGGATCGCAAGAGGAGCCATGAGCCGCTAGCAAACAGCGGGTGCACCCTCCCCTTATATGATATGGCCCTTGGCTCCCGCCATACTTGCCCCTCCCACACACAGTCTTGATGGGATAGCCCTCTGTTGGACAGACCCTCCCACCCTCCCCAATTCTAGACACTACACCCTCCCCGTCGGGACCGCTAGCTGGCCTGGAAGCATTCCCCGGTGGGTTTTCCCCCTCACCCACCACCCTAATTTTGGTTTGACCCTCCCCCTCCCTGGGACCCCTTAAAACATAAATTAAATTTTTTACTAAAAACCCCCTTAGTTTCCACTTCTGCCACCTCTCTTGGTTTACGAACCCATCATCGAGGTGGGCCCTCTTTAGAGCTGAGGGCCAAACCTGCGAGAGGGGGGACTCCTGCAGGGCACGGAGGTCAGCCACTGAGTACATTGAAAGAGCAGTCTGTAGGGAGATGAATTGTCAGGAAGAAAAACACCGCCTTGATATAAACTTGTCATTAGGACCGATAAGTTCCTTGTTGATACAGCCCTTTGATCCTTTCTAAAACTGTAATTTCCATATCTGGGTGGGGGAGAACTATTGGACCTTTGATGAAGTTTGGGCATAATATTTTATTTTGGGTAACATGTCTGCTTCAATCAAGAAGATTGTAATGAATGAAAGTGGACTTTCCTGGAGACTGGATTGAAAAGATAATATTCTGGGTTGAGCCTGATGCTTTTGTTAGAACACAGAAGAAATGCAGGTAGGATTGATCAGAGGAACCAAACAGTGATCAAAGGAGTTTCTCTATCTCTGTTCCAGGGTTACCTTGGATACACCGATGAACAGGAAATCCATGCCAGAGGCTGACTTCAGCTCCTGGACACCACTAGATTTCATTGCAGGGTGAGCAAACAGTTTTCCAGCTCCCAGTCGTTTGAAGCCTTGAACATCTGTTGCATGCATTTTGGTTCAGAGATTTGTGGAGTAACAAAATCTCTGTTCTGCACAAATCGGTATCCTACAAATTGACGCTTGGAGTCTTGGATGTCCACAATGAGAGGTGGGTGGGTAGGAAGTTATTATGGTGGCCATGATTGCAGAAGAAAAACAGAATAACAGAGTTGGATGGGATCTTGGAGATCTTCTAGTCCCGTGATGGCGAACCTATGGCACGCATGCCACGGGTTGCCCTGTCAGCTGGCCAGTACTCATGCGTGTGCTGGCCAGCTCACTTCGGCCTTTTGTGGCTATTTTTTGGCTTCCAGAGGCTTCAGCAGCTTCCCTAAGTTCGGTTCCCAAACTTCTGGTTTAGTATTTAGTATTTATTCAATTTATACCCCGCCCTTCTCCAAGCGGACCCAGGGCGGCGCACAGGAAAATTAAAATACATACAAAACATCATATAAAATTTAAAAAACTAATTCAATGGATCCTGTGCTAAAACCAGATTAAAATCCCCAAATTTAAAAACTATCTAAAAGTCAGTTTAGGGGGCTACACTAGGCCGGCTAGATGGAACAAATGTGTCTTTAGACACTTGCGGAAGAGGCGGAGGTCAGAGATGGTGCGAAGTTCAGGGGGTAAGTCGTTCCAAAGGGTTGGACCTGCCACAGAGAAGGCTCTTCCCCTGGGTGTCGCCAGTCGGCATTGTCCGGCCGACGGCACCCTGAGGAGGCCCTCTCTGTGGGAGCGTATTGGTCTAAGGGATGTATGGGGCAGGAGGCGGTCTCGCATATAACTAGGCCCCGAGCCATGGAGCGCTTTGAAGATGGTCGTCAAAACCTTGAAGCGCACCTGAAAGACCACAGGAAGCCAGTGCAGCTCGCGCAGGATTGGTGTTATGTGGGAGTGTCTAGGCGCTCCCGTAATCACCCGCGCGGCTGCATTCTGGACTAATTGCAGCTTTCGAGTGCACTTCAAGGGAAGCCCCATGTAGAGAGCATTACAGTAGTCGAGTGGAGAGGTCACGAGGGCCTGAGTGACTGTGCGAAGGGCAGCCCGGTCCAGTAAGGGGCGCAATTGGCGCATCAGGCGTACCTGATGGAAAGCACCCCTGGCCACGACCGCCACATGGTCCTCCATGGACAGCCGGGAATCCAGGAGGACACCCAAATTGCACGCCCTCTCCACGGGGGCTGGTGTTTCGCCCCCAATGGCCAGAGTTGGAATAATCTGGCTGAACCGGGGTGCTGGAAGCCACAGCCACTCAGTCTTGGACTGAGCCTGAGTTTGTTACAACCCATCCAGATCCGTACGGCCTCCAAACACCGGGACATGACCTCGACGGCATCGTTGGGGTGGTCTGGGGTGGATATGTACAGCTGAGTATCATCAGCGTACAGATGATATCCCACCCCAAAACCACGGATGATCTCGCCCAGCGGCTTCATGTATGTGTTGAACAATAGGGGCGAGAGGACCGACCCCTGAGGTACCCCACATACGAGGGGCCTCGAGGCCGACCTCTGCCCCCATGCCAACACATATTGCGACCGACCAGAGAGGTAGGACGAGAACCACCGCAAAACGGTGCCTCCCAGCCCCAACCCCCCCAGTCGGCGCAATAGGATACCATGGTTGATGGTATCAAAAGCCGCTGAGAGGTCTAATAGGACTAGGATAGAGATCATCAACCAACGCGACCAATGCCATCTCGGTGCTGTGCCCGGGTCGGAAGCCGGACTGGCGCGGGTCTAGATAATCAACTTCCTCCAAGTGAGTGAGTGAAACTGTTGGGCCACCATACTCTCTACAACCTTCACTAAAAAGTGAAGGTTGGAGACGGGACGATAGTTCTCTAATAATGCTGGATCCAGGGACGGCTTCTTGAGGAGGGGTCTTACTACCGCCTCTTTCAAGACGGCAGGCAAGGACCCCTCACTCAAAGATGTGTTGACAATGCCCTGGAGCCAGCCTCGTGTCGTCTCCCAGGATGCCAGTACAAGCCAGGAGGGACACGGGTCCAATAAACATGTGGTAGCCCTAAGTCTCTTTGACAACTTGTCCATATCCTCGGTAGTAACAAAATCAAACTCCTCCCAAGATGGTGTCTCAAGAGCAACCTCGGACCGCTCAACTGGACCACTGTCGATGGAGGGCAGCTCGCTCCGAATCCGAGTGATTTTCTCCTGCAGATAAATCCCAAATTCCTCTGCTCGACCCTGTAGAGGGGCTTCCCGCGGCCTCTGTTGAAGGAGGGAGCGGGTCACCCCAAACAGGGCGGCAGGGCGGTTATCTGTGGATGCAATAAGAGTGGCACAATACTCACGTTTGGCCACTCTTATCGCCACCAGGTAAGCCCTAATGTAGGTTCTCACTAGTGTTCGGTCGGCTTCGGAGCGAGAGGATCTCCATCTGCTCTCTAGGCGTCTCTTGTGGCGCTTCATCTCCCTAAGCTGCTCGGTGAACCAAGGAGCCCGGGTGGATCATCGCCGCAAAAGAGGCCGCAAGGGCGCGACTCGGTCCAAGGCCCCCGTGGCCGCACTTAACCATGCGGCCACTAGGTCCTCAGTCGAGTCGCGGGGCAAGTCCACAGGAATTGGCCCAAGCTCCCTTTGGAACCTTACCGGGTCCATCAGAAGCCTGGGGCGGAACCATATAGGGATATCCGGTTCCGCCTCCCTGCGGTGAGGTGCAGCGATCGGAAAGTCGAGCCGAAGGAGAGCGTGATCTGTCCATGACAGGGGTGTGATGACTAAATCCCCTATTCCCAGATCACGACTCCACTGTCCTGAGACGAAGATGAGATCCAGGGTGTGTCCACCCTCGTGGGTAGGGCCTAAAACTACCTGGGTCAGGTCCATGGCTACCATGGAAGCCATGAACTCCCGAGCTGCACCAGAGGTTTCGCCTGCCGACGGCAGGTTAAAGTCCCCCATGACCAAAAGTCTGGGGGTCTCAACCGCCGCCTCGGCTATCACCTCTAGGAGCTCGGGCAGGGCTGTTGTTGCATAGCGAGGAGCCAGGTATACAACTAACACGCCCAACTGCCTCCCTAGGCCCCATTTCACGAGGAGGGACTCACACTCGGTCGTCTGAGGGATCGTGGTCTCCTTCGGCTCAAGACCTTCCCTAACCATAATCGCCACCCCCCCACCCCTCCCTAGGGCCCTAGGTTGATGGAAGGCTCGGTAGCCTGGTGGGCACATTTCCACGAGGGTAATCCTCCCTCGTGGCCCAACCAGGTCTCCGTTATACCCACCAGGTCCGGGTCCCCCTCTGACACAAGGTCATGGATGAGGGGGGCTTTATTTACCACGGACCTGGCGTTGCATAACATCAGCCTAGGGCCCCGGGTCTGTGGTTCTTGCCCACCTAGCCTGCGATGGGAGTATGGGGGGTTGGAGCGCGTGACCGCCCGTAGCCAGCGGCCACGGTCCTCCAACTGGTAATGTTCCTCCCGTCTCCCACCGCCCCTGCCCCTCCCCAAGACCAGACTGATAGAAAATACCTCAGTGGAAACGACCCCCCCTTCCCCCTCCTCCGTTTCCCTACTTCCGCCGGCCGGCCCTATAATCTGTCGCCCTCCCACCTGACTATCCCCCCCCCTCCCTGGGACCCCCTAAAAATCGGATTAAAAATTTACCCAGAAATCCCCTGAGCTTACGTTTTGCCCACCTCTCAGGGTTCAGCAACCCATCCTTAAGGTGGGCCCCAGATAGATCAGGGGGGCCACAGCTGCGAGAGGGGAGACATAGGGCTGGTTTTTCACGCTCCGGAGGCTTCAGGGAAGCTCCTGAAGCCTCTGGAGGGCCTCTGGGAGGGGCCGGCTGTTTTTGCCTGAAAAAAGTATGCCAAAAATTGGGGGGGGGGGGAGCGCTGGTCGTGCACACACATGAACGCTGTGGTCATGCACATAGTATTATGGGCATGGCACACCTGTGCATGACACCTCCCCCCCCCCCCCGTGCTCCCCCCGCTTTTGGCACACGAGCCAAAAAAGGTTCACCATCACTGTTGTAGTCCAATCCCCTGCTCAAGCAGGAAACCTTATACCATTCGAGACAAATAGCTGTCCAGTCTCTTCTTAAAGGTCTCTAGTAATGAACCCCCTACAACTATTCCACTGGTTCATTGTTCCCACTATCAGAAAATTTCTCCTTAGTTCTAGGTTGGTTCTCTCTGATTAGTTTCCCTACATTGTTTCTTGTCTTGACTTTTGGTGGTCAACAAAAATAGGTCTTCTTTATGGCAGTGGCTCAAACATTGAAACACTGCTATCATGTCATTCTTGGTTCTTCTTTTCACTAGACTACACATACCAATATTCCTATAACTGTTCTTTATACAGTTCCCTAATCATCCCTTTTCCTCTTTTTTTACACTCTTTCCAGAGTCTCTACATCTTTTTTATAATACGGTAACCAAAACTGGATGCAGTATTCTAAGTGTGGTCTTATTAAGGCTTTATAAAACGGTACTAATACTTCACATCATTTTGATTGTATTCTGCTATTAATGCAATATAGGATTGCATTGGCTTTTTTGGATGCCACTGCACACTGCTGGCTCATATTTAAGTGCTTCCACTAGAACTCCAAGATTCTTTCACAGTTACTGCTATTGAGCTAGGTTTCACCTATACTATACATATACATTTGATTTTTCTTGCCTAAGTATAAAACCTTACTTTTCTTTACCTTGAATTTCATTTGATTAGATAGAGCCCAGTGTTGAGGTTTGTTGAGATCCATCTGGATTTTTAGTCTTTTGGGCTGTTGGCTATTCCTGCCAGTTTAGTGTCATTTGAAAATTTGATGAGTTCCCCTTCTCATTTAAATCATTTATGAAGATGTTGAAGAGTATTGGGCCTAAAACAACCTATTTCTTCTTCTTGGTTATGTGTGGGGGTGTATTATACACCTATGGCAATGACATTCTTTTTTCTTTTTATATTGATCCATATTCATTCTGGAAAGCTTATTGATTTTATGCATTTCTATAGAGATGTAATGATGTCTTACATATAATGCAACTCACCTCCTCTTTTTTAGTTTTGTTTCTTTTGAACAATTTGTATTTTTCTATCAGTACATTCCCGTCCTGAGCTTCATCCCACCAAGTTTCGGTAATGGCAACTACTGTATATCATACTTGCCCTTGTGTACTAAGACTTCAAGTTCACCTTGTTTGTTCCCCAAACTTTTGAGTGTTTGTGCACAGGTATCGAGTCCCTTTGGGGAGAGAGAGCGGGTTATAAATAAAATTTATTATTATTATTATTATTATTATTTCAGTCCTGTATGTCTGATCCTGGGTATGCTTCCTACATCTCCTATTTTATTTCTGAGATTTTCTTCCTTCCCGTCACTCCTTGCCTCATTGTTTGATTGGCTGTCTTGGGATTTATGGTTGGGATTAGTTCCTAAAGATCCTAAGAATTGATCTCAATGTTAGTTTAAAGCTTTTCTGTTAAATCTAACTAATCATTTTCCAAATACATTCTTCCTGACTCTTGTGAGGTGCAGCTTATCCCTTGCCAGAAGCCCTTCATGTAGGCCCGTGATGGTGAACCTATGGCATGCGTGCCAGAAGTGTCCATCTCTGGACATGCCAGCCATTGCCCTTTGCTCTTCTGGATTCCGGCACACACATGCACACCAGCATGATCTTTGAGCGTGCAGGGTGCCGGAAACCGGAAGAACAGCTCCCTGGTATGCATGCTGGTCTTTACGTGCGCATGTGTGCCAGAAACTGGAAGACCAGGTGATGCGCATGCTGGAAACCAGAAGCTCAGCTTTCCGGCGCATGCAACCAATATTGTTTTCAGGTTCATTGTCATGTCATTCGTCCCTATGTGAAGGAGAAGAAAGGGCTAGTAATCTGTGAGTTTGATTATTTTAGTAAGGTTCTAGGCCACATCTTTGATTTTTTGCTCTAGGGAGACAACATACCTCCATAGATTGAATGTCTGGTTTACAGATGGATGATTCTGTTCCCTTGAGAACTGAATCTCCTATAACCAACACTTGCCTTTTCTCCCCTAGGAAAGTCTAAGCTATTTTTCTCCCTTTCTCATGGGCACTTGATGATGCAGCTTTTCTATGCGTCTGCCTGCTTTTTTCCAGGTGGAGGCTGTGAAATCGATTGCTTGGTTTCAAAAGGGTTGAACTAGATAGCAAGGGCATTGAGAAGACCTACCTCTTTTTTTTTTAATGCAAGGGTAAGGCTTTTTATGTAGCAAAAGCCCAAGCTACCTAGAGATGCTTGGTAAAGAGATGGGTGGCATACAAATTTAATCAATAAAAAAGCTTATATTGTGTAATCAAAGCCATAATTTTGATTTTTTTTCCCAACATGCCTGCAGCATTGCTATTCAGAAGAGTCAAAAGTGCTCTAGGCTGTGGGGTGACCAGTAAATGCCAATGCGACCCCAAACTGCCAGCTAAAGCATTCCTTTAGACACATAAATATAAGGAAATGTGATGTGTTTTCATAACTGGAGTTCTATTGTGGTTTAAGTATGCCTCAGGTGTTGCTCAGCTCCCTTCCTCATGTGGTTTTTTATATTTGGTTAAAAATCAATAATTTAAAAGAATGAGAAGCAAAACACCAGTCTCAAGTATTACCTTATTTATATTGTCTCCAGTGGCATCAAACACCACCCAGGTCCCCAAAAACTTTATATTAAAATAACTGGTGTTTGGCTAAGCCTTGTGCATTGTTGTATTGACCCATCAGCTCTAGAAAAAGAGTAATCTAAGTAAGAATATGTGGAAAGACTTGTATCTTGAAGGCTGCAGTGGGGTAATGGGTGGTGATCTGGTAAATGGGTATGGATAACTGATTATCTGTCCTCTAGGTATTGTATTATGAATGGACCTTTAATATGTTCTCAAACTCGTATACTATGGAATGTTTATGGATAAATGGACAGATGGACTGATAGGCAGACAGATACTGTACATAGATTAATTTCTTTTCTTGGAAAGAAGAGTATCTTGCATCAATTCCTTCAGTTTATCTGATCTATTTATTTATATTTTCTGTCTTGTGCAAGTAGGATAAACTGAACTACCTCAACTTCATAGTGCCTCTTTTAAATTGTAGATTGGGGATAATGATGGTTTATCTGCTTGTATGTAGGAGGTGGTTTAGCTTCTTTTAGTAGTAGCCCTGTTGAAGCTGAGAACAGTTGTTCTTATGAATAACAAAAATAATGTTACATCTTAACAAATCTTTGTATTTAGTAGATTTGTCTTTCCAGGAAAATAAAGAGATGCATCTCAAGCCCATTAAAATAGAAACTTCTGCACTGCAATCTTTTACAAGGTCCTCTGAATGGGGGAATCAAATTGCTTTTCAGCTTGTTATCTCAGAACTTTATTAATAAGGGAATTATGGAATAACTATGGAAACTCAATGAGCATTTTGGAATGTGAAACCTTCCAATGAAACTAACACATGCACTTGTTTCCATCTGTTCTGCCAGAATTTTTTATGACTGGATCGTCGGTAAAAACCGGCCAGACTCTGGATGTTTGATTGAAGTGGTAACAACTGGAGGAAAATCTGAACTTTCACCAGCCCACCTCTGACCCAAGAGTGACATTTGTGCAAATAGGGGTGACGTCATAAAGATATAAAATCTGTCTAGTGTATGTTCCTGCTCACTATCCGGCTTTATTTGGAACCAGATCTGCAGTTGGTTTGTCTTGCTAAATGTGACCCAGTGAGATCTAATTATCCAAAGGTGCAAAGGCATCTTGCATTTAATCAAAGAAATAAATTTCAAATGGATTAATAGCTTAATTTTGCAGAGTGAAAATTAGGGAGGGAGAGCAAGTAGGAAGCAAATGATAAAACATGGTTCATGTGGCAAAACCCACAACTTATGTATTTGCATCTGATCTTGGTGTGCAAGTACAGAAGAATGAGGCTTACATTGGGACATCCCTGCCCTCATTTATAGGTGAGGATGCTGTGAATGGAAAATTGTGGTCTTGCAGAATACTTGTATTTCTGTGAATGGCCATCTTGAATGTTACCCAGGTAGATGTTGTGCTTAGTTGTCATATATTAATTCTGACCAAAGATGTAATACTGTCACTGTCTTTGAATAACTTTGACTATGTCAAGAGGTTCCACAAAGACCAAGAACAAAACAAGAGTATGTATTCTACCTTCCCAGTTCACAAAAAATGCCCTAAATACAACTTAGAAAATGCGAGTGCTGCCACTGAATTCTTCATTCCCAAGTACTTTCTGAAGTTTCTTTACAAATGCGGAAAGAAGAGGATATTTAGAAGAGTCCATTTAACATGGACATTATTGTTGCTGTCATTTGCCTTAAAAGCAATGAAAAATTGTCAGTGCAGAGTGCCAGTTTTCAGGGCTGGTCTATCTGGCATATTCCTGCTCTTATGTGCATAAAGAAGGCTGTTGACTTTATTTTTCCTCTGGAGAGTAATTCTTCAGATGAATTCTTCAACCCACACCAGTGATGTTGCTACGTTGTAGCTAAGAGTTTTTAAGTCTACATGTTCCCTATCATTCTTGATTTAGAGGAGAAGAATATAGAATAGAATATAGAATAGAATAGAATAGAATAGAATAGAATAACAGAGTTCAAAGGGATCTTGGAGGTCTTCTAGTCCAACCCCCTGCTTAGGCAGGAAACCCTATACCATTTCAGACAAATGGTTATTCAATCTGTTCTTTAAAACTTCCAGTGTTGGAGCATTTACAGCTTCTGGAAGCAAGCTGTTCCACTGATTAATTATTCTAACTGTCAGGAAATTTCTCCTTAGTTCTAAGTTGCTTCTCTCCTTGTTTAGTTTCCATGCATTGCTTCTTGCCCTACCCTCAGTTTTTTTGGAGAATAACTTGACTCTGTCTTCTTTTTGAAAGCCCCTGAGATATTGGAATACTGCTATATTGTCACCCCTAGCCCTTCTTTTCATTAAACTAGACATTCACAGTTCCGGCAACTATTCTCTAGTCCCCTAATTATCTTTGTTGCTCTTCTCTGCACTCTTTCTAGAGTCTCATCTTTTTTACATAGTTTCAACCAAAAAGGGTGCAGTATTCCAAGTGTGACCTTAGCAAGGCATTATAAAGTGGTATTGACACTTCATGTGATCTTGATTCTATCCCTCTGTTTATGCAGCCTAGAACTGTGTTGGCTTTTTTGGCAGCTGCAGCACACTGCTGGCTCTTATTTAAATGGTTGTCCACTAGGACTCCCAAGATCCCTCTCACAGTTACTACTATTGAGCGAGGTACCACCTATACCTGTGACTGGTGAACCTATGGCACGTGTGCCATAGGTGGCATGCAGAGCCATATCTGCCAGCATGTAAGCCATCAGTTCCAGCATGCATGCATGTACCAGTCAGCTGATTTTCAGCCTTCCGGAGTGCTGGGAGAGGCTGTTTTTGCCCTCCCCAGGCTTCAGGAAAGCCTCCAGCGCCCGGGGAGGGCAAAAAACGGGTCCAACAGGCTAAACAGAAGTTTGTTTCTGATACCCCAATCATGTTGACTGGGGTATCCCTGACACCATGTGTCAGCTGAATACCATGGATGCTGGTAGGCAAAGGCAGAATTTTTTTTTCCTTGTTATTTTCCTCCCCAAAAACTAAGGTGCGTCTTATACTCTGAAAAATATGGTATTTTGAATTTGTCTTTTAGGTAAAAATCCATTCTGGTCTCATTCAAGAATATTTTTAGTCTCTCTGCTACTATTAGAACATATAAGAACATAAGAACAGCCTTGCTGGAACAGGCCACAGCCCATCCAGTCCAGCATTCTGTCTCACACAGTGGCTCCCCATTTGCTTCAGGGTCTTCCCAAGCAGATGTCTTCACCTGCTTATGATTCCCTGCAAATGGCATTGAGAGATATTGAAACATATTTTATAGTCTACATTTTATAATGATATTGGCCTATAATTTTTTATCTATGTTAAGTCTGAATCTTATTTTGGTGTTAAAGTGAAGTTTGTTTCCATCCAAGCATTTGGTATCTTGGCTTCTAATAATACTTCATTGCAAACCTCCAAAGTTGACAAGCCTAAAGTGTCAGCAGTTTCTACTTTTAGCTCCTCGGGCAGCTGTAAGAATCAATGGGGGCCTACCCATCCACAAACAACTTAATGAATACTCTCCTCATATATAGCTACTTAAAATTGAGCCTTAAAAGAGTGAAAGAGTCAAAATATTGTTGTTGCCATATACAATGTGTACTGAATAAATATACTTAACAGGAAAAAGTGGCTTTTTGTGATTTTTTTTGTCTTTTGTGATCTTTTATGAGCCTTGGTGCTGCTGCTTATTGGATTCTTTATTTAATCTCTTTTTAACTTTTGTATTATGTGTTTCTTATGTTGTATGCCACCCTGAGTCCTTTGGAGAAGGGCGGCATATAAATCCAATCAATCCAATCCAATCCAATCCAGTTGTTAGAATGCATTATTGCAGGCTAACTGTGCCCACAACCTGAAGTTCGATCATGATGGGCCTTGAGATTGACTCAGCCTTCCATCCTTCTGAGGGTGAGGACCCAGATTGCTGGGTGCAATACACTGATATTGTAAACTGCCCAGAGAGTGCTGTAAAGCACTATGGACAGAGGTTGGTTCCTACACATTTAGACTGGTTCAGCCGAACCGGTAGTGATATGTTGGCCTGGGTCACAGAATCAGTAGTACCCGCTGGCTGGCCACACCCCTGAATTGGTCCCCTACTTGCTGTTCTCCTTGCCCAGTCTCTGCTCTGCAGCTTGCCTGCCTGAAGCACACTGCACCTCTGATCTGTCTGCCAGGAACGCCTGCGAGTCACGGCTTAGCTAGTTGCCACTGCCCATTCCCCGTGGCCCTGTCATGCTTCCCTGCCTTCCATGCAGCCTTCCCAGTGGTCCCCCACACCCACGTGCCTTCTGAGGTTGGTGTCCAGCCCGGCCCAGTCAGTGGGTGGAAGGGCAGCCCTTGGTGGGAATGCAGACACTGTGGTGGTGGTGGTGGCGGCGGCGATGCTGCGGGAGGGCAAGTGGACATCCTGGGACTGTTGCACATATGCCTGCCCCATTTTGGGAGGCCAGAGCCTCCCCCCCACTGCAGGGTGATCCAAAGAGGGGAGAGGGGTGCTGCATAAAAGGCTGCCTTCCATCTGGGCCCGCATGCCTTGTGCCAGCTCCGCAGGGCTGCAGGCTCCAAAGCAGCCCATTGGTTTCCCACCTGGCCACCTGCCTGCTCTCTTTGCAGATCAGCCCGTCTGACTGCTGGTGCTACTCCGGGAACTCGGCCTGTGGAGTCCTGCCCTCCAGGGGATGGAGATTTGACTGCGGTGGCGCTTCCCACTGGCGAAGAAGTGGACGCTGCAGGTGGGGGGGGGGGCAGCCCCTCATGCAGGGAGCAAGCCAGGCCTGGATACCATCTGGATAAACTTGGAGCTTGCAAAATAAAGTTAGAAGGAATGGGATATTAGACAATCTTGTAGGCTCCAGGAAGAATGGAGAGTAGCACTAGTTTCCAAACCCAGTGATCAATTTAAAAAAAATCTCATACAATACTTTTAAATACTAATTTTATTTTCAACTGATCATCCCAAAGGTGTTTTTTTTAAGGAGGCAACTCTTCGAGGATATTTTGCTTCTCATCTAAGAAGCTTCTTCAGCTCTGCCAGGATAGTGGGGAATGGAAGGATTTATATTCCTTGCAGACAGCTGGTCATTTGCATCCTTTTAGAGGGTTGTTGAAGCACTTGGAGATTTATCTGTGTCCTCAGGGTCACCTGAGTAATGCTCCTGGTTCCTGACGTCTGCAATTTTTTCTCTGGAAATCCATTCCTACTCCCCTACTATTCTGTCAGAGCTGAAGAAGCTTCTTGGATGAGAAGTGAAACATCCTCAAAGAAAAAACAAAGTCCAGTTGCCTCCTAAAAAAGCACCGTTGAGACAACCATGATCTGGATGACTGAGAATCTACAGACTTTTCAACTAATCTTTTTTCCATACTGAGATTTTTCAAAATAATCCTTGTCTTTAATCAAATGTGCTCCAAGAGTTATCTTCTCCCTATACTAACAACATTCTACCATCTTAGGAGAAAGTTGCAAATTGCAGCAGTATTCTTCTGGATACCCTAATAGGTTGTTATGGGCAACAGCACTATGTACAATATTTCAGAGCTATTGGAGAGATTGAAATACAACCCAGAAGAAAAGAACACTTTTTTCATTTTTTACCAATGTTTACAGATGAATCCATGTACTTAAATCAAGCTTGATTTGAGGCAGATTTTAATCCTTATTTTAGCTTTTGCTCTGCACCCAATGCAGTTCCATAATGCTCCTTTGTTTGTATTTATTATCTATTTTGCATAACTAGAGTTTTAGTTTTCCTTTCTTTTCCTTCTCTGGATCAAGAACAAAGCACTTTTTCATTTTTACCAATGATCAATCATTAAACACTGTTGCTGGAAAGTACACAAAATATTAACACTATAATGTATAATATACAGTGATGCCGAACCTTTTCTTCATGGCATGCCAGAATTGGGCGTGTACGTGCTATTGCACACACCTGCGTGCCCATTCAATTCCCCGCCCAACTGCACATGTGCACGTGACCCCCCCACGCGCATGTGCATGCAACCACTAAGCCAGGCTCCGGAGGCTTTCCTGAAGCGTGGGGAGGGCAAAAATGGCCCACCCCGCCTCCCTAGAGGCCCTCTGGAAGTCAGAAACTTCCAGTCATCCAGTTGGGGCAATTTCCGACTTCTGGAGGGCCTCCGGGAGGATGGGGGAGGTCGTTTTTGCTCCTTACACACACACACACACACACACACACACACACACACACACACACAAAGCTTGCTGCTGCACGAGGTGAGCGCCAACCAATATCCCTGCCTCCTTTCTCTGAGAGCCGTGGCAATGGGGAATTCAAGCCTTTACCAGCCTCCCTTACACACACACACACACACACACACACACACACACACACACACACACACGCCACGTTTGCTGCCGCACAAGGGAGAGGCTTGCAAAGAAGGCTTGGATTCCCCACTGCCACAGCTCTCAGGGGAAGGAGGCAGGGATACTAGCTGGCGCTCGCTTCCCAAGGCATCCTTTCTAGCCTCCCTTACTCCCCTCCCCCACACTGCTTGCTGCTGCATGAGGCGAGCGCCAGTCAATATTGTTGCTGGTGCTCACCTCGTGCAACAGCAAGCGGTGTGTGTGTGTGTGTGTGTGTAAGGAGCAAAAACGGCCTCCCCCATCCTCCCGGAGGCAATGAGAAATCCAAGCCTTCTTTACCAGCCTCCCTTACACACACACCATTTGCTGCCATGCGAGGGAGAGGTTTAGAAAGAAGGCTTGGATTCCCCACTCCCACAGCTCTTGGGGAAAGGAGGCAGGGATACTAGCCGGCGCTCGCTTCCCAAGGCTTCTCTGCTATCCTCCCTTACACACACACACACCCCGCTTGCTGCTGCACGAGGTGAGCGCTGGTCAATATCCATGCCTCCTTCTTCCGAGAGCCGTGGCAATGGGGAATTCAAGCCTTCTTTCCAAGCCTCTCCCACACAAGGCAGCAAACGGTGTGTGTGTGTGTGTGTGTGTGTAAGGGAGGCTAGCAGAGATGCCTTGGGAAGTGAGTGCCAGCTAGTATCCCTGCCTCCTTCCCCCAAGAGCCGTGGCAATAAGGAATACAAGGCTTCTTTACCAGCCTCTTCCTCTCCCTCTCCCCAGCAGCCCTCAGGTGCACATGGGCCGCTCTGGGCGCTTTTCGGGCGCCCATCTTGCCAGGCTGCAATGGTGGCTTCGGAGACATTGACCGTTGGGGAGGGGGAGGCTAGGCAAGCCATGTTAACCCCCCCTCCAGCCTCGGCTCCTCTGAAGAAGCGCCATGGTCGCTTCCTTCCCTTTGAGAGGCGCCTTGTAAAACGGTATTTTCTGACGTTTTGCAAGGCGGCTATCAAAGACAAGGAATGACCGCCAGTGCTACTCTGGGAACTCGGCCTGTGGAGTCTGGAGTTCCAGGGGGAAGGAGACTCTGCCATAGCCCACTCCCCACGTGAGGGGCTCCCCTTCATCCACTTGCGACTTCTGCCTCTTGCTCTGTTTTCTCACTGGTGGTAAGCGAAGTGCCGCCGTGGCCGAGGAGCAGGCAGGTGGCTGGGTGGGCCTGACGGAGCTGGCATGAGAGGCATGCGGGCCCAAGTGGAAGGCAGCGTCTTCCTGCAGCAAGTGTGGGGGCCAGGAGGGGCTGGATGCTGATCTCAGAAGGCTAGTGGGCATGGAGATCTGCCAATAAGGCCACGTGGAAGGCAGGGAAGCATGGCAGGGCCATGAGGAAGGGGTAGGTAGCTAAGGCACAACTATGACTAGATCAACTAAACCTATAAAACAATGACATGGAGGAAGAAATAAAAGTAATCTCAATAAACATAAATGGACTAAACTCTGTAATAAAATGAAAAAGAATATTCAACAAATTAGAGAAATTGAAACTGGACATTATATGCCTACAGGAAGTACATATTAGAAAGAAACACAGGAAAGTTTTGGAACAGGTAAAAATAGGTAACTTATATACAACTCTGGTTGACCAAAGTAAAAAGGGAATAGCACTATCTATTAGAAAGACAATTCAATCAAATATAATTTTTGAAAATGGGGAGAATACTGATGGTGGAGATAATGATGAATTTGAGAAAGATATTAGTGGCAATATATGCCCCAAATGATAAACAAGAAGATTTTTTGGGGAAACTACACAAAACGATAATACAATATGAATATGAAGATATATGTGAGCTAGGAGACTTCAATGCAATTGTAAATAATGGAATAGACCATAACACCACAAAGATGAACAAGAAGCTGAGGAAAACCCTAACCAAAACATATTTCATGATGGCAGAAGAATTAAATTTGCAAGATGTTTGGAGAACAAGACACCCGAAAGAAAGACAATATGCTTTCTACTCAAACAGACACTTATCTTGGTCAAACATAGATATGATATGAATGTCAACAGAGTTAATACTCAACACATTCAAGATAGACATAGATATATTGTTATTGGATTATGATCAGCCCATGTGTGTATATAAAATCGGCAAAACAGACCTTTTTTGAAAATGCAAATAAACCAGGACATTGATTGGCCTACGTTGAAAAAGGAAAGAGAAAAAAGCTGATAAACCAATTGGTGGATGAAGAAGGGAATCTACAACATTCAAATGGAGAAAAGAAAAATAATATTTGAGAATTATTACAACAAGCTGTATCAACATGAGAGGGTACCAGAAGGGAAAATAAGACAATTCTTAGAGAAAACTAGAATAACTAAAATCCCAGAAAAAATTAATAAGCCACTAGAAGAAAGAATTACAATGATGGCGGTAATAGAAGGCATCAAAAGGCAAAAGAAGGGAGCTTCCGGTGACGTCAGGGCGCATTGTCGGTGGAGGAGAAAATCCTGCTTCTCCTAGCTGTCCCTTTTCTGTGGCTGGCGGCGATATATTGCCATCGCGAACTGGAGGGGGGGGGGCTCGCGAAAGAAAGAGGATATTGAGGTGTGTGAGGAGGTGGCAACTTCCACACACTGAAATCCCTCTAAGATACTGCCGCAGGAAGAGGGCGACGTGGGTCACCCCGAAGCTGAGACTGATCCTTTTGGTTGGGGAAGCCCCCGTCACAACTCAATTGCTCTCTTGATGAACTGATCGGAGGTGATCCTCTTAACTTTCTTTTGCCTTTTTGCTGCTGGAAGGTCGGCCGTGGAGTAGTAGAGGCAGCTGTCAGACTGGAGTGAGTGGCCATTTGTACTTGTTGCTGTCCTAGCTGTCTTTTCGACTGCCATACAGGAGGTGTCTGATTTGTGACTGAATTCTCTTTAGTTAATTTACTTTTCTCTCCCCGCGGCTTGGAGTTCTAACACTCCGGACCTCCCCTTATAACTGGACTGCATTGGAGTGGATTCTACTGTCTGCTGAGTTTCGCTGAATTTGGACTTATATTTGTGTGACGGACTATTAAGCTTCTCTTCTGGTCAACAGTAAATGCTGTGGACTCAGAACCGAGGAGATTTGAAGAGCTATATCACCATCTAGTGATTGCGCATGCGCGAAAATGGAGATCCATTTTTGATTACGGAATGGGGCCCGGGGGTCATTTTGCCCCAGGAGGATGTCGCCAGCCCTCATTGATCATCTCCGAGGGCTGGCCCAGCAAGCTTGCATGCCAGCCGTCACACCAGGCTGTTTTGGACGCGGAGGGTGAGCCGAGGGTGTGATGGCGGGGCGAGGAACACCGGAGCGAGGAGCAAGGCCCAAATCGGCCCGTTTCGGCCTAGCGCGGCCTGGCGAGGCAGGCAAGCAGAGGAGGTAGGCCTGCGAAGCCGGGGACGCCGGGGGCATTGGAGTCCAGGCCGGGAGGATATTCCATCGGGCCGCACGAGAAGCTTGCGGATCGTGCAGCCTTCATCCGACCCGACCCGAGTGTTCCCCACCTGATTCGGGGGTGGAGCGGTGGGAGCGGCTGAGGAAGAACGGCTGGAGGATGTCGGAAGAGTAAGGAGCAATGGAGAAGCTGGGAAGGAGAGAGGATGTGAGAGGAGAGTGGAAGAGAGGAAACGTGAGGAAAGAGGACGGGAGGAAGAAGGAGAAATGGAAGGAGAAAGAAGGAGAAAGAAGGAATGGAAATAGAAGGAAGGAGTGAATGGATAGAAGGAAGGAGTGAATGGATGGAGGAGAAGGCCAAGCAGCCGGGTCGTGGAGTGGTGGAACTTTGGCCGAGGAGGACCCAGGAAGATCTCTAGAGTGTGTGCACAGGACTGGAGGATGTAAGCTGAGCCAGCACATGGTGAGCATTTATCATCAGGCCGTGCGGTGGACCAACTGGCCGCACGGCACTAAATGCAGACTGAGGACTGTGTGGCTGAAGAGGACAGATGGGTGGGGCCCTTTTAAGGGGCTAAATCACGATCTTCCCCCATCTGTCGGATTATTAGACTGAATGACTTTTATTCCTCCTGCCTTTATGGACTTGTCATCTTCTATTTGCACTTTACATCGCCACTTTACTTAGACCAGGGGCGTCCAAACTTGGCAATTGTAAGACTTGTGGACTTCAACTCCCAGAATTCCCCAGCCAGCCCTGCTGATTGGGGAATTCTGTGAATTGGAGTCCATAAGTCTTAAAGTTCCCAAGTTTGGACGCCCCTGACTTAGACTCTGATTTGACTTTGACTTGTGATTATACTCTCCTTGGACTATACGGCCTTCGTGTTTTCCCAGCAATGTATTCAAGGCGTGATCTCCTTTGCCTGCGAGAGTCTCCCCTCTCGCAGGCCTGGCCCCCTAGTCTAACACGGGCCCACCTCAAGGATGGAGTGATCGCTCCTGAGAGGTGGGCGAAGCGCAAATTTAGGGGGGGGTTATTTAAATTTTTAATTCGGTTTTTAGGGGGTTCCAGGGAGGAGGGGGGGTCAGTCAGGCGGGGGGGCGACAAGCTATAGGGCCGGCTGGTGGAAGTAGGGAAACGGAGGGGGGGGGAGGGGGGGATCGTTCCCACAGAGGTATTTTCCATCAGATCGGTCCTGGGAAGGGGCAAAGGCGGTGGGAGACGGGATGGGCATTATCTGTTGGAGGAATGTGGCCGCTGGCTACGGGCAGCCACGCGCTCCAACCCCCCATGCTCCCCCCCATGATCTTTTTTTTAGAGACGGAAAGATCTTCCTTTTTCCTCAGACTTCAAAATGTGGTGGAAGAGAGGGATGAGAACTTGGAGGAAATTGTGGGAGGGATGGTGGCAGAGTCTCTGGACACAGCCAGGAGTCAGGTGCAGCACGATATAGATCAGGTTTTCAGGGTGTTTACTGGGTATGCGAAGCATAACAATCTCCCTTGAGAAATCCATGTGCGCTTCAACAAGAAAGCGCTATGTAAGGAATTCTTCAAACGCACTAGGAACCAAACTTTAACATATAAGGGGCGACAGATCACAATTTTGAGGCCGGTTGCGTCTGGGAACAGAGACGGGAGTATCAATTCCTTACCTTATTATTAAGAAGAAATGCAATCTTGTATCGATGGATGCTACCTGAGGGTTTACTAATGACATGGAGGGATAGGAAAATTAGGATTAGAAATTTACAGGAGGCAAGAGACTTTGTACAGCAACAATTTAATCCAACAGACTTGGAAAGAGAACGAGAAGCCGAAGCTGAGAACAGGAGTCTGGAGGAATCGAAAGAAGAAGGTGATATGGGGACAGATAATATAGGGGGAGGAGAAGAAATTGAAGGGATGAGAAGGGGAAGGAGGACCAACACTAGCAATAACACAGAGAGAAACAAGACAATCCAAGAAAGCTACAACCAAAGGGCAGTAAAGAATAGGAAGGACAGGTATAATGGGGGAACATATATGTTTATTGTCAGTAAATATTAACGGCTTAAATGGCCCCTCTAAACGAAATAGAATTCTGAATAAATTGACTAGGTCCTTTGCGGAGAAGGGCGGGATATAAATGTAAATAAACTAAACTAAACTAAACTAAACTAAACTAAGCTCAAATATGATATCATCTGTTTACAAGAGACTCATATAAAAAAGGACCATGCGCATCTATTAAGACAGTGGTCGGCAGACCGCGGCTCGCGAGCCACAAGCGGCTCTTTGGCCCCTCGAGTGTGGCTCTTTCTCCGCCGGGCAGACTCCGGCTGCTGCTGCTGCTACCCCTGATCCCTACAACGCGCAGCTCCCGCTGCCTGAAGGTCACCCAGCAGGGGCATCGGGGAGGGCAGCCGGGCGCGTCTCCACTGGCTCCCTCCGATGGCCACCATGGCGCACGTTCTGGGGCTGCCTGCCAGGCGGGGCTGGGAGAGAGATGGGTGCGCGGCCCCCGGACAGCTTTGGTGGTGCTTAAGGTAGCCGTAGCCTCGGGTGCTCGCCCCGCCCGCCCGCTGCAGGAGGAGGCATCCATAGCCTCCCCAGCCGGCACTAGTTCCTAAGAGAGCGCCCGCTGCTGCTCCTCTCTCGCCTGCTGTCCTCTTCGGCGAAGCGAGCATCGCTCCTGCTGCTGGCCCTCCGCTCCCTCAGCGAGATGCCTTGAGGGTTGCGGCGATCAAGGGAACTGCTGCTCACCTTCCACGGTACATCTTTCTCACTCCCCCCTTTTTCTTCCTGAGCAACTGGAAAGCGCGCAAATTTCAACCCCCCCACCAAAGGGGAAAAAATAGAGTAACAAGTGAGGCTTCCAGTTTCTTTCGGGGGAACCGTTGGGGGGAAAAGGGAAAAGGCAGGAGGGCAGGAAACGTTGTCTGAACCAGTCGTTTTACACTAACTGAAAAGAATCCTCAGTGAGCCAAAACTACTCTTTGCAAAGAAAGAAAAAAATAAAGAGAATTGTCCGCCTCAAAAATAAAACATTGAGTTACTAATAACCACAGCGGACACGAGCCAACTTCACCTGGGCGGCAAACCCAGGGACAAAAACCCCCCCACCAAACGGCACTGAGTGGTGTCCCCAGGCGGAGGCCACCCTTCCTTCAGCTGTCACCCGGGGAGAGGGTCAAGCCAGCGGCAAGGCTGCCCTGCCAGCTCTGGTGATCGCGGGCAGTGGGCAGTTTCCCAAAGGTTGCCAAGAGCGCTCCGGGGCTGCTAGTGCAGCAACGAGCATAACCCATGGTGCTGCTGCTGCTGCTGCTGCTTCGCCTGGGCTTTCAGCCACCTGCAGGAGGGAACACCATGCCGAAGAGAAAGGTAATGCCAGAGCCTCATTCCCCGCTCGGGAAAGGGGAGAAAAATAAGCACAAAAAAAAAGGTCCCCCCCCGCCAGTCCCCCTCTCCCTGTCAATGGTGTCCCGCTTTGCCAATTTTAAAATCTGGTCACCTTACTCTTTCCCCCTGTCTGTCTCCGATTCAATCCCTCCCTTTGCCATTCTCTCTGTGCCTCTCTCCATCTCCCTCTCTCCTCCCTCCCCCCCAAGCAGCGGAAAGGCCGGCATGTGAAAGAGGGAGAGACAGACAGACAGAGGGAGGGAGGGAGGGAATCAGAGAGAGTGACACACACAGAGACAGGGAGAGACAGAGAGAGGGAGGGAGGGACAGACAAATAGACAGAGACAGAGTGATTAAGTGAGAGAGACAGACAGACAGACACACACACACACAGTGACAGAGATGGGTGGAGGGAGGAGAGAGAGACAGATACAGAAACAGACAGACAGACACAGAGAGAGAGACAGAACGAAAAAGAGACAGAGTGTCAAGGTCCGTTTCTTAAAGTACTCAAGAAAGACCACACTTAAACATTGTTTGGAATGAATAAGGTTACTTTTACTGAATACCCAAGATTAACAGACCATAGTGAAGCAGGAAGTAACTAGTTTAGGCGCGAACAATGAGTATTAAAGCTTAAGCCCACCCCAATAGCCCTAACCCCCCCCTAACAGTGTCCAATGTACTTTCTTCTCCGACATCAGGTGGGCAGGTCATCACCAGCATGGAATGTGAGACCGTTAGACCAAAGATAACACCGGCCGGCAACATCCTCCACCAATCTTCCACCAGCTTTCATAATTGAATCCCCAGCGCCCCACCCTCCCCGTTTCCATGGCAGCCAAGCAGCATAAGAAGAAATTAGAAGCGAAGGCTGACATCCGGACCTCCTCCAGCAGCAGGCAGGACCCCCGGACGCCCTCGAGAAGTAGGCATGTTAGATCTGCAAAAGAGACAATAAAAGACAAAACAACATAGAAGAGAGAGGGAAGGGGTTATGGTTTGTGTGGATACGTGGCATAAAACTGGCGTATAAGCTTCGGGGCCTTGAGATGCTCTCTATCCACCCATTCGTTGTGAGAAGGTGGAAAGTCTTTCCACATGACCAAGAACTGTGTTTTATTCCTACGGACTCTGGAGTCCAAAATGTCACGAACTTCATAGTGTTGGTGACCGTCCACCATCGTCGGTACAGGGGTATCAGGATGGGGTTTGCGGAGATCCGAAGTGCGTTTAGGCTTCAACAAGTGAACATGGAACACTGGGTATAAACGACGGTAGGTTTTAGGGAGATCCAAACGGACGGAAACTGAACTGATTATCTTAGTGATAGTGAACGGGCCAACAAATTTAGGGCCCAATTTCTTGCATTTTTGAGGGCTATCCAAATGTTTAGTAGAAACGAAAACTCTATCGCCAACCTTGTAAACCGGAGGAACCGCTCGCTTTTTATCAGCAAAGAACTTATGTGACTGATGTGCATCTTCCAAAGTTTTCCTTATGATAGGCCACACCGAAGACAGTTTGGTGGACCAATCAGCTAGGGAGGGAACTGCAGGCGAATCGTGAGGTAATTCAGGGATGGGTACAAAGTCCTGACCATAGATGATTTTAAAAGGGGTCATATTTATACTGGAATGAACAGAGTTATTATAAGCCACTTCGGCATGTATCAGAAGGTCGGCCCAGTCGTCCTGTTGAAAATTTATAAAGCAACGTAGGTACTGTTCCAAAACGGAATTGGCCCTCTCACAAGCACCGTTCGTCTGCGGATGGTAGGAGGAGCTTAGGCCCTGGGAGGAGCCTATCAATTTCAAAAATTCCTTCCAAAAGCGCGACGTAAATTGAGTACCTCTATCCGAGATGATACGCTTAGGGACACCGTGGAAATGGTAAATATGGTTTAGGAACAACTTAGCTAGCGATTTGGAGGACGGAATTTTGGAACAAGGTACCAAGTGAACTTGCTTGGAGAAAAGATCCGTAACCACCCAAATGACGGTATAGCCCTGTCTGCTCGGAAGGTCAACAATAAAGTCCATCGAAATCTCCTTCCAAGGAGCTTCTGGCTTCGCCACAGATTGTAGGAGGCCTTGGGGCTTCCCAGGAGCACGTTTTGAAGCAGTACAAACAGGACAACTGGCGATATATGACTCAACGTCCTTTTTGAGGGAAGGCCACCAAAACTGGCGTTTAACTAGATGTATAGTCTTAACAAATCCGAAGTGTCCTGCTAATCGCAAGTCGTGTGCCCGTTGCAACACAAAAGGCCGTATGGTGGCAGGGACATAATTTTTTGAACCAATCCAAGGGAGATCATCCCTGATAGTGCAATCACCGGAGTGTGCGGAATACCATCATCAGTAAGTAGTTCAGACTTAATCCGAGCAATCAGTTCAACGGGAGGGTTAGCTTGTACAGTGGATTGACTTCTGGTCGAAACAGGAGAAGCTGGTAAAGTAAGTGGAATCATGGGTTGCACAACTGTAAGTTTAGACACATCATATTGGGGTAGCCTAGAAAGTGCATCAGCCATGAACTTTTTTCCTCCAGGAATATATTTGAGACGAAAGTTGAACCGATGGAAGTAATGCGCCCAACGTAGTTGCCTCGGGGATAATTTGCGGGACGTAGTGAGAGCTTCCAAGTTTTTGTGGTCCGTCCAAACTTCAAACGGATGTGGGGCACCCTCAAGAAAATGACGCCAAGTCATGAGGGCCCAACGGACAGCAAATGCTTCCTTCTCCCAAATAGCCCATCCACGTTCAGTAGTGGATAACTTACGAGAAGTGTAGGCACATGGTTGTAGTTGGCCTTGTTGGTTGAGTTGTAGCAAAACAGCTCCCACAGCGACATCGCTGGCATCAGCCTGAACTACAAACGGGGAGTTGACATCGGGATGCTTGAGGACGGGCTCGGCTGCAAATAAACGTTTTAGTTTCTCGAAAGCAGCCTGGCATTCCATGGTCCAGTTCAGGGGGGTACCAGGTCGAGGTTTACCCTCACCCTTCGTCTTGAGAAGATTAGTAATGGGCAACGCAATACTAGCGAATGAAGGGATAAATTGACGGTAAAAGTTAGCAAAACCCAAAAAACTTTGTAGTTGTCTACGAGTGCGTGGGGGTGCCCATTCCGTGACAGCTTTCACTTTAGCAGGATCCATTTCAATTCCTTCCGAGGAAATACGATAACCCAAATAATCAATCTTGTCCTGGTGAAACTCACATTTAGATAATTTAGCATAGAGCTCGGCGGAGCGGAGCTTTTGAAGAACGGAACGGACAAGCTTAACATGTTCATCACTTGTTTGCGAATACACAACTATGTCATCAAGATAAACGATCACTCCCTTGTACAGGTGTTCGTGGAGAACTTCATTGATCAGTTGCATAAATACAGAAGGAGCTCCCTGAAGACCAAAAGGCAAAACTTTAAACTGGAAACATCCCAGCGGACAGTTGAAAGCAGTCTTCCATTCGTCACCCTCTTTAATTCTTACTCTATAATAAGCTTCACGTAAATCCAGTTTAGTAAAAATTTTGCCCGTAGCAAGGTGAGCTAGCATGTCCTTCATAAGTGGAAGCGGGTAGACATTGTGTTCACAAATAGTGTTTAGGTAAGAGTAGTCCTGAACTAAGCGCAGAGTGCCATCTTTCTTTTCCCTAAACATCACCGGTGCGGCCACGCGTGGCCTAGCAGGTTCAATGAACCCCCGTTTTAGATTCTTACAATGAATTCGCGTAGTTCTTCCATTTCACGTGGTGTCATAGAGTAAATGCGAGGTTTAGGTAGTTGCACTCCAGGGAGAAAATCGATCGAGCAATCAGTAGCTCTGTGAGGAGGAAGCGAATCACAGGACCTTTCGCTAAAAGTGTCTTTAAGGTCCCAATATTCGTCAGGAATCTTGTCCTCCCCAGGAATGATTTCGGGTGGAGGAAGAGCTAATGTGGTGCTTGCAGGCTCTCTAACAGGAGTTAGATTAAGGGGAGAATCATGATTGTGGTTTGAAAGTGTAAAGGCATGTTCTGGCAGCAGTAAAGGTATTCGCACCCACCCCTCTTTCCAGTTAATAAGAGGATTCCATTTACGAAGCCAGTTGATTCCCAAAATGACAGCATTATCAGCTATGGGAGCCACGATAAAATTAATAGTTTCATTATGTGTCTCGCCAATAGAAACTTGAAGGGGTTCAGTAACAAAAGTTGCAGGATTTCCCCCCGCTACAGATCCATCCATTTGGCAAAAAGCGATAGGTACTTTTAAATTCTTTAAGTGAAATCCCATGGCGTAAACAAGATCTTGACTGATCAGACAACGGGAGCAACCGGAATCAATGAGAGCTTGCGTGTTGCAGCTACGGCCACTAGATGGAGCTATAAGCTTTAAATGAATATAAAGAGGCCCGGATCAGCGACTTACCAAATTATCGTCAGAGGAGGCGGAGTCTCCTTCCCAGTCATCGGGCTGGGCCTGTGGTTGGTCAGCGGAAATGTCAAGTGGCTCCACCCCAGTCATCACTGGCCTACTGCGCACGCTTGGAGTTTTAGTTGGCCTTCTTGCCTCAGTAGAAGAATGTGGGCGTGGAGGTTGTTTTGATCTGCAGTTGTTCGCCCAGTGCCCCTCCTTCCCACAGCGAAAACAAGAGCCTGGGCGCGCTGGAGCCGATCTGCGCCCGCCCCTCTGCTTGTGGGAATCCTTATCAGGGGATCGGGGCCTGGGGCTTTCAAATAGTTTCTTCTTCTCAAAACGGGCTGGATCTTGTGAATGGGCCTGGTCCAGCTCCACATCCCCGGCTAATTGAATCCAATCATCTAGGGAATCGGGGCGGTATCTGTTCATGGACGTTTGATAAATGTCCTTATTTAGCCCCTCTGTGTAAAGATCCATCAACGCCCTGTCGCTATAGCCCACCATAAAAACAGAAAGTTCTTGAAAAATTTGGGTGTATTCTTGCACAGACATATCTCCCTGGCGCAAATCTCTCATCTTTATTTTTGCCTTTATTTCAATTCTGGGGTCTTCGAAACATCTTCTAAGCGCAGTCATAAAGCGTTCAAAGTCCCATAACAAGGGTGAGTGAGTATTATGCAGAGAAACCAGCCATTTGGCAGCTTTATTCTCCAAGGCCAAAGAGACAATTCTAATTTTAACATCGTCTTCACAATCATCTGCGTAGTGCTTAACAAAATCACTAACGTGAAGTAGAAAAAATGCTAAACTTTCTGGGTCACCGTCAAACTTAATGCCCAAGGGAGGGAGTTTAGCAGGTCGGCGGGGGGGGGGGCAAATTTCCCTCTGTAATTCTCTGCCGGCTTGAGCAGGAGGGGGAGGGGTAGTTCGTCTGATCTCCTGGGCAGCAGCCGTGGCAGTTTCTTTTCTCTGTTCGCCTTCCAAATAATGCCCCCCCCCCCAGAGTTTATCCAGGGTTTCCCTCTTGTCGCTGGCCTGGCGGAGTAATTCATCAGCCATCTCCTTTAATTCCCTTTCTTCTTTCAAAAGCTCAGATATGGATGGCGTGGGAGAGGAGCGGCGGCGTCTGGTGGTATTGACCCCCGAGCCTACGTCTCCCGTCATCCCCACCCCTTCTGACCAGCGATAACGTTTAGCTGATTCTTCGGCTGCAAGGTTTAAATCTAGGCCGGCTAAAAAATCCATCACTGACCTCGGGTCGTCTTTTGGAACAGGTATATTGGATGCAGTCTCACCCATAGCTTGGGCTGGCAAATCCTCTGAAGCCGGAGGCTCCTCTTTGGCAAGTTCCGACATCAGGTTGTGGTTTTTAATTACTTCCTGCTTAATGTCAAGGTCCGTTTCTTAAAGTACTCAAGAAAGACCACACTTAAACATTGTTTGGAATGAATAAGGTTACTTTACTGAATACCCAAGATTAACAGACCATAGTGAAGCAGGAAGTAACTAGTTTAGGCGCGAACAATGAGTATTAAAGCTTAAGCCCACCCCAATAGCCCTAACCCCCCCCTAACAGTGTCCAATGTACTTTCTTCTCCGACATCAGGTGGGCAGGTCATCACCAGCATGGAATGTGAGACCGTTAGACCAAAGATAACACCGGCCGGCAACATCCTCCACCAATCTTCCACCAGCTTTCATAATTGAATCCCCAGCGCCCCACCCTCCCCGTTTCCATGGCAGCCAAGCAGCATAAGAAGAAATTAGAAGCGAAGGCTGACACAGAGAAAGAAAGAAAAAAGGAAATGGGAGAGAGAGAGATAAAGAAAGAAAGAACTTATGACCACAATTGAGCCCAAAATTTTGGTTGCTAAGCAAGATCGTCGTTAAGTGAGTTTCACCACATTTTCCACGTTGGCCACGCCCACCCAGTCACATGACCACTGAGCCTCTCCCACAAAACAGGCCACACCTTCTTTTGGCTCTCAAAAGAAATTTAAATCGTTGTACTGTTGATATTTGGCTCTCTTGACTAATGAGTTTGCCCACCACTGCACTAAGACATCGGAAATTGGGTAATATGTTTACTGCCTTAGCAAAACTAGTTAAGACTAGCACATATGTGCGAGGGGAACCTTTACCTTTACCTTAAAACAAGTTGGAGACAATGGTTTAAGCAGTGCCATATTATGATATTTGGAAACTCCTTTGATATTATAGTGCTCACTCCAGATTTTCTCCCAAACATAACGCTGGCACTATCAGAGCAAAATGCTATTAAGTGTTTTTGTAGGTAGTTCTTAATAAACCCAACATTTAAAAAAAATTCCATAATTGAAGAACATATTGTCTTTTCATCTTGTTTTTCCAATTCAACTAGCTCAAGGAAAATTGTTGGTGAGTTAACTGAATTCTCAACTTTTAAGTAAAGTATAAGAACTGGTTTTCAAGATGTCACTTGGGCTCCATCAATAATCAAACATATTTTCAGATTATTTTTCAATAATTTTAGTAAATGATTGTTTTCTAATGTCTTTTGCAATGAAACAACTATTTTCACTGCAGTTTTATGTGAATGCAATCCTGTTTCCAGATTTGCTCCATTTTTAATTTGTGATTCTACCTCACCTTCTACATCAGAAAATGGCTTCATCTTTGTGCCAGGTTGTAAACTATATAGAATATTCGATAAGTACTAACTAAATACTTGCCCTGTCTTTTACTAATTGCATCCTGCTAACACTGTTTCAACTTCTCTGTACAGTTGGATAAGAAGTGCTCTTTCATCCTTTTCCTAAGAGAGTCCTGTTGCCCCTCTTTACTTTTCCCAGCAGCCTCTATTTTGAAATGTTTCCACTCCTTAGCTATGTGAATGCTTTTTTCTGCTGCTCTAATGTCAACATTTTTGCAATACTTGCAACCTACTTTTTAAACTGCCAGTCAGTCATATTTCTCCCTAAAGTTGGTGTACTGCTGCAATGTCCAGCAGTCAGGGAGATTAATTTCAGTGTTCAAGTTATCGGAAATACTTGTGTGCTCATGCTGCTTTCTCCAAGTTGGAATGCTTGATGTGGTTGTGACTCTTTTGGATCTTCCAATCTTGTTTCAAATCTTGTTTTCTTTCTGAAAAAAGAGGTCAAACTCTGTTGTCTTTGCATTCTGTTAGGCTACTGCAAAACAACAACAACAATGATGATGTAGTTTGGACTCAACTGCGGTTGTAAGTTGAGGACTACAGATAACGGAAGGGATCTGTTTTCACCCAAAATTGTACAGTCTGTTTTCATCCATTGCTATGGACAATTTGTAATATAGAAATACAAATTGTTTCAAATGGCATAGGGTTTCCTGCCTGAGCAGGAAACCTGAGCAGGTTGGACTAAGAGCTCCACAGTCCCTTCCAACTCTGGGTCTACTGCTGAGCGCATTCCTTGGGTCTTCTAATCCAACCCCCTGCTCAAGCAGGAGACCCTATACCATTTCAGACAAATGGTTGTCCGATCTCTTCTTGAAACCCTCCAATAATGGACCACTTTCCACTGATTACAGGTAGTTCTCAACTTATGATCCCATTGGAATATTGATACTCAAGAATTATTAACTTTATTAACTTTGTTAGATCTGCCTTTGTTCAGTTTTGTTTAAAATAAATCCGTCTTTTTTCTCTCTAAACAACACCGGAGCTGCAGTTTTTGGCTGGGCTGGTTCAATGAAACCCCTGCTAGGTTTTTCTCAATGTCCTCAGTTGTTTCAGCTCCCTCAGAGACATGCTATACATCTTGGGTTTAGGGGGTTTGGCCCTGGGTAGAATTTCTATCGCACAGTCAGTGGAGTGAGGGGGGGGGGAGCTCATCAGAGGCTTTTTCGCTAAAAAAACCTCAACCAAGTCCTTGTATTCTTTGGGTGTGCTCTGGGTTGGCACATTGTAAGCGGCCATTGCTGTTTCTTGATGCTGTGCCCCCTCAGTTTCCTGTTGTGGATTCTCACAAAAGGTCATGTGCATCTGCACTCTTATGGTGTCTTGCTTCCAATTAATTTTGGAGTTCCATTTTTTCACCATGCAAGACCCAAAACTAGTGGCCATTCCATGCCCGGAGCCACTATAAATATACGTATTTCTTTGTGGCTTCCGATGCCAATCTGTAGAGGCTCAGTGGCAAATGAAGCTGGCTCCCCCCTGCTATTGACCCATCTAGTTGGCAAAAAGCAATGGGACTCTTCATTAATTCTCATCTCCCTTGCCAGGGCTGGGCTGATCAAACAATGGGTGCACCCTGAGTCCACTAAAGTGGAGATTTTTATCCTTCTCTCTCAGTTGGGGATAAACAGTCTTAGGGGGAGGGTAAGTGGTTTAATTGGTTTGCTTACCAGTGGTTTGTCTTCTGGATCACTTCCGGACGAGTATGGTTCCTCCTGCTGCGAAGCCAGGGTTTCCTCCTCAAAGAGGGAAGGGAGTGGAGATTCTATGATCTCCCTGCTCCTCAGAGCCATTTTCTTCCCACGTTGGCCCAGTTTCGTAGGTTTCCCCCCCAATGGGTGCTCTGGTTTCCTAGCCAGTGTTTGAGAATGGCATTCTGCAGTTTGGTGCCCCTCTTTTCTACACTTGAAACAGGCTGAGGGTTTCGGAGAAGATACCATTTGCGGGTTGAAAGGCTCTTGCTTCCATTGGGAGGGGGATTTCTTCCACATTCGCTCAGCTCAGTACTGGTTCCTGGCCATGTCGATCTCTGCCTCTTCAGTAGTGAGATACCACTCATGTAGGCGGTTTGGTGCCCCTCAGGCCACGCAGGCATTGTAGAGGTCATCACTCAGCCTGTCTTTGAACCAGCTTACTAGAATTTTTTTTGTTTTTTATTCTCTTACATAGCATTTTAAGTATACATTCACATAGTTGTTATTCTTCTATTCATTTATCATTCTTATGTATTTATTATTGTATTTAATAGGTTATAATATACAATTTGAGTTGCTTTATTTACCACCTTCTTCCTGTTGTAACCCCACCTCATTTCCCCTTTCTTTTTTCCCTCCCTTCTCTACTTCCTTCCTTCCTCCTCTCCTTTCCACTTCAATTTCTCAAAAGTGCCTTGACATTCCATAGTCCAATCCAGAGGCTTACCCAGTCTGGGTTTGGCCTCCCCTTTTGATTTTAGGAGATTTGTAATGGGCAGAGCAATGCTGGTGAAAGAGGGAATAAATTGACGATAAAAATGTGCAAATCCCAAAAAACTTTGCAGTTGCTTGTGTGTGTGAGGGGGTGCCCACTAGTGACCGCTTGGACCTTCACTGGGTCCATTTCAATGCCATTGTGGGAGAGGCGGTAACCAAGGTAGTCTATCTTCTCCTGATGAAATTCACATTTAGACAGTTTGGCATAAAGTTCAGCGGACCGGAGTTCCTTGAGTACTGAATGCACTAATTTCATGTGTTCCTCATGTGTTCCTGTGTAAATAAGGATGTCGTCAAGGTAGACCATTACGCCTTTGTACAGGTGTAAAACTTCATTTATTAACTGCATGAAAACTGCTGGCGCCTCTTGCAGGCCAAAAGGCAGTACTTTGAACTGAAAACATCCAAGAGGACAGTTGAAAGCAGTTTTCCACTCATCTCCTTCCTTGATTCGAACTCTGTAATAAGCCTCTCTAAGGTCCAACTTAGTGAAAAACCTCCCTCTGCCTAATTGGGCTAATGTGTCCTTCATAAGAGGGAGGGGGCAGACATTTTCCACGCAAATACCATTCAGGTTTTTGTAATTAACACATAAGCAGAAGGAGCCATCTTTCTTCTCTCTAAACAAGATAGGAGCGTGGCCTAGTAGGCTCAATGAAAACCTTTCCAAATTTTTGTCAATAAATTTGCACAATTCCTCCATCTCTCTTGGCGTCATTGAGTAAATCTGGTGTTTTGGAAGTTTTACTCCAGGATGGATGTCAATGCTGCAGTCAGTATTGCGATTAGAGGGCGGGAATTATCAAAAGATTTCTCACTAAAAACATCTTTTAGGTCCCAATACTCTTTAGGGATCTTCTCCTCCCCCTCAATTTTTTCACATGCAGCCGCCCCTCTCCCCCTGGGGGCTTCGTGGATCGAATACGCAAACACCCTTTTGTCCAATTGATGCTTGGGTTCCACTTCCATAACCAAGGTAAACCCAATATGAGGGGATGATCCATTCCAGGTTCCACAATGAAACTTAAGGTTTCTTGGTGGTTACCCATCCACATATCTATTGGTTCAATCACAAAATGGGTGCCCCCCGCCCCCAGCTATTGACCCATCCAATTGGCAGATGGTGATGGGAACTTTTAAAGTCCCCATTTTTTAAAGCCCATTCCCCCCCCCACACTTCTGGGCTAATTATGCAGTGTGCACATCCAGAGTCCAAAAGGGCCAGCATTTTCGCCTTGGCGTCAGTAGAGGGCACTTTAAGTTCTACTGGAATAGTCATGGGGCCCAATCAGGAACTCACCAGATGGTCGTCGTCAGAGTTGGTTTCACTTTCTCCTGATGGGGACGAGGGTTCATCTTCTTCCAGGGCTGGAGGGAAATTTTTTTGCTGACTCCACTCCCTTCATTGCGGTGTCTCTCCACTTACCAAGATGTTTATCTGGCTTCTTATTCTCCCCAGCAACCAGAAGCCTTGGCCCCAATTTGACCCAGCAGTTCACTGCCTGGTGCCCCTCCTTCCCACAACGGAAACATGCAGTAGATTATGGCATGTTTGCAGACCAGCTTTTCCCTTCTTTTGAACTTCCTCGGCGGGGGGAGGAGTTGGACTCTTTTCTTTCTCACTGTCTTCACAATATTTATCTCTGGCCAGATCAATTTCCACATCCGCTGCCAATTTGTACTAGTGTTGCAGGCTAAGGGCCCCCTATTTACACAATTCTGATATATCTCCTAGTGTAAGCCATTCTTAAAACTGTCCATCAGTGCCTCCTCTGACCACCCTCTCATGTGGACCGACAGCTCACGAAACTCTTGAATGTAATCAGCCACTGGATTTTTTCCCTGAGCAAGAGTTTTCATGTGGGTTCTGGCTTTTCACTCAATGAGCGGGTCATCAAAGCGTTTTCTCAGGGCAGCCATAAATCTATCAAAGTCTCTCAGCAAGGAGTCATTGTTATGCAAAACCACCATCCAAGCTGCTGCTTTTTCTTCTAATGCCAGGGTAACAAGCCTTACCTTGCTTTCTGCAGTTGGGAGGTCTTCTCCGAACTGTTGCATAAAATTCCAGACCTGGACCAAGAAAAATCTCAGCTATTTTGGGTCCCCTCCAAATTTCACACCAAGGGGGGGAACTTTTGCCATCTGGTGCCTGCGGGGGCCCCCTCTTCCCCTTGATCAGCTCCACCATCTGCCCCCAGGGCCCCCCCTGGGTAAGCCTGGCTCTCAGCCAGTCTCTCCTCTACTTCATGGAAATCCGCTTCTTTTTCAGATCTGCTCTCATGGAAACACTTTTTTCCCAAGCCTCCTGAAAGAGTCTCATGGCGTGGGTCATCATGAGGTCTTCTTCTTCGACTTCCTACCAAACAGCTGCCGGTTGCCGATGTCTGCTTGTTGTAACTCCAGGTGGAATTTCCTCAGGACCACACTTCTGCCCCACTCCCAAAGACCATCTGGGGCAGATGGATCTTTCCTCCAAATTCAGTTCCACCATCTGTTCTGTCTCTAGATGATCCTGCAGCCCCCATGTTGTCCTTCTGGTCGCTGCAGGGGTTAGAAATTTCTTTGAAGTCTTGAATTATTGCACTCCCCTCTGAAGGTGTTAGCTCAGGGATGAGTACAAAAGGAGACCTTGCTTATTGTCAGGCCAGCCTCCTTCATTAACCAAGAAAGAAACCACTCAACTCCATTTTGAAGAATTAAGAGTACTTTTACTGATTATGAAAAGATAGCAGTTAGGTAAAGCAAGGTCTGAAGGCAAAGCACGCGAAATCATACATATCAGTATATGTCTAACCTCCTCCCACCAACATTCCCCATCCTATAGTCCAATCCACAAATCCCTCAGGTGTCATGTGGGTTGCATCTCCAGAAGCATCATCGGGTTGGTATGCAAGACAGTTGGCCTTGACCATCTCAAGGCACCAGCCATCGGCATGTGCAGTAGATGGTGTGAACATACTCCCTTTTCCAATATCTCTCCTGCACCAGTTAATCCCATTCCCAAATACCAAAGCCCCTCCTCCCATTAAAATGGCAGCCGAAGCAAACAGCAAAGCAGAGGCTGACAGTAACACGAGACCAACACCATTCAAAGTAGTGAGTGGCATGGACTTTGTCCCAATGCCTGAGTAACCAAGGGATGCCCCTTTCTCAGTCAGTTTGACTGATTGGATGTCAATATTAAAACCAACCTGGTAGAATGTCAAAAAAGCGCTGGCTAAAGTGGCACAAGTCTGTAAGAAACAGGCAGATAAACACCGAGCTCCACAATAGCCATTCCTGATGGGAGTGAAGGTTTATACCTCTTCACAAAATATTTGAGGTTAAAACTCCCTAGCAAGAAACTGGGCCAAAGTTTATAAAGACCATTCCCCATAGTTAAGTTCATCAACCCAGTCACAGTGTAATTGAAACTGCCCTGACTTCTAGGGAAGCTACACCCGATATTCCATCGTAGCCTCTTAAAACCTGTGGTCAGATCCACTCTGAGACCACTACCCCGGGGGCCCCTGGGCCCTATGGTCATAGGGGTCCAAACCCATTATGAGGTGCAATGAATCCTTGATTCGAAGTGACACAGGAGACAACTCCAATACTCAAACAAGTGGAAGGGCTACCCCTTGTCAGAGGCATCTTGGGTAAAGAGTAGAAATATCTAGGCTGATTGCCTTATAGAAAAATTCCATGCAGAAAATCCAAACAAGCCCAGGGGGAAGACGTAGCCTTAAATCCTATATCTCTATTCAAATTGTTTTTGCTTCGCACAGGTCACTTTTAGAAAGTGAATGGAGCCGAATGTCAACTCATAAAGTTGCCATGGTGAGGAAAGGTGGGGAGCACATCCCATGCATACTTTCGGCTAGAGTCGAATCTTAGATTATTACAGCAGGCTTGGGAGGGGTGCACCTAATTGGGGAATGTGATTTATGACACAGACTGATGGGAGGGAAGGAACAGGGATAAAGCAGCTGTAATTGAAATGAGGTTCAGATCTGATAGCAAAGTGGAATTGCTAAAATGGTGCTCCTAATAAATGACTGAATTTCTTTTGAAACTTGTCTCGAGGCTAATGAATTAATTAGGACATCTTTCGGAAACCTGACAGCAATGTAGAGGCGTTGGGCAATTCCTATTGTGGCTGAGGGTAATCCTACCTTTGTTGGAACTAGGGTGAGGGTATTTGCTTATGAGTAGAGCTATTTTTCTCTTTAACTCTTAAATGCTGAGTGCTATTAAGAAAGGTGTGGGCTGCTTTCTGTCTCCAAGAGCATATTTGTCCCTTTAGGAAAATATAATATTTTGCCTTTTTAATGTTTTGTAAAATATTTCATTCTTTTAGGAAAGGGGTGGGTGCTAACTTTTTACAATACCATTCATAAGAGACAATTAAAAAGTAAAAAAAGAAACAAAATAAACCAAAACACCTCATCAGCAATCAACACCCAGATAAACAGAGTTTAACACCAAGATTAGTACTAGAACAACAGTCGAGAAGTAAACAATTCCTCAATCAAGGAACTACCAACTCAGACAAACAATTTAGCAGTAAAGAACCAGTAAAGCAAGTAATTAAGTAATTAAGTCTTTACTGGTTCTCAGTAAAGAACCAGTAAAGAAAGTAATTAAGGAACCAGCAAGAACACTCCCACCAACACTGACAGGGCAAGCCACTAGTATACAAGAGACAGGGAGCACAAATCCCATTTCCTTCTAGCACTGAGGATGTTACCTAGTTGAGTAATGAAATGTATGCACAAAAAACATCCAAGCTTAGACAGCACCAAGGAATCCACATTTTTAATGGCCTTATGCCAAGATTATAACTTTTCTATATCAATATCATCATATCTTAATTATTTTCTTCTTTGCTTGTGTCAGCCTCCGCTTTCTCTTTGACAGGTTGTCAAAGAGACTTAAGGCTACCACATGTTTATTGGACCCGTGTCCCTCCTGGCTTGTACTGGCATCCTGGGAGACGACACGAGGCTGGCTCCAGGGCATTGTCAACGCATCTCTGAGTGAGGGGTCCTTGCCTGCCATCTTGAAAGAGGCGGTAGTAAGGCCCCTCCTCAAGAAGCCGTCAGGCGATTGGAGCAATATACCAGCAACAAAATGCACAACTTATTATTAATGGAAATTTGTCTACAACTTTCGAGATACAAAAAGGTACAAGACAAGGTTGCCCACTATCTCCATTGTTATTTATTTTAACTTTGGAAGTCTTGTTGAATACAATTCGGGACTCAAACTCCTTAAATGGTATAGCTATTAGGCAAAAGGAATACAGAACTAGAGCATTTGCCGATGATCTGGTTGTTACCCTTTCACATCCTTTGAACTCAATAATCCAGATGAAAAATATTATAGCAGAATTTGGCATGGTGTCTGGGTTTAGACTAAATCAAAATAAAACGAAAATGATGGTTAAAAACATGACAGAAACTCAAAGAAAGAGACTTGCAAGTTTGGCAGGTTTTGAAATAGTTTCCAAGGTCAAATATTTAGGTATACAAATTGCAGATTCAAATATAAAACTTTTTCAAAATAATTATGAAGTGTTGTGGCAAAAGATACAGAAAGACCTACAAGCATGGAAAAAGTTACAACTATCTTTGCTTGGAAGGATTTCAGCAATTAAAATGAACATTCTACCTAGATTTATCTTTTTATTCCAGATGATACCGGTGCTCAAATCAGATAAAATTTTGTTAGAATGGCAAGCAACATTAAATAAATTTGTTTGGAAGGAGAAAAAACTGAGAGTAAAGATGAAGATTATGCAAGATACTCGTGAAAGAGGTGGCCTCAGACTCCCAAACCTTCGATTGTATTATGAAGCTGCGGTATTGACGCATGTAGCAGATTGGTTTGGGAAAACAAAAACTGAATTGTTGAATATAGAAAGTCACGACCTTGTTCTGGGATAGCATGCATATCTTTTTTATGAAGATAGGGTGGATAAAGTGTTTAATAATCATGTTCTCCGAAATGCCCTGATGAGAATATGGAAGAAGCACCGGCCTAATTGGGATTATAAAATACCGCTTTGGTTGGATCTCGCAGACACCATGTGGATTACAAATACTAAGTCACTCGGGGGGTGTTTATATAAAGATGTGCTTATTGCTGATGGGGACGGATGGCAGTTGAAAACTTTGGAACAACTGTTGGAAGAAGGAATTACTTTAAATTGGTTACACTATATACAGTTACAGAAGAGATGGAAAGAAGATTGTAGGGTTGGCTTTATGGATAAAGAAGTGGAACTGTTCAAGCAGATAAAAGAGACTGGCCCAAAACATGTTAAAAGAATATATAATGTATTGTTAGAAAGAGACTCAGAAAGTAAATTGGTGAAGGATTGCATGATTAAATGGGCTCAGAACTTTGATGAATTGGTTATGTTGGATACGTGGGAAAAAATATGGGTTCAGAATGTTAAATTTACGCAGTCACAAAATCTAAGGGAGAATTTTTATAAAATGTTTTACAGATGGTACTTAGACCCTAAGAAATTATCATGTATGTACCCAAATGTTAAACCAAAATGCTGGAGGTGCGGGTGTTTAGATGCTACCTTTTTTCATGTATGGTGGACTTGCAATAAGGTTAAAGCTTTTTGGATAAAAATATGGTGGGTTATGCAAAATGTATTTAAGCAAAGAATACAATTTACTCCGCAAATGTTTTTATTGGGTATAACTAAGGATTTTACAAAAGGGGAAACAAAATTGTTTTTGTATATGGTTACAGCAGCTAGGTTGCTGATTGCTCAGCATTGGAAAAAAATTTTTTTACCGACGATTGATCAATGGATTCAGAAAGTGGCGGGATTTGCGGAAATGGCAAAAATTTCAGCTTTCTTAAAAGATCAGAAGCAGGAGAATTATACACAGGAATGGGCAAAATGGATTGATTATATACAGAATAAATATCAGACTAGGAAATATTATGTAGCCTTTAGGTAAGAATGGTTAGATTGACAGGTCAACAGAGTAAATAATATATGGGATGTTTGGAATTATTAGAGTGGTGTATAGCGGAAGTCAGGGGGGTGGGTTTGAATGGGAGGTGGGGGAGGGTTAGGGTGGAGGGTGGGGAAATATATATGTATAATTAATTTAGAAGATGGGATTAATGGGATACTGTTATTTTAAAAAGAAATTTATATTATGATTTATATATGTTTAATTAATCTAGAAGATGGGGTTAATGAGATATTGTTACTTTAAGAGAAATTTATATTATGATTCTTGGGAGGAGAGAGGGTACAATATTTGTATGAGAACCTTATTTTAAGATGTGGGGGAGGGGAGGGGGCTCAGTATGTGTATGTGATTTATATTATATGTTTGGGGGGAGAAAAAGGGGGGGAAACTTGTTTGTATAAAACTTTTTCAATAAAAAAAAGAAGAAGCCATCCCTGGATCCAGCATTGTTAGAGAACTATCGTCCGGTCTCCAACCTTCACTTTTTAGTGAAGGTTGTTGAGAGTGTGGTGGCCCAACAGTTTCCGCGACACCTGGAGGAAATTGATTATCTAGACCCGCGCCAGTCCGGCTTCCGACCCAGTCACAGCACCGAGACGGCATTGGTCGCGTTGGTAGATGATCTCTGGAGGGTGCGGGATAGAGGATATTCCTCTATCCTAGTCTTGTTAGATCTCTCAGCAGTTTTTGATACCATCGACCATGGTATCCTATTGCACCGACTGGGGGGGTTGGGGCTGGGAGGCACCGTTTTACGGTGGTTCTCGTCCTACCTCTCTGGTCGGTCGCAAAATGTGTTGACGGGGGCAGTGGTCGGCCTCGAGACCCCTCTGATGTGGGGTCCCTCAGGGGTTGGTCCTCTCGCCCCTACTATTCAACACATATATGAAGCCGCTGGGCGAGATCATCCGTGGTTTTGGGGTGGGATATCATCTGTACGCTGATGATACTCAGCTGTACATATCCACCCCAGGCCACCCTAACGATGCCGTCGAGGTGATCTCCCGGTGTTTGGAAGCCGTACGGATCTGGATGGGTAGTAACAAACTCAAGCTCAACCCGTCCAAGACTGAGTGGCTGTGGCTCCCGGCACCCTGGTTCAGCCAGATTGCTCCAACTCTGGCCATTGGGGGCGAAACACCGCCCCCCGTGGAGAGGGCACGCAATTTGGGTGTCCTCCTGGATTCCCAGCTGTCCATGGAGGACCATGTGGCGTCCGTGGCCAGGGGGGCCTTACATCAGGTACGCCTGATGCGCCAATTGCGCCCCTTACTGGACCGGGCTGCCCTGCGCACAGTCACCCAAGCACTCGTGACATCCCGACTCGACTACTGTAATGCTCTCTACATGGGGCTTCCCTTGAGGTGCACTCGAAAGCTACAGTTAGTCCAGAATGCAGCCGCGCGGGTGATTACGGGAGCGCCTAGACACTCCCATATAACACCAATCCTGCGCGAGCTGCACTGGCTTCCTGTGGTCTTTCGGGTGCGCTTCAAGGTTTTGACGACCATCTTCAAAGCGCTTCATGGCTCGGGGCCTAGTTATATGCGAGACCGTCTCCTGCCCCATACATCCCTACGGCCGATCCGCTCCCACCGATAGGGCCTTCTCAGGGTGCCGTCGGCCGGACAATGCCGACTGGCGACACCCAGGGGAAGAGCCTTCTCTGTGGCAGGCCCTGCCCTTTGGAACGACCTATCCCCTGAACTTTGCACCATCTCCTACCTCCGCCTCTTCCACCAGTGTTTAAAGACACATTTGTTCCATTTAGCCGGCCTAGCGTAACCTCCACAAATGACTATTTTAGACAGTTTTAAATTTGGGGATTTTAATTTGTTTTTAGCGCAGGATGGGTATCAAATAAGTTTTTTAAATTTTTACTTGATTTTGTATTGTATTTTAAATTCCTGTGCGCCGCCCTGGGTCCTTTTGGAGAAGGGCGGGGTATAAATTTAATAAAATAAATAAATAAATAAATTTACTGCTTGCTTCAGCTGCCATTGAAACGGGGAGGGAGGAGCTTTAGTGTTTGGGAATGGGACTGTATAGTGCAGGAGGGAGATTTAGAGAAGGGAGTATATTCTCGCCATCTACTTCGCATACTGGTGGCTGGGGCCGTGCGGTGGTCAAGGTCAACGGTCTTGCATGTCATCCTGATGATGCTCCTGAAGATTCAACCCACATGACACCAAAGGGGTTCACGCATTGGACAATGGGGTGGGGGTTATTAGGAAAAGGGGGTTGGATATATATTGATATGTATGCTTTCGCGCGCAAAAGGCTCAGACCTTGCTTTACACCTATGCTGTTCTTTTCATAACCAGTAAAAGTACTCTTAATTCTTTTAAAATGGAGTTGAGTGGATTATTTCTTGGTTATTGTTAGAAGCAGACCTGACAGCTTGATGAATACAGCGGAAAGTCCTTAAGATCTGTGGCAATTTATATGTACTGTAAAATAAAGAAATACACAAATAAATACAAGATACAGATGTTATAATCTATCGATTCTAAAAGTTTTGAGGTTTTTTTCAAATTCCATTTCTCAGACTATTATATGCAACTAAAACAAAACGGTCTTTTTAAAAACTGAAAGCAAATGGCATTAGGTAAATGGCATCTATTTTATTTTATCTTATTTTATTTTCTGGGGAATTCACAGTTCTCTGAAGAAGGAAAGAAGTAGATAATTAAGCAATTAGATAGCAGTTGGGTGCACAGGACTTTTACAGCACTGAACTCACACACACTTAGCAAAAGGAGTTTGCAATGGAACTTCCTGGAATCAGGCTACATTAACTGAGAAAGCTATTTCTAAAAAACAAGTTGCATACCATAAAGGAAGGGAGGGAGGGAGACTGTTTTAGTTACTACTAAAGTGTAACTTTCAGGAGTATTATGCTATTAATTTTAGATTGTCCATGTACACTCAATATGATCATTGATCATACTGGACACTTTTAAACATCATACTCACCCTCAGTGGGATCTAAAATAAATGACATGGGTAACTCTCAATTTCTAGATGTCCTGAGCAATGAAAGTACATAAGAAGTTCAACACAATTCTAGGCTGCATAAACAGAGGGATAGAATCAAGATCACGTGAAGTGTGAAAAGAAACGTCAGAATGTTCTGGGCACATGTCTAAATTTGAATTTGAAAGAATGTCTTTCTTCCTTAGGTTTCAGAACATTCCTGAAAGGGAAGGTGAAGATTTAAGAGACCTAATGAGTGGAATATTAGCAGATTATATTAAAAAAAGCAAAGAATACCTTTGGGGGGAAATAGATTTAATTTATAGAATTAATTCAGCATATGCTAGAATAAATGAAGTCCCCAGAGAGATTCATATTAAATTTTTAAGAAGGTACACATGGGAGGAGATACTGAGGGCACAACGGGAGGGCCCATTGAAATATGAGCAAAAAGATATTGCCATATTAAAACAGATTCCAAAAGAGATTAGAGAAGCAAGAAGGAAATTTTCCTTCTTGTCTAAAAAGTTATATAAAAATGGAATCTGGTTTAAATGGTTAATGCCTGAAGGAATGTTGGTATTCTAGGAGGGAGGTAGAATTAGAATTAAAACAATAGGGGAGGCAGAGGCCTTTCTCAAAAAACATTCCTCAATCCTGGGAGATGAAGAAGAAGGAACAGGAGGAGCCACGTCCCCGCCCTCTGAGGGGAGGGAGAAAGAAGGTGCGATAGCAAAAAGGCTCAGATCTCAAAAATAATTAATTTGGAATTATTGTAATTCTTGAAATGGATGAAAATGTAAAACTAAAGATCGAATGTATGAATTTAAAAAAAAATGTGCTAAATGTATACATCTCTTAACACTATTTGTTTAACATGATATTGTATGAGAAACTGATTGCAGTCACCATCTCTGGTATGGAAGCTCTAAAATGTATAATATAAACCCTAATTACCCTTTCCCTATATTATAAAATTGTAAAATCAATAAAAAACTTTTATTCAAAAAAAAAAGATCACGTGAAGTGTTAATACCACTTTATAATGCCTTGGTAAGGCCACACTTGGAATACTGCATTCAGTTTTGGTCGCCATGATGTAGAAAAGATGTGGAGACTCTAGAAAGAGTGCAGAGAAGAGCAACAAATATGATGATTATTTATTTATTTATTTATTTATTTTATTTATATTTATTTAATTTGTATACTGCCCTTCTACCTCTTGGGACTAAGGGGGGTGAACAGCCACAGTAAAAACAGAAAATACAAAAGTTAAAATGACATATTAATATATATTAAATAATTTGGCCCATAATTTAAAACCCAATACTAAAACCCAATTAAAACAAGGCTATGACAGGCCGACTCCATGAAATAGATGTGTCTTCAGGGTCTGACGGAAGAGACGTAGGTCTGAGATCGTATGTAATTCAGGGGATAGGTCATTCCAGAGGGCCGGAGCTGCCACAGAGAAGGGTCTCCTCCTGGGGGTCGCCAGCCGACATTGTCTGGCCGACGGCACTCTGAGTAGGCCCTCTCTGTGGGAGCGAACTGATCGGTGGGAGGTATTTGGCAGCAGGAGGCGGTCTTGCAGATAACCAGGTCCCTTGCCATGGAGCGCTTTAAAGGTGGTCACTAATATCTTGAAGCGCGCCCGGAAAGCCACAGGCAGCCAGTGCAGCTCACGCAGGAGAAGTATCACATGGGAGCGTCTAGACGCTCCCAAAATCCCCCGCACGGCCACATTCTGAACTAACTGGAGCCTCTGGGTGCATCTCAAGGGAAGCCCCATGTAGAGAGCATTACAGTAGTCCAGGCGGGAGGTGATGAGAGCTTGAGTGACAGTGCGTAAGGCATCACGATCCAGAAAGGGACGCAACTGGCGTATCAGGCGGACCTGAGAGAAAGCCCCCCTGGCCACGGCCGTCATGTGCTCTTCTAAAGACAGCCGAGAGTCCAGGAGGATACCCAAGTTGCGAGCCCTCTCTGTGGGGGCCAATGACTGGCCCCTTATAACCAGAGATGGCGTCAACTGGCTATACCGTGACGCCGGAAGCCACAGCCACTCAGTCTTGGATGGGTTGAGTCGAAGCCTGTTCCACCCCATCCAGACTCGCATGGCCTCCAGACACCGGGACATCACTTCCACGGCATCGTTGAGGTGGTCTGGGGTAGAGATGTACAGCTGAGTATCATCGGCGTACTGATGGAACTCTACCCCAAAGCCATGGATGATCTCACCCAACAGCTTCACATAGATGTTGAACAGGAGGGGTGAGAGGACCGACCCCTGTGGAACCCCACAAGTGAGGTGCCTCGAAGTCGACCTCTGCCCCCCCTGCCAACACAAACTGTGACCGATCAGAAAGATAGGAGGAGAACCACCGTAGAACGGTGCCCCCCACCCCTAACCCCTCCAGCCGGTGCAGCATGATACCATGGTCGTAGGTATCAAAAGCCGCTGAGAGATCTAACAGGACCAGGCTAGAGGAACAGCCCCTATCCGAGCCCTCCAGAGATCATCGACCAATGCGACCAATGCCGTCTCCGTGCTGTGCCGGAGTGGCGCGAGTCCAGATAGACAGCTTCATCCAGGTGCTGAGGGAGCTGCCGCGCCACCACACTCTCAACAACCTTCGCCATAAACTGAAGGTTGGAGACAGGACGATAGTTGACCAGAACAGCCGGATCCAGAGATGGCTTCTTGAGGAGGGGTCTCACTACTGCCTCTTTCAAGGTGGCCGGCAAAAGCCCCTCACTCAGAGAAGCATTGACAATTCCCTAGAGCCAGCCTTGTGTAACCTCCTGGGAGGCCAGTACCAACCAGGAGGGACACGGGTCAAATAAACATGTGATGGCGTTCAGCCGCCCCAATATCCTGTCCATGTCCTCAGGAGTCACAGGATCGAACTCCTCCCATGTAACATTCTCAGGACCTGCCTCAGTCAACCTGTCTGAACTAATCCAGTCGGAGGCCAAACCGTCCCGAATCCGATCAATTTTATCATGCAGATAATGCCCAAAATCTTCTGCTCGACCCTGCAAGGGAACATCCCGCTCTTCCAGGTGGAGCAGGGAGCGGGTCACCTTAAACAGGGCGGCTGGGTTGTTATCTGCAGATGTGACAAGAGTGGAGAAATAGTTGCGTTTCGCCGCTTTTATCGCCACCAGGTAGGTCTTTAAATAAGACCTTACCAGTGTCCGGTGAGACTCGGAGCGGGTGGCTCGCCAGACGCTCTCTAGGCATCTCTTCCGACGCTTCATCGCCCTCAGCTCCTCAGAAAACCAAGGAGCCAAGAGAGTTTGGCGCCAGGTAAGAGGCCGTAAAGGCACGACACGGTCCAAAGCCCCTGTGGCCACACTGTTCCAGGTGCCCACCAGGTCTTCAGTCGAGTCATGGGTCAGGATCTCAGGTATCGGCCCAAGCTCCATCTGGAACCTCTCAGGGTCCATCAGGTGCCTGGGGCGGAACCATCTCACCGATTCCGGTTCTGCCTCCCTGCGGTAGAGTGCAGCGGTTGGAAAGTCAAATCGAAGGAGGGAGTGATCTGACCAAGACAAGGGTTCGATGACTATTTCCCCTAAACCAAGATCACTCAACCACTGGCCAGAGACGAAAGCTAGATCCAGAGTGTGTCCGCCAATGTGGGTGGGGTCATGAATTAACTGGGTCAGGTCCATGGCCATCATGGAAGCCATGAACTCCCGGGCCATCTCAGATGTCTCACCGAACGATGCCAAGTTGAAATCCCCCATGACTAGCAGCCTGGGGGTGCCAACCGCCACCTCGGCTATCATGATGAGAAGCTCAGGTAGGGCCGTTGATACGTAGTGGGGAGCCAGGTATGCAATCAACAGGCCCAACTGCCTCCCATGACCCCACTTCACGCAGAGGGACTCACATCCAGCTATCTGAGGCACAGTGGTCTCCCTCGGATCAAGACTCTCCTTTATAACAACTGCCACCCCCCACCCCGATCCTGGGCTCTTGGCTGATGAAATGTATGGTAACCCGGTGGGCATATTTTAACAAGGGGCACCCCCCCTCTTGGGCCAACCAGGTCTCCATAATACCCGCCAGGTCCGCACCCCCCTCCAAAACTAGATCGTGAATGAGGGGGGCTTTATTGACCACGGACCTGGTGTTACATAGCATCAGCCGGAGACCCAGGCCCTGAGATCTTAAACCCCCTGGGCTGCAAGGGGAGCCGTGAGGGCCAGAGCGCGCCACCGCTCGAAGACAGCAAGTGCGCCCTCCCCTCACATGATATGGCCCTTGGCTCCCGCCATACCTGCCCCTCCCACTCATAGTACTGATGGAATAACCCTCTTTTGGACAGACCTTCACTCCTTCCCCAGTTCTGGACACTACACCCTCCCCGCCAAGGCCCCTAGCTGGCCTAAAAACAATCCCCGGTGGGTTTTCCCCCATACCCACCACCCTAGTTCTAATTTGACCCTCCCCCTCCCTGGGACCCCTTAAAACATAAGTTAAAAATTTTGCTAAAAAACCCCTCCGCTTCTGCTTAGATGTATTCCACTAGGGGACTAGTGGAGACTAAACTTCCATTAGGGGACTGGAGACTAAAACATATGAAGAATGTTTGCAGGAACTGGGTATGTCTAGTTTAATGAGAAGAAGGACAAGGGGAAGCATGATAGCAATGTTCCAATATCTCAGGGGTTGTCAAAAAGAAGAGGGAGTCAAACTATTCTCCAAAGCACCTGAGGGTAGAACAAGAAGCAATGGGCGGAAACTAATCAAGGAAAGAAGCAACTTAGAACTGAGGAGAAATTTCCTGACAGTTAGAATAATTAGTCAGTGAAACAACTTGCCTCCAGAAGTTGTGAATGCCCCAACACTGCAAGTCTTTAAGAAGATGTTGGATAGTGGACTTCGTTTCCTGTTTCCAGAGGCGACGGACGCGTTTGCCAACGTGTCCGCCGCTTGCTTTCTCTGGTGAGCCCCTTTGGGGGCTTTGAGGGTCCTGGAGGGACTCTCTTCACCGTAGGGATGGCTGCGGGGGCATCCCCACACAGACAACGGTCAGTGGGGAGCCTTTTCTGCTTTGACCTAGGAGCCGGAGAGCTGATAGCGGGGGGGAAAACCTCTCGCCAACGGATGCCGGAATAATTGGAAAATTCCTATCCAGATGGAAATGTCGGGGACGGAGGATTGCATCGGGTCTCCTGCATTTAAAAAGTGACTGTGAGTTATTTAATTAATTCAATCTGTTTGCAAAGAAGAATAGAGGGGGGAGTTTTGTTTGCAGAACCCCCCCCCCCTTGTAATTTTGAAATGTTCTTCGTAAAGAAGAAGGAAAAAAAATTATTGACATCCGAATGAATACTACTTCAAACTGGAAACTTTGTTATTTAAATGGCTATAGTGGCAATATTGTAATGAGCTCTTTGCAACAAATAGAACTTTCCTTTTCACTTTCTTCCCAACAATGAAGCGGAAAATGGCTTCCCTTTGTTCTTAATTGGAACTTCCCCTGACTCAGTGAAAGCAGTCTCACGGCGCTGTTAAGAACTCAATGAACAATTTATTTTACACCTCTTCCCCAAGAAGCCTTCGGTGACTCTCCCAAAGTGGATGCTTCCTTTTTCAATTAGAGGATTAATCTTCTTCTCTGGTCTTTACTACAAATTTGGATTTGAATCTTCAATTGAACTTTTCTCCGGCTCTTTGGACTTCTCTGACTGCTCACTTTTTTGATGCCATTTTTATTGCATAATTAAATTAGAACAATGGCACATAGAAAACCTCCCGCTGGAAAATCACTTTCTGCCCCATCATCTGCTAGATCCAGTCCGATCCAACAACAAACCAAAATCACTGAGATGTTACAGAAAGAAGTGACTGGAGAGAGCTCTCAAGAACCAACCACTAAGGAGATGCTGCAGGACATAATGACAGAAATACGTGAAATTAGAAAGGACTTGGCAGATTTAAAGTTAGAAATGCGAGAGACAAAAGGAAATACATTAGAAAATAAACAAAAAATTGAAGTTTTAGAGAAAGGAGCAGAGGAGACAAAAGAGGAGTTAGGAGAAATGCGGAAAGAAACGGGAGAAATTAATATGCAGATGTCAAAGATTGAGTTTGAAAGAATGTCTTTTTTCCTCAGATTCCAGAACGTTCCTGAAGAGGAAGGGGAGGACCTTAGGGATTTAATGAGTACAATTTTAGCAGATCTTACAAAGAAAAATAAAGAATTTTTCTGGGGGAATATAGACATGATTTATAGAATTAATTCTACATATGCTAGGATAAATGATGTGCCAAGAGAAGTTCATATTAAATTTTTAAGCAGGTCAATGAGGGATGAGATACTGAGGGCTCAACGGGTGGACCATTAAAATTTTAAGACAAAGAAATTACTATATTGAAGCAGATTCCAAAAAAAAATTCGTGAGATCAGGAGGAAATATTCCTTCCTATCCAAAAAATTATTTAAAAAAGGAATCTGGTTTAAGTGGTTGATGCTGGAGGGATTGCTGGTATACTGGGAAGGGGGTAGAGTTAGAATCAAAACAGTAGGAGAGGCGGAGGCTTTTCTTAAAAAGCACTCCCCACTCCTAGAAGAAAAAGAAGAGACGGGGGGCAGCGGCTCCGCCCATTGAAAAGAAGGAAGAAGAAGAAACTATTGCTAAGAGACTTAGATCTCAAAAATAATTATGTTTGAAATTCACTATAACCAAGATGGATGTTAAAAAAAAAAGTATGATTGAATGTATGAAATGTAATATGACATGTTTATTTCTCACCACTATATATATACCACTATGTATTTGTATGAAGCCTCGGAGGTGAACACCGACCCTGGCATGGAAGTCCTAAAATGTAATCATTATACCTTACCACTTCCCCTTTTCCTATAAAATTGTAAAAACCAATTAAAAATTGGTTTAAAAAAAAAAGATGATGTTGGATAGACATTTGTCTTAAATGGTGTAAGGTTCCTGCCTAGGCAGGGGGTTGGACTAGACTCCAAGGTCCCTTCCAACTCTGCTATTGTATTGTATATTGTAAGTTTTCCAACTTTGTACTGAAAATAACATTTAAACAATCGTGCAACTTTCAGACATTTTCCTTCCAGTAGAGCCACCTGGAATTTTAATTTCCAAGTTATGCGTAGGACCTTCTGCTGTTAGGGAATGTTATCCCTTCATTCTGTGTTTTGGATGGCATTGTCCTAAGGCCAGTTTTCATATCCCATTTTCCACTTGGTGGGCCTATGCAGTCCCCCTTTCCTGTCCCTTCCTGTTTCTTCTAAAATGATGTTTAACACTCTTAAATGGCTACAGGATATGCTTGGCTCTTATTTCTCCAAAAGCAGGAACTTTGAACTGAAAGGGTACCAAACATTTTCTGCATATCCTTCTCAATGTTTTTTTATTCTGAAATTGCATACAACAGCACTGTTCTGTCCTCACTACTCATTACTCTGTGTGCAGTTTGACATGCAGCTAACCCAGTAGTGGGCTCCAAATTTTTAACAACCGGTTCTCTGCCCTAATGACTGGCTGAGTGGGCATGGCTGGGTGGGTGTGGCTGGGTGGTCATGTGACTAGGTGGGCATGGCCAACTCAATCCTGACAGCCATTAGGATACTTACTTTTCCACAGGAACAGAAAGAGCAGCTCTTGCTGGGAGAGCATCTTGCGCAGCTCAGTGAAATTTAGCAGCCGTGAACCACCGCTTTCCTCTAAGTCAGGGGTCTGCAAAGTCGGCTCTTTTAAGACTGGTGGACTTCAACTCCCGGAATTCCCCAGCCAGACCCCTGCTCTAAGTTGTGGTGGAGAGAAGCAGCTGAGTTGAATGCTGTTTCTCTCTGCCTCAGTACTTTCCAGATGGGACTTCTTACAGGACCCAAAACAGTGGTTCACCGCTGTTAAATTTCACTGTGCTGCACTCTACAGTAAGAGCAGCAGTGGAGAGAAGCAGCTGCTGACCCAGAGAGCATGGAGTGGCTCCATGAGCAACTGGGGTCTGTCCAACATCAAGGGATGGAAGAAGCGGCTGCAAGAACTCAGAGCCATGGAAGATTCAACCCAGATGCTTCTCTCTGCTGCTGCACTTTCCAGATGGGATTTCTTACAGGTAAGACGTTACACCCAAAACTGCTTCCCCCCCATTTCCCCCCCTCATGGCCCTTCAGCTGAGTGTGGCAGGCCACATACTGGATAAATTGCTTTGGCCCAGGGGGACATAGTTTGAGGTCAGAGGGTGGCTTGCAGGTGGCATGCAAGCGGAGGCCCCAGGGAAGGCCAGATCCAGGGACTGGCACATCACCTGACCTGAGACAAAAGGCGACTGGGCAGCATGTGGGCAGAGGCCCAGGGGAAGGCCAGAGTCAGGGACTGGCACACCCCCTGGGCCCTGACCTGAGGCGAAGGGTGAGCAGGTAGCATGCCACTGGAAGGATGGAGAGAGCCAGGCTCAAAAAGTGGCCAAGCCTTGTCATGTTCTTGCAGGGCAGCCACAGTGAGCAGAGCAGGCGAGTCACAGAGATCAGCTGGGCTGTGTGGCCAGTGTGGTAGGCCACGGTGAAGGCAGGGAAGAGGGCAAGGTGCAGAGATCAGCTGGGCCGCGTGGTCTGGGTGAGAGAACCAGAGAGTAGCTGGATGTGGGTATGACTCTAGCCACTAGCCAAGGTGGGTAAGGTGAGATAGGGTGAGGTGGGGCAAGGTGGGATGGGAGGGGCCAGCCAGTGGTGGGATTTGCCAGTTTGTTGAACTGCGCAGAATCATAACAACCAGTTCAACTGAACCAGTCTGAACCAGCAGCAGCCCACCTTTAAGCTAGACCCATCTATTTTCTAATAAAACAGACCGTGTGCATAGATCTGGATGCTTTATTAAAGTAACAGAATAGATGAAATTGGGAAAAATAGAAATACATACAATAAGACTCCAAATGCAAAATAAACAGTGTTGAAGTTGCTGGTGAGCATAACAGTTAACAAATTCATATAAATGGGAGACTTTAACTACCCTGATATCAACTGGGAAACAAACTATACAGCAAGTGGGAGATTAAACAGATTCCTAACCAACTTAGCTGACAACTTTGTCATGCAAAAGATACAGGTGGAAACCAGAGGAAAAACTGTCAAGGAAACAGCCAGTCCACTAAGAGAGAAGGTGGCAAAGAAGTAACAGGCATTTGAGAGCAAGCAGAACTGTTTAACTCATTCTTTGCATCAGACTTCATGCACACACAAAAAACAAACAAAAAAAACTATAGCCCAACCTACCAAAAACATAACTAGTTATGCAAAAGACAGATTAGAAATAAAAGTTAAAATAAGCCAAAAAATGATAAGAGAACACCTGTCTGATATGAATATAAATCACTGGGACCTGATGGGTAATATCCCAGAGTTCTGAAGGGACTGGCAGATGTTATCTCAGAACTATTGTATCATATCTATAAAAAAATCTTGGATCACTGGGGAACTACCAGAGGATTGGGAGAGTTGATGTGGTCCCAATCTTAAAAAAAAAAAAGGGTTAGGATTAGGGTTATGAAGAAAACCCCAGTAAACTACAGACCAATCAGCCTAACATCAATACCTGGGAAGATACTGGAAAAAACAATCATTTTTTTTATTTGTCAAAGTAGAGTGTACCCTACTTCTTGGTAAGCTAGAAAAATGTGGGATAAACTACATCATCACTAGATGAATTTGTAGTTGGCTGACAAACCATACTCAATGAGTAGTCCTTAATGGGTTTACGTCTACATGGACTGGGTAGCACAAAATTCTGTTTTAAGCCCAGTATTCTTTAATTTTTATTTTATTTTAATTAAATTTATATCCCGCCCTTCTCCACGAAGGACCCAGGGCGGCGCACAGGAATTTAAAAACATATAAAACAATAATATACAGAATTTAAAAACATATTAAATTATGTAACAGTCCTATGCTAAAATCTTCATAAATGACTTAGATGAGGAAATAAAAGGGGAACGTATCAATTTATTTATGTAGTGTATGATAAATACATGGACTTATAGTAGTTATGTTAATGTAAATGTCTAGTCCACCCAGCCATTCTAGGACAGGGTGGTCTAGGTTGAAAAAATCAGACATTGGACCAGTGTAAGCTCTTGATGGACATTTGGACACAATGCGGTGGATATTTTGTTTAGGAGCACCACAGTCACACAGGGAGGTAGAGACAAGTCCCCACTTAAACAATGAGTCCTGGCAGACACCATGTTGGGTATGGATCTTTTTTGCAAGCTTCTTGCTCTTCTCTGCACTCTTTCTAGAGTCTCGACATCTTTTTTATAGTGTAGTGACCAAAAGTGGATGCGGTATTCTCAGTTTTCCTTTCCGCTCACCTCACTTAAATGGGTCTCTGGTCCCTTGGGTAGGCCTCTTGGGTACAAATAAGCTTCACTCAGGCAGCCTCACAGGTGCAGATGGGTGTCTCTCTCTCTCTCTTAATTTCTCCCATCTTTCTCTCCTTTTCTTTTTTCCAGTTTTTTTCTTTTTGTATGACTTACCTTTCTCACTCCATCTCTCCTCCTATTGTTTTATCTTATATATTATAATTTACTGAAAAATCTGGAGAAGATAAAAAAATGACATTATAAAATTGTTTTCCAAAATCATTGAGTAAATTTTGGCCAACTTGCTAAGGCTTAAAAAAAATTTGAAATCTAAACAAATATTAATTATATTAAATATAAGTTTATAATTCTCCCATAGGAAGACATCAAAATGCTCATTCATATTGTCTTCTACTCTTTAGGCAGAAATACTTTATCTGAAATAAAGGCAAATGTTTTGCATTTATTTGACGTCTCCCCAGAACTGGAAGCAGAAAGATTCTAACTTGGAACTGTAGTCATATTAAATACTTTTGGCTATCATTTTGCTATGTGACTACAATCTTACACACTATCAATATTTAAAATGTAAATAAAATAGTATGCTCTAAAAATGAAAATAACTTTAAATGTAGAGCTGTTTGAATTTCAAAGAGCATTTATGTTTAATAGCATTTTAAAAAAACTATTAAAGTTGAGTGGTTACTTTTTATTTTTGCATTTAGTTACATTTGGGAGTCATTTATTTTGTTTCATGATCTAACAACAGTGAAGTTGTTAGGGAAGAAGGATCTCATTTTGAATAATGGTCCCATTTATGTACTGTAATACTTTCAATATGGTACAAAGGGATGAACACTTTCAAGTGGCTATATAGATAGAAAAGTAAGCAGACAAGAGAACATTTTCTACTTTGATCTATATAATAATTATTAATAATAATTTAATATTTGTAAACCGCTCCCTCTCCCCATAGGGACTCGGGGCGGTGCACAGGTAGAATAAAAACAATAAAAATATACAGACATTTCTTAAAAACAAATTAAACCTAACCTGCGCTAAAATTCCCCATTAAAACTAAACTATACTAAAAACTACCCAATAAAACCCCAGAGACAGAGAGACTATCCCAGGCCGGCCAGACAGAAAAGATGAGTTTTTAATTTAAGACGGAAGGAGCGGAGGTCCGTGGTCGTCCTAATATCGGGGGGAAGGTCGTTCCAGAGGGCCGGGCCCGCCACAGAGAGAGCCCTTCCCCTGGGCGTCGCCCGCTGACAAAGTCTAGTGGACGGCACCCGGAGAAGTCCCTCTCTGTGGGAGCGAATCGGCCGTGAGGATGTATGAGGCAGGATCCGATCCCGCAGGTAGCTAGGTCCCGAGCCATGGAGCGCTTTAAAGATGATAATTAACACCTTGAAGCGCACCCGGAAGACGACAGGTAGCCAGTGCAGCTCGCGCAAGAGCGGTGTTACATGGGTAGACCTGACGGTTCCCATAATTGCTCGCGCGGCTGCGTTCTGGACTAGCTGAAGTCTCCGGGTGCACCTCAAGGGAAGCCCCATGTAGAGAGAGTTACAATAGTCCAGTCGGGATGTCACGAGTGCGTGAGTGACTGTGCGAAGGGCATCCCGATCCAATAGGGGGCGCAATTGGCGAACCAGGCGAACCTGGTAAAATGCCCTCCTGGCCACGGCTGTCACCTGATCTTCCATGGACAGCCGGGCATCCAGGAGGACACCCAAATTGCGCGCCCCATCCACAGGGGCAAGATGTTCGCCCCCTATGGCCAGCGATGGAGTGAGCTGGTTGAATCGGGCAGCCGGAAACCACAGCCACTCGGTCTTGGTCGGGTTGAGCCTGAGTCCATTACTTCCCATCCAGATCCGCACAGCTTCCAGGCACTGGCACATCACCGCTACGGCATCGTTGGTGTGGTTTGGGGTAGATATATACAACTGAGTGTCATCAGCGTATAGATGGTACTCTACCCCAAAACCACGGATGATCTCACCCAGCGGCTTCATATATGTGTTAAACAGGAGGGGCGAGAGGACCAACCCCTGAGGCACCCCACATGTGAGGGGTCTCGAGGTCGACCTCTGCCCCCCTGCCAACACAAATTGCGATCGGCCAGAGAGGTAGGAGGAGAACCACCGTAAAACGGTGCCTCCCACCCCCAACCCCCCCAGCCGATGCAATAGGATACCATGGTCATATAACTTCCCAATAGTTAGATAAACATTCTCTTCTAACAGTTAAAACTCACCTCAACATTAATTGGCTTCTGGAAGCTGGCTAAGTTGAATCTCATGCAAAGAGTCTTTGTAGCTAAATTTTTAGCTTCCGAATATTACATGTTGACTGAAAGTTGATTTTTTTTAGTGATCTTATAGTTTTACAGAAGTTTTTGCTATTTTTACTATGGATATTTTATGTTGCTTTCATCTTGCCAATGCCAGTAGTCTTATGATCATGGTGGTATAGACATTCATTTACTTATGTAAGCGTAAAAAATATATGACAGCTTCAACCTCAGCCATGATAAATGGTGAATATGAGGTGCTAAGAGGGGCTGTGAGTCAACGGTTGCCTTCATGCTTTGCTAAAAGCTCTGAACAGATAGAAACAAAATGTTGCATTACATCTTCTTGGGTTTTGAAGAATAATTATCTTTCCTGGAAGTGTGTGGGGAACAGGCAGCATCTTCTCTTTTTATAAGCATTTGGCTATTTATTGTTTTCTGTTTTTTGAAATGTCAACCCTACCAAGAAGCTTGTTCATTTGCTCCAAAAAGTGAATCTGAAGAAAATTATCCATTTGCTTTATTCTGCTCCGCAGAATATCCAATCTTCCCTTTTCTTCCTAGCTATTTTGATTTGTTTTGAGCTGCCGTGGCACAGTGGTTAGAGTGCAGTACTGCATGCTACTGCTGCTGATCAGTGGCTGCCAGCAGTTTGGCAGATCGAATCTCACCAGGCTCAAGGTTGACTCAGCCTTCCATCCTTCCAAGGTCAGTAAAATAAGGACCCAGATTGTTGGGGGAATATGCTGACTCTGCAAAACTGTGTAGAGAAGGCTGTAAAGCACTGCGAAGCAGTATATGTCTAAGTCCTATTGCTAATTTTGTTCAACATTTAATTCTATCTTTCTATAGAAATTGTTACTAGTCCAAAGCAAAATGAGAAACAACTGTATGTAAGTTCATTATTAACAGTAGAAAATAGTACCAGCACAACATTTCCCACCTTTTGGGGAATACTGGGGCAAGGACACTGCATGAGGGCACCATTATATATACCAGGGTCCCCAAACCTTGGGCTGTGGTCAGTGGTTGGATTCAGCCAGTTTGCATCAGTTAAGCCAAACTGGTAGCTAACTTTTTCATTTTGAAAAAGTTTTATTGGGTTTTACAATTTTTTACAAATAGGGTAAGGGTATGGTGTAGAAAAGATATTGTGAGAACCTTCATGTCGAAGTCGTTGACCCCTTCCGAGGCTTCATAACAAAATATAGATAATACATTAAGTTTTCATTTGTACTACAAAGTGGAAAGAAATGCAAATATATCATTGTAAAGTCTATGCTAACAATCATGTATAAACATCCAAATAAGAGTTGTACTATACAAAAATAAAGTCACTTTTGAGATCTAAGTCTTTTGGCAATTGTATCTTCTTCTCCCTGGCCCCCAGTGGGTGGGGCCGCGGCACCCTCTGCTCCCCCATTTTCATCCTCCAGGAGTGAGGAATGTTTTTTAAGAAAGGCTTCCGCCTCTGCAATTGTTTTAATTCTTACTCTTCCTCCCTCCCAGGACACCAACATTCCCTCTGGCATCACCCACTTGAACCAGACCCCCTTTTTAAATAATCTTTTAGACAAGAAGGAATACTTCCTTCTTATCTCTCTAATCTTTTTCGGGATCTGCTTCAAGATGGCAATCTCTTTCTGCTGGTAAATTAAAGGACTGTCTCTCTGCGCTCTCAGGATCCTTTCCCTTGTAGACCTTCTTACAAATTTAATATGTATCTCTCTGGGTACTTCATTTATCCTGGCATATGCTGAATTTATTCTATATATCAGATCAATGTCCCCCCCCCCTAATATCGTCTTTAGGCTTTTGTACATAATCTGCTAAAATTGTACACATTAAATCAGTTAAATCTTCACTGCTTGTCTCAGGAATGTTCTGAAATCTTAAAAAATATGACATCCTTTCAAAATCCATCCTAGACATATGACCAGTTAAATCCCCTATTTCATTATTAATACTTTTAAGCTCTCCCCTTGTCCCAGCCAACCCCACCTCCAGCCCATCAATCTTTTGTGTATTTTCCATTAATTTCTTCTGTGTCTCCAAAAGTTCTAATTTAGAACTGACATGGTCCTTCCTCATTTCTTTAATTTCTTTCATAATGTTCTGAAAAGTTTCTTCCATTGCTGCTAATTTAGCATCCGTATCTGATTTTTCAGGTAACATCGAGGTGATTTCAGGCTGATGCGTCTGCTTTTTTGAAGCCATGATGAAAGATTTAAGTCTTTGTCAGTAAAATGACGTCTGCTGGAGAGGAGTCAGTGAGTCAAGGTGTGAGCAAATTCCAATGAGCAAAGTCACAATTTTGTCTAGTTAGAGTCCAGAGAGAAACCAAGTTCTTCAAACAATCAAATAAAAAGAAAAGGAAGAAGGCACTTCAGGGAAAGGTCCAATTAATCAATTACATGCAATCATTAATAAAAAGAGAAAGGCAGTCCCGAGCACAAGGGAATGTCAGCAGTTTTCCTTTTAGGAAGGTTTTTTTTTTTTTAAATTGGGTATTTTAAATTTGGTTTTAGTACAGGATAGGATTGTTTAATATTTATTTTAAATTATATATTTATCTTTGTATTGGTATGTTTTAAATTTCCTGTACGCCGCCCTGGGTCCTCTGTGGAGAAGGGCGGGATATAAATTTAAATAAATAAATAAATAAAATAAATAAAAGTATGTCTCCTGAGAACAAAGGAACACCATCTTCCCCCGCCCATCTGGAAGCCACCGGGAATTAGCAAGTCTCTTTGTTGCCAGACTTCGATACTAAGTATCCAACGGACATGCAGGAAAGACTTTCACTATAGTTTAAAAAGATTCGGATGTGGATTTCACCGCTTCCTCAAGCCTGAGGAGCATTTTTAAAACGCCGCTTATTTTCCAATCCGAGGGGGGTTATTACAAACTCCCCCCTCCATCTTCTTTCAAGGCAAAAGTTGCAAGCATTAAAGTAAAATCACTCACAATCCACTTTATAGCCGGGAGTCTCGGTGTTGCCTCCAACTCCGGTGATTCAGCTCTGCTCGAAAGCGGTTAAGCGTTCCGGTCCTCCATCGGCAAAGGGAACGGAGTCCCCCGCAGCGTGTTCTCCCACGCCTAGGTCGAAGACAGGGACCCCCCCCCCGACCGCCGTTGGGATGGGGAGATTCCCTGCAAGCCGGCCATTGGTAGCTAACTTTTTGTGCAGTTTGGTGAACCAGCTGATCCCACCACTGGCTGGCCCCACCCCGCCCCTGGCCCATTCGACTGGCTCATTGGTCGTCCCAGAGCAGCTTCTCCACATGGGTGTACCTGCCCATGGGGAGCGACTGGGCAGCTCATGGTGGGGCTGGAAATCTCCACCATAGAGGGTGGTACAAGAAGTAGTGAAAGTAGCACAGCCCTTGCCATCTGAAAAATGGTAATGGTGCTGTTACAGCAAAGTGAGCAGTGCAGATGGACTGAAGTTATAGTGGCAGTGGCTAGAGACTTAGTGTGCAAGAGTGAAGCATCCCTGTACTTGCCTTTGTGCGGCAACAACATTCCACCTTCATCACAGTATATTTGCACCAGCTGGTGTCAACAAAGGCAGCCCTCACTTCCCACTGCTTCGGACTCAGAGCTGTAAACTGCATCCAGGAATCACTGCACTGGAGAGAAGCAGCTGGGGCTGATTTTCCAGTATATCATCTCTTGCTGAGTCTCGCTACCCAACAGACTGCAGCAGGACATGATGGGTGGCTTCTTCTGGCCCTTGTTGCTGCTAGGTGTGCCTCAGTCACTTTGGGAGACATGTGACCTGCTATCTACTCTGAGACACTGACCCACCCCACACCATGGCTGCTGCTGCTGCTGTTGCCACCTCAGTGGCCTGCCCACTGTTCACTCAATGCCTTGCACAACCTTTCATCAGCTGGCAGCTATTAAATCCTCATTACCTGACATAATCCAATGCTACTCTTATTTTTTAATCTTGTTTGCAATTCTCTGCAATCATTTGAGAGCAAAATGGAGCTTAGCTGATGGAAGGAAAGTCTCCTTCACTTTTTTTTTGAATTTTTTTTTTTGCATTTTTTATTGAATCATTAAAAAACAAAAACTTACAGAATAAGACATTAAATGATACACTTTTCCAAAGGATCCCAAGAAGTAAAAGGTAGAATCTGTTTCAAGAGAAGCGAAGATCATGTCTCTAAGCCAAAGGCAATATGTTCCATATCAATTATCCTGAGAAGCCTTGCTAATTAACTTTCTCAGGTCTAGCCTTTTTCTTGGGGGGCGGGGGGGGAAGAATGTCAGAACTGCCACCACACATTAGTCTTACACCTTTGCTTTGGTGCCAGTCTGCCATGGGTTATGGGGATGGGGGAGCTGAATGGGAGGGGGGAAGGAGGATCCCACAATTCAATGTACCAGTTGGAGATTTGAATTCAAGGACAACCGCTCATGAAGGAATGTAGCTACGTACTAAGGATAACTGTTCCAACAACATCTAGTTTGAATATGATTGGACGATCAAGGATTAATGGCAGTGGTGAAATCCAAAAAAATTCCCTACCAGTTCTGTGGGCATGGCTTGGTAGTCATGTGACCAGGTGGACATGACCATGTTGACATCACTTCTACGTCCTTATGAAAGAAAATACCATTTTTTCCATGCATTTAATACTTAAATAAGAATAATAGACTACTTATGTAAGAATACTTACATACAATAAAAGTGTTGGCTTCAATGCATCAATGATAATAATGACCTACAAAAAGAAGATATACCATAATATACAAATGTAACCATTTAATAATTAAATAAGAATAAAATAAGTACACAAACAATAAAAGATGGACACAAATGCTTACATAAAAGTGTTAGTTATCTTTCACTTTAAGATGTTTCCACATCAATTTCTCATTAGCGCTGCCCTCACTTCCACTTTTCTTGATCTTTTTTTAAACATTTTAAAAAATTTTAAACATACACAGAACAAAACATAGTACATACATAAAACTTTCCTCAATTTCATTAAGCATGTCATTTGGTTACAAGCTTTTGTGCATCAATCTTCACAATTACATATACAATCACTAATTATCCATCAAACATAGCTAAGTACATTTATTTATTTATTTTTATTTTATTTTTCAGATTTATAACCCGCACCCAGGGGCAGCGCACAGGGAAATTAAAATACCAATATACAAATATACAAACATACCAAACTCTAAAACTATATTAAATCAAACCCTGCGCTAAAATCTGAATTTAAAACCCCTAATTAAAACTTTGGTTCACTAAAAGTCACAACGGTGTCGAGCGGCTCATGCCAGGCCGGCTAGGTGAAAAAAGTGCATTTTCAAACGCTGGCGGAACAGGCGGAGGTCCGAGATGACACGGAGTTCGGGAGGTAGGTCGTTCCAGAGGGTTGGGCCCACCACAGAGAAGACCCTTCCCCTGGGTGTTGCCAACCGGCATTGCCCGGCCGACGGTACCCGGAGAAGACCCTCTCTGTGGGAGCGGATCGGTCGTAGGGACGTATGGGGCAGCAGACGGTCTCGTAGGTAGCTAGGCCCCAAGCCATGGAGCACCTTGAAGATGGTCATCAAAACCTTGTAACGCACCTGAAAGGTCACAGGTAGCCAGTGCAGCTCACGCAGGAGAGGTGTTACATGGGATTGCCTTGAGGCTCCCATAACCACCCGCGCGGCCGCATTCTGAACCAACTGCAACCTTTGAGTGCATCTCAAGGGGAGCCCCATGTAGAGAGCGTTGCAGTAGTCCAGACGGGAAGTCACGAGTGCTTGAGTGACTGTGCGGAGGGCATCCCGGTCAAGTAAGGGGTGCAATTGGAGGACCAGGCGAACCTGGTAAAACGCCCCCCTGGCCACGCCTGTCACATGGCCCTCCAGGGACAGCCGGGAATCCAGGAGGACTCCTAAATTGCGTGCCCTCTCCACGGGGGCCAGTAACTTGCCCCCCCATGGCTAGTGATGGTGTCATCTGGTTAAACCGGGATACCGGGAACCACAGCCACTCGCTCTTGGACGGGTTGAGTTTGAGTTTGTTACTGCCCATCCAGATCCGTACGGTCTCCAAACACCGGGACATCACCTCAACGGCATCGTTGGGGTGGTTTGGGGTAGAGATGTACAGCTGAGTGTCGTCAACGTACAGATGGTACTCTACCCCAAAACCACGGATGATCTCGCCCAGCAGCTTCATATACGTGTTGAACAGGAGTGGCGAGAGGACAGAGATCGCTTCCGGCTCCCGGAGGCGACGGATGGGTCTCTGACTCGTCCGCCGCTTGTTTCTCCAGCGGCACCTTCGGGGGCTTGGGGGCTTTGCAAAAGAGTCCCCTAACCCAGGGGTCCCCAACCCCCGGGCCGCGGACCGGTGCCGGTCCGTGGCTTAGTAGGGACCGGGCCGCAGCGCCAGACAGGAGGAGGAGGGGGCAGCCCCCTGGGCAGAGCGCGCAGCCAGGCGGCCGGGGCAGGCTAAGGCGAGTGAGCGGGCGGGCGGCGGCGGGGGCGGGGACGTCAGGTTCCTTCGTCCCGTGGGTGGGTGAACGAGCAAGCAAGCAAGCGCGGGCGGGCAAGGAAACTTGCTGCAGCAGCCCCCAACAACCTGCCTGCCCGCCCACCGGCTGCGGTTACTCGCTCGCTCACCTACCCACCGGACGAAGGAAGCTGGTGTCCAGTGGGTGAGCGAGCGAGTGAGTAACTGTGGCCGACTGGCCGGCGGACGGGTAAGGAAAGTTGCTGCGGCAGCGCCCAACAATCCGCTGGCCCGCTGGCCGCGGTTGCTCGCTCGCTCGCTTGCTCACCCATCGGACGCCAGGTTCCTTCGTCCGGTGGATGGGTGAGAGAGCGAGCGAGTAAATACAGCCAGCGGGCTGGCGGGCCGGCAAGGCTACTTCCAGGAACTGAGGAGGCTTGGGCAGGGGGGGGGGAAGGGCGGGAGACAGACAGACAGAGAGAGGCACAGACACAGAGAGAGACAGGGAGGGAGGGGGGATTCAGAGAGTGACAGACACACACAGAGAGACAGAGAGTGGGAGAGAGGGAGAGAAAGATAGACAGAAACACAGAATGAGTGATTTAAGTGCCTGAATGCGACACACACACACACACACACACACACACACACAGTGACAGATGGGCAAACAAAGGAGAGAGAGACAGAGAGAGAGAAAGAGAAAGAAAGAAAAAGAAAGTGGGAAAGAGAGAAAGAAAGAGAGAAAGACAGACAGAGAGAAAGAGAGAAAAAAGAAAGAGAGACAGAAAGGAAAGAAAGAGAAAAAAGAGAGAGAGAAAGAGAAAGAAAAGACAGAAAGAGAGAAAGAGAAAGAAAGAGAGAAAGAGAGAGAGAGAGAGAGAGAGAAAGAAAGAAAGAAAGAAAGAAAGAACTAACTAACTTATGACCATTGTTAAGTGAGATGAAAATGTGAAAACATTTTCCAAGTTGGCCACGCCCACCCAGTCACATGACTGCTGAGCCACACAGCCGGTCCGCAAAATTTTCTTTAAAATGAAACCGGTCCCTGGTGCAAAAAAGGTTGGGGACCCCTGCCCTAACCGGATGGATGGCTTGCGGGAGACCCCCACCCAGACAGCTGTCGGGGGGGTCACACCAGCCTCGTCCCAGGAGTTGGGGAACAAAATGCGGGGGAAAGAGTCCCTTTCGCCAATGGAGCGCCGGAGCAACAGAAAATGAAGAAGCGGGCTGAAATCCGGGGCTGCGGGAAGCACCGAGGCTCTGTGGTCTGCTGTGTGGTTTGTGAGTTGATTTTGAGATTTTGAAGCATTCAGTTCTTTTAAGGAAAGAAGAATGGAGGGGGGGTTTGGAGTTTTGTTGCAACAGAAATGACTTTCACTAGTTCTGCCTGACCACCAAGGGCGGGGAAACATGGCGCTTCTTTGTTCCCGGTGAGAACTTTCTCTTTTCAACATGTAGACATTCCTTCACTGTTACAAGCTTGGAAAACTTACTGAAAAATCAACGCAAGTGACTTTTGGGGTTTCTCCCAACGTGTGCCTTCTTTTATATGAGAATTGATTATAAAAACCTTTTTCTCTCTGGAATTTAGCGGACTGTTTTTAACTTTGGACATTTGACTTTTCCTTTTCTTTGACCTCACGAGCTTCTTGCCCTGCGGACGCCATATTAGTGTCAAGAACTTAAAACCCTCATTACTGTTTCAAAAAGAAGCCTCCATAACAGGGGGGGGGGGGAATTATGGAAATGCTACAATCAATAGAGGAAATTCTCCAAAGTATAATGGAAGAAATACCAGAGATTCGGAAGGACAGGTTAAAATCAAAATTCGAGCTTTTGGAGACGCAGAAGACACTAATGGGAAATAAACAAAAAATGGAAGAGGTGAAGGGGGGGTAGTGGTGATGGGGGGGAAAGATAAAGGAGTCACAAAAAGAATTAATAGATTTTGATGGTTGTATGTTTAGAATTGATTTTGAAAGAATGCCTTACAACTCAGCATATGCCAGAACAAATGATGTATCCAGAGAGACATATATTAAACCTGTAAGAGGGCTAACAAGGGATGAGACCCCGAGAGCACAGCATAAAGGTTTATTGAAATATGAGCTAAAAGAAATTGCCATTCTGAAACAGGTCCCGGAAAAAATAGCAGAGGTAAGAAGAAATTATTCCCTCTTATTTGGAAAAAAATTATTATATAAAAATGGGATCTGCTTCAGATGGTTGATGTCTGAAGGAATGTTGGTGCTCTGGGAGGGGGGGGGGAGTAAAAATTAAAATTATTGAAGAGGCGCAAGCCCCACCCCCCCTTTTTTTTAAAGAAAGAATATTATGGCTCAATCCTGGAGGAAGAAAATGGGGGAACGGGAGGGGCCATGGCACCGCCCATTGGTGGGAGGGAGGATGAGGATACAATATCTAAAAGACTCAGATTACAAAAATGATTTCCTTTAATATACTGTAACCTTTTCTTTCGGATGCTTTGTAGAAACAATGTATTGAATGCATGAACTTTATGAAATGACACATATGTAACTCCTGCCACCTTAAATGGAAAAATAATTAATCTTTGTATGAAGCCTTGGAGGCGGCCTGCACCTCCGATATGGATGCCTCTAAAATGTTTCCTTTTATACCCTATATACCCTTTCCTTGTTTAAAAAAAATTGTAAAAACCAATAAAACTTTTTTTTTTGCAAAGGAGTGGCGAGAGGACCGACCCCTGTGGCACCCCGCATATAAGGGGCCTAGAAGTCGATCTCTGCCCTCCTGTCAACACGAATTGCGACCGACCAGAGAGATAGGAGGAGAACCACCTTAGAATGGTGCCTCCCACCCCCAATCTCCCCAGTCGGCGCAATAGGATACCATGGTCGATGGTATCGAAAGCCGCTGAGATCTAACAGGACGAGGATAGAGGAACAACCTCTATCCCGAGCCCTCCAGAGATCATCCACCAATGCGACCAATGCCGTCTCGGTGCTATGACCGGGTCGAAAGTCTAGATAGTCAATTTCCTCCAGGTGGCGGGGAAACTGCTGTGCCACCACACTCTCAACAACCTTCACTAAGAAGTGAAGGTTGGAGACCGGACGGTAACTTACCAATAATGCTGGGTCCAGGGAAGGCTTCTTGAGGAGGAGTCTCACCACCGCCTCTTTCAGGGCGGTAGGCAAGAACCCCTCACTCAAAGAAGCGTTCACTATATTCTGGAGCCAGCCTCGTGTAACCTCCCAGGATGCCAGTACAAGCCAGGAGGGACACGGGTCCAATAAACATGTGATGGCCTTTAGTCTCCTCAACAACCTGTCCATATCGTCGGCAGTAACAAAGTCAAAATCCTTCCATAAAATAGTCTCAAGACCTACATTGGATGATTCCTCTGGGCTACTATCAGTGGGGGGCAACTTGCTCCGAATCTGAGCGATTTTATCCAGCAGATATTCTCCAAATTCCTCTGCTCGGCCCTGTAACGGGGCTTCCCGCGGCCTCTGATGAAGGAGGGAGCGGGTTACCCCAAACAGGGCTGCAGGGCGGTTATCTGCGGATGCGATAAGGGTGGCACAATACTCACGTTTGGCCACCCTTATCGCCACTAGGTAAGTCCTCAAATGGGCTCGTACCAGTGCTTGATCAGATTCGGACCGAGAGGATCTCCACCTACTCTCTAGGCGTCTCTTGCGGCATTTCATCTCCCTCAGCTCCTCAGAAAACCAAGGAGCCTGGGTGAGTCGACGCCGCGTGAGAGGCCGCAAGGGCGCGACACGGTCCAAGGCCCCCATGGCCGCATTATGCCATGCAGCCACTAAGTCCTCAGTCGTGTCGCGGGCCAAGGATACCGGTACTGGCCCAAGCTCCATCTGGAACCTTTCGGGATCCATCAGGTGCCTGGGGCGGAACCATCTGGGTATCTCCGGTTCCGCCTCCGCGGTGGGGTGAGGCGATTGGAAAGTCCAGACGGAGGAGAGAGTGATCTGTCCATGACAAGGGTGAGATGACTAAATCCCCGGTTCCGAGATCACTACTCCACTGGCCAGAAACAAAAATGAGATCCAGCGTGTGTCCTCCCTCGTGAGTGGGGCCCTGAACTACATCTCTATAATTTTATTTTATTTATTTTATTTTATTAAATTTATACCCCGCCCTTCTCCTTGTTAGGACCCAGGGCGGCGCACAGGCATTATATAAAACCATAAATACAATATACATCAATTAAAAATATATTAAATTAATTCATCCGTGCTAAAACCCGTTATTAAAACCGTAACCAAATTATAATTTATATTTAAAAGTCAGACGCGGGGGGCTATCCTAGGCCGGCTTGTTGGAATAAGTACGTCTTAAGACGTTGGCGGAAGAGGCGGAGGTCCGAGGTAGTGCGAAGGTTGGGGGGTAGGTCGTTCCAGAGGGCCGGGCCCGCCACAGAGAAGGCTCTTCCCCTGGGTGTCGCCAGCCGGCATTGCCCAGCCGACGGCACCCGGAGTAGGCCCGCTCTGTGGGAGCGGACCGGACGAAGTGATGTATGGGGCAGGAGGCGGTCTTGAGCATTATGTATTGGATTACCATTAATATTCCTTCATTTTAAACAAATCTTGTTTCTTTAACTCCTATTTCAAAACAATAAGTATTCATACAATCACCTATCTCTTTCTATTGTTCTTACAAAACAGTGTAATTTTTATCAATTTATATTGATCTTGATTCTGGGATCATCGGCTGAGCGATGGTGTTCTCATAGCCACTTTCTCACTGTAGGAATAGGGTTCCATTTTGGAAGAGGTAGGCCAGTAATATTGATGGTCATGAAGTTGGCTAAATTAGAAATGGTAAGGCGACTTCTGCTCTCCAAACATATGAAGTTCATTTTCAAAAAAAACCTTTCTGCTTCTGCAGAACTTACTGCAATTGTTCTGACAATATCTTTTGCTTTTTTAATACTGTCAGAAATTGCATAGTTCTTCAAATCTTTTAACAAATTCTCCAAAAAATCTTTGTAGTCATTAATGTTAATGTTATAATTGAAAATGTCACCAAAAGTGTGCAGTTGTTCCTCAGCTGCTGCACATGGAACTACTACTTCTGAAAAATCCCAGTTCTATGGCACTAAAAAATGTAGAAATTATAATTTATTTGTGGTGTCTTGCAATTGTCTACCTGTTTTTAAATGTTCACAGTCCATTAGTCTTTTCTGCAAATTTGTTATGATGCTTCCTAAAAGTCTTTCCCGATAAAGTCTAACAAATCGATGATTTTCCACAAGTTTGTTTTTGAAGGTTTCTGAAATAATTAGTCCATCAACTTTTCTTTCATATGGACCCTTTTCCTTTGTAAGGAGTTCAAAGGCTTTCTTTGATCTTCTCACCAGTTTCTCAGCCTTTATGATATCCATATTGCTGGCTTGAAGTGCAGTTGAAGTGAGATTTCTTCCAGAATGTCAATCATCAACGTCAAATCATTTAAAAAATATTTATTTTCTAGACAGGCAGCCATATCTGAGTATTTTGCATTTGCATGAAAATACTGATATAACACTGGAGAAACACACTATACAGCTATGGTTGCCCTTAAATTATAAGCAGCCCATCTTGGCCCAAAAACTCTACCAATCTTTATGATCTTCGGATATTTCATCAAGTTCAATTTAGTTCTTATTGGATTGCTGAAAAATAGAGCATATCTTATCAATAAATATTTTTAAATGATTTATTTGTTTTATTTCCTTTATGGCGTCATCTAACACAAGTTGGAGGCGATGGTTCAAGCAGTGCCATATGATGATGTTTGGAAACTCTTTTGCTATCCTAGTGTTCACTCCAGTTCTTTAACAAGCTTGACAAAAATTGTTGGTGGGTTCTCTGAGTCCTCAACTTTCACGAAAACTATCAAAACTGGTTTGCATGATCAAACATATTTTCAGGTTCTGTGCAATGATGCTGGAAAACATCTCGGTTTTCATTTTGCTAGCAATGCACTCAACTATTTTCACAACTGTTGGCCTTGAATACAATCCTATTCCCAGATCTACTCCATTTTCAGTTTGCAACTCTATCAATTCTTCTATGCTTGAAATCGGTCTACATGCTTTTACCAGACTGTAAACAGTTTTGAACATTTTAGGAGTGGTGTCTAAATGCTTTCCAGATATCTTCTCCATTGCCTTGTTATGTCATCCTGCTCCTGTTGTTTGACATTGTCTCTACAAATGGTGTGTGATTTTGATGTGAAATGTTCTTTCATTTTCATCCATAGAGACGCTTGCTGCACTTCCTTATTTTTCTCAGCTGGCTAAATCTTGAAATGCTTCCATTCTTTGGACACATGCATACTGCTCTCTATTGCAAAGTCATGTTTCTCACTGTACTTGCAACCTAGTTTCTTGTTTGACACATCCAATCCCGGATACTTTTCCTGGAAGTTGCTGTACTGTTGCAATGTCCGACACTCAGGGAGAATGATTTCAATTTCGGGCTCGAGTGACTCAATACTTGGCTTGCTGCTTTCTCTGAGTCCAAGTTCAAGTGGTGGAAGTGATGGTGCTTGCAGTGCTTTGGATAGTTTTGGATCATCCAAGGTCAATTTTGATGGTTGTTGTGACAGTTTCAAGTGTCATTTTGCCTCTGTATAAATCTATGGTGAGGCCCCATCTGGAGTATTGTGTACAGTTCTGGTCACCATACCTTCAGAAGGAGATTATGGAAATGGAAAAGGTGCAGAGGATTGCAACCATAATGATTAGGGGGCTGGAACACCTTCCTTACCATCTGAGGCTGCAACGGCTGGGCCTCTTCACTCTAGAACGACAGCACCTGAGAGGTGACCTGATTGAAGTCTATAAAATCATGCACGGTGTGGACAAAGTAGAAAAGGAAAAACTGTTTTCCCTATCGCACAACACTAGAACTAGGGGGCACTCCATGAAACTTTTGGAAGCTAGACCTCAAACAAATAAGAGGAAGTACTTTTTCACCCAGAGGATCACTGGTCTATGGAACTCCCTGCCAGAAGAAGTGGTGACAGCTGTCAGCCTCGACACCTTTAAGAAAGGATTAGACGAGTTCATGGAGAACAAGGATATCCATGGCTATCATTATGGATGCCTAAGGACACCCTCCGGGTTGGAGAGATAGGCAGGATATTTCTCAATGCCATTTGCAGGGAATCATATGCAGGTGAAGACATCTGCTTGGGAAGACCCTGAAGCAAATGGTGAGCCACTGTGTGAGACAGAATGCTGGACCGGATGGGCTGTGGCTTGTTCCAGCAAGGCTATTCTTATGTTCTTATGTTCTTATGTTTTGGTTTCTTGGCCAAGAAACTGACCATGTTGCCTTTTCATCCTTTCTGGTAAAAGCTGCTACTGCAAAAGGAAAAAAAAAGCTTTGTTAGTTAAGGACTAGTGATGGGAGCAATGCAAAAGCACACAAAACACAAAAACAACACAAAAGCCACACAACGGGCTCACACAAAATGCAGAAGAAGCTTCACTTCACACAAAAGGGCCCCTGCCACAAGCAGGAAACTCACAGAGCCACAAAGAGCTCAAAAACCAAATTTCACACTTTACACAAAAACAACACAAAAGCAACATAGCTGACTCACAACATTGTGCAACTCACACACAATGCAAAAGCAGCTGCTGTACCTCACAGAAAATGGCCCCTGCAACAGACTTAACAGATTAACAGCATTTTTTGCTTCCTGTAACCCCTCCCCCTTCACCAAACTGGCTGTGCCTAGCCCTATAGAGGCTTCCAGAGAGCTCCTGGGGGCTGGGGAGGACATAAATGAGCCTAAAATGGGCCATTTTTGCCCCCCCAGCAGCACTCTATAAGCCTCTATAGGGCTATGCATGGAATTTATTTGACACAAACATGGCCCGTTTTTGCGATAACGAGTACTCTGCAAGCCCCCCCCCCCAGGCTGTTCATGCTTTTTATTTGCAAAAAAAAAACGGCCCCATTTTCGCGGAGAAATGGGCCGTTTTGGGGAAGTTTGCAGAGTGCAAAAGGGTTTTCCCCCCCTGCTCTTTTACTGTTTCTGTGCCAGCAGAAACAAAGTCTTAAGGTTTGTCAGCGATTTCCTTTTCCAGGACATGGATAAATACACCTGGAAACATCAACCTACCTACCTACTCTCTTTCTCTCTCTACCTACCTACTGTATTTCTCTCTCTCTCTCTTTCTACTTCTCTCTCTCTCTCTCCTTCTACCTACCTACCTACCTACACACACTCTCTCTCCCTACCTACTTACTGTATTTCTCTCTCTCTTTCTATTTCTCTCTCTATCCTTCTACCTATCTACCTACAGACACTCTCCCTCCCTCCCTACTGTATTTCTCTCTCTCTATTTCTCTCTCTCGCTATCCCTTTATCTATCTACCTACCTACCCTTTCTACCTACCTATCTATCTATCTACCTACTGTATTTTTCTTTCTCTCCCTCTCTCTCCCTCTATCTACCTACCTACTTTTTTTGTAATTTGCCTCTTCAAAACCTGTCTTATACTCTGAAAAATACGGTAATTCATTCTTAATCTTAGCTTTTTTGACTTCTTTGCAGATTTGAGCTATATACTGTATTCTGCCTTAGTTGTATATCCTTCTTTGCATTTTTTTATATGTATCCATTTTGTCTTTCAGTTTTATCAGGGAGTTCTTTGTGCAACCATGCTGGTTTCTTCTTGGATTTCTTTTTCTTTTTTAGTGGTATTATGCTGAACTGGGATTTTATAATGATATTTTTTCAGAATTTCCCAAGCTTCTTGACTTGTTTTCGTCTTTAAGATTTGTATCCATGGTATCCTTCCCAAGCTCTAAGTTCATTAAAATTAGCTCTTTTAAAGTCTAAGACACTGGTTTGATTATTTTCTACCGCTTCTGTCTGCATTACATTGAATTCCAATATGACATGGTCACTCTTGCCCAAAGTTCCAGCAACCTCAACCTGCTCTATCACTTCTCTGTTAATAAAAATTAGGTCCAGTATAGCTGTCTCTCTAGTTCCCTACTCTCCCTTTTGGATGACAAAGCTGTCAGCTAGGTTGGTTAGGAGTTAGCAGTACTATATTACCAGAGGAAAAACAAGATTAGGTTAACAATTCTTAATGCTTTTTTGGCAATGTTATTACAGTGGGATCTGGCACTTAGATCATTATATATGAGCACTCCAAGGTCCTTGACAGAGTGAGGGCTGTCCACCCAGCTTGTATTTTGTGTTCTAATATTTTTTGCCAATGTGTAAGACAGCGCATTTGTTGGTTGAGATTTGAAGTTGCCATTCTGACACATAGTCAGGGTCTTTTTGAAGGGTAGCAGCATTGTCGGTGGTGTTGAACAGTTTTACATCATCAGTGAAGAGAACACATTTGCTTATAATATGATTGCAAAGGTCATGTATGTAAAGTAAATGAGTGTTGTTCTTAAAATGCTGCCTTGGAGGACATTGGTGTTAAAAGGTGCAGGATTTGATAGGGCGCTCCCTATTTTGACCACTTGTTGCCTGTTTGACAGGAACGCAGTTATCCAATTATGCAGGGGTCCAGAGATGCCATCAGATTTTAGTTTTAGAAGTAGTTTATTGTGTACCACTGAATCAAAAGCTTTACAAAAATCTATGTAAATTCCGTCTATTGCTTTGCTTTGATCGAATTGTGTATTTTTATTTATTTATTTATCAAATTTCTATACCGCCCTCTCTCCCAAGTGGGACTCAGGGCGGTGCACAGGAATAATAAAAATATAAATATAAATGTACAAACAATCAAATAGATTTAAAATTGAATTAAATAAATTTGGCCCGTGCTAAAACATAATTTAAAACCCAACTAAAATCAGTAATAAAAACAGCTATGCCAGGCCGGCCGCATGAAAGAAATATGTTTTTAGTCCATATGTTTTTGCAGTGTAGAGTTGTAGATTACAGGATAGGTTTTTTCCTGAAACCAAATTGTTTGTTAGAGAGAAGATAGTTCATTTCTAAGTGGAGGGTAATAGATTGGTTTATGATTGAGTCCATGACTTTGCAGGTGATGCAACATAAAGTGATTGGCCTGTAATTTTCAACTAGGTTGGAGTCTCCCTTTTCAAGATAGGGATGACTGTGGCCAGAGACCATAGGTTGGGCAAGGAGCTGGTTCTGAAAGATTTTTCAAAGATTATGCTTAGAGGTTCTGCTACGACAGTGGAAGTTTTTTTTTTAAAGAAGTAGGCACATAGCTCATCAGGTTCAATAGATAGAGATGATTTTAGGTTGCATAGTGCCTTTTATCTTCTGTAAAATCAATTTGTGCTTGATTGTTGTAATTATTAGTGGTACAACTAGGAAATATTGGACATGAGCCATTGCTGTTTACAAATACAGCCGGATAATGTGTTAAAGAGGTTAGCTTTAACGACTTCATCATTACAGTCTCCGCCGTTTAGCTCTTTTTAGGGGTGGGATGGATCTTGAGTCTTTAAGTTGGTTGTTAACAAAATTATAGAAGGCATGGTTGAATTTTGTGCGCAGATGTTTTTCTTCTTGTTTGATGTGATAATTGGTGCATTAAGTCTTTATCTGATAGTAACTTGTCTGGTGCAATATACTGAAGGGGTTGCAAACTCTTTTATCTTCTTTCACTAGAGCTTAATAATGTTTTAGTCAGGGTATGCTTTTTTTTTTTATATTGAAAAAGTTTTATTGAGTTTACATTTTTTGTGGGGTAGGGTAAGGGATACATAGAAATTTTGAGAGTGGTCACGTCAAAGTCGTCGCCTCCTCCGGTACCTCAAGTTACATTATTAAAAAGAAAGAAAAGAAACATTTCACATAACACTACAAGCTGGGAGCAAGTACATATTCCTAAATTTTTCAGTTATATACTGTCAGTCAATTACAAAAATCCAGATTACAAATATCATACAATATTACTCAAAAAAAACCAGGACAAAGTTATTTTTTAGATCTAAGTCTCTTGGCAATTGTATCTTCCACCTTCTCCCCCGGGCCCCCAGCGGGCGGGGCCATGGCTCCCCCTGCCCCCCCTGGATCTTCTCCCAGGACAGAGGAATGTTTTTTAAGAAAGGCTTCCGCCTCAACAACTGTTTTAATCTTCACTCTACCTCCTTCCCAGAACACCAGCATCCCTTCGGGTATCACCCACTTGAACCAGATCCCATGCTCAAACAATGTTTTAGACAAGAAGGAAAATTTCCTTCTGGCTTCTCTAATCTTTCTTGGAATCTGCTTCAAGATGGTAACCTCCTTTTGTTGGTAAATCATAGGACTCCCTCTTTGCGCCTTCAAGATTTCCTCTCTGGTTGACCTTCTAACAAATTTTACATGTATCTCTCTGGGTACTTCATTCATCCTGGCATATGCAGAATTTATTCTGTAGACTAGGTCAATGTCCCCTCTGATCTCATCTTTTGGTTTATGTAAATAGTCTGCAATAATTGTACTCATAAGATCAGGGAGACATTCACCATCCATCTCAGAAACATTCTGAAATCTCAAAAAGTATGTCATCCTTTCCATATCTATCCTAGTCACATGCCCATTTATTTCCACAACCTCATTAGAAACATTTTTAATCTCTCCCTTAGCCCCCTCCAGCCCCCCTTTCAATTCTTCATTCTTCTGTGTATTCTCAAGCACTTGTTTTCGAGGGTCCAGTAATTCCTTTTTAAAATTGACATTTTCTGCCCTCTGGGCCTTAATTTCTAATACCAAATTTTGTATAACAGATTCAAGGGCAGTCATTCTTTGTTCAAGGCTTGCCAGCGTTGCTTCTTGTGCCATGTTTAGCTATTAAAATCCGTGCCAGTAAAATGGCGTTTTTAGGGTGGGGCTGGTGAGGCAGATCAGGAGTCCAAAGTTCTCAAAATTGTAGAGCTGCAGAGTTCAGAAACCAGTAGAGAAACACTTTTCCAACTCCATAGGTATAATAACGAAGGTAATCCAGAAAGGAAAACACAAATCCAAAAGAGAAAAATTCTTCATCAATAATTAGAGGAAGTCCAAATCACAAAGAGACACTGGTAATTTTCCATAGGTCATAGTCAGTCGGGGACAAAGAGAAGCCATTTTCCGCCCAAACTCAGAGCCCGAGGGAGAAAGCGGTTAAAAAGCAAAAAAGAAACTGTTTCAGCCAGACCTAGAGACATAATTGCAAACAAGCCGCAAAATACTTTCCCTTGTTAGAGACCATCCGGATTGAAAGTTTCCGATTCCTCGCAACGAGGCATTTCCAAGTGCCGCTTTTAGTCCAAGGGGGGTTTTTTGGGAACAAACACCCCCCTCCTGTCCCTTTCAGCCCGGCTGACAGTACAAAAAAAAAAGTTTTAATAGCTCACTCTCCGCTCGCAGTTGAGGTCCCGAAAAGCCTCCCGACTCTTCCGATCGTCTCTCTGCATAGAATTAAATGGTGCCGCCAACCTTTGGCGAAGGAAAAGCCCCCCGCAGCATGTCCTCTTCCGCCTAAGCCGAGGATCGGGGTCGCTTTCCCCACTGCCGTGGGGGGGGCTTCCCCGTCGAGCCGGCTTTACGGGAGAAACCCCAAACAAGGGGCTTCTCGCCCCCGTGGGGGGGCAGGAAAAGAAACAAAGCGGCGAGCGAACCCTAAGTTCGCCCGTCGCCGCCGGAGCCGGAACCGGAACTCATCAGGGTATGCTTTTTTGAAGTGGCACACTGTTGCACTTTAGGGGGATTTTAAAAACACCTAACCTCTGAAAATTGCCTAATTTTTTATAGCTTTCTGGATCAGAATGCCAATAGAGCCAGCCATTGAAATAAAGCAGTGATGGTGAACCTTTTTAGGCTCATGTGCCATAAGGGGGGGGAGCAAAGGGGGGTCCTTGCTCAGGTGTGCCGCACCCATGCAATGCGTGCTCCCAGTGTGCATGTGTGCATGACAGGTGCTTCCCCCCATTTTTTACATGTTTTTTGTCCTCCCCAGGCTCCAGAGGAACCGGTTTGCTCATAGGGTCGTTTTTAGTCCTCCGGAGGCTTCAGGAAGCTCTCTGAAGGGCCTCAGGGAGGGGCTGTTTTTGCTCTCCCCAGGCTCCTATAAAGAATCTATATGAATCATGAATCTATAGCAGATTAATATTCCACATAAACTTCCCAAGGCATGCATTGATGCCTCTTAGAAGTATTGAAACAATAAAATTTAAAAAGAAAACAAACCAGAATCAGGCTTGTGCCTCCCTATCAGCAATTTATATCACTTATTAAGGATATAAATGCAAATTGTATCTGGGAGCAGTATTTCTAATTGTTTTGCCCTGATGCGTAATACTGCAATCAATGGTATGTGGTACAAAAGAGTAACTAAGAATAAATCCTGTTTTTTTCATTGAGGCCCTTACAAGTGCTGAAATCTGTGAGGAAATGATGGGATAAATTCCTTTGCCAGCTGTGAGTTGTATTGCCATTTATGCCTTTATTGAAGTGAGCACAAATACATAATGTCTTGATGGAGCAAGAGAAGAACATGGTTCCTTCTCTGGTTCAAATAGAGCTCAAGGTCATACTTCTAACACAGGATATGAAGGGTTAACATGACATAGCAATAGCTTTGATCACACCTCCACCATAGGATATGGCACCCTACATAGTAAAGCCATTGCTTTGACTCATCCTTATGGTACAACCACATGCAATTCAGCAGAGGTACATTAAAAGGAGGCAAAAAGATAATTCTAGCCCTGAAATTCTTTGTCTCTGGCCCTTCCTTTGACAGTAGGAAAAGCTGACACTCTCCTGCCCTTGATCTCCCACTGTCGATTGGGGCAAACTGGGGAAAGTGGAGTGATGCAGAATTATTGTCCTGTGAAGACAGATTGGTATCCTAGTGTTGTCAACACAAATGAAGCTCAAGCTGCTGGAGCTGCATCTCTTCTATTATTTTGATAAACCTCTGGGAATGTTTTCTTCTAGGCTGTGATGGTGAACCTATGGCATGCCACAGGTGGCACGGAGAGCCATTTGTTAGGGCACGTGAGGCATTACCCTGTCAGCTCCAGTGTTTGTTTTTGTATGTAGGGGATGATTTATAGGGATAGGTATTAAACCAAGGAAATTCCTATAATATTTAGACCAACAGGGGCATCTGCAAAGTTCAGATAGGACTATCTGAACTTTCTAACTATCTAACTTATGATCCACAATTGGGACTGAAACTTTGGTCACTAAGAGATGCAGTTATTGAGTCATACAGCATTTTTGCTGTAGTTGTTAAATGAATCACATGGTTGTTAACCAAATATGACTGCTCCCATTGCTTGTTTAAAGCCTCCTGGGAAGGTTAAAAATGGCAATCATGTGACTCCAGGATGCTGCCACCATTGTGAATATATGCCAGTTACCAAGCACCCTAATTTTTAGAATATGATAATGGGGATGCTGTGATGGCTATAAATGCAAGGACCAGTCGTGACTCATTTTTTTCTGTCATCACAACATTGAATGGTCATTAACAAATGGTTATAAACCAGAGATTACCTATAGTTTGGAAAATGTCAAAATGGTTGCCACAACATTGATGCACCCAAGGTAAGATTTTCTATCTTTGTACTATTCTCTCCTGCCTGACATGTATTCAAGTCAGAGATAGCAAGCAACTCTCGGTCTTCAGATCTCTGTGTCCTCCACCTTGTGAGGATCTTCTCACTTCAAAAACATGAGGAAACACTGGCTAGACTCTTGCTTATAACCAGTTTCCATATACCAGGTCACAGTCCAAAGATCTGTTGGAAATGAAAACCTATTCAGTTGGTCCTATTTTAATATCTTCTAATTCCTTAAAATTTTTGAATCTTTCTTCTTTTGCATCACAGTGATGTCTCAAATTTAAACTTCTGCAAAGTGGTGGGAGATTTTCTGCTGGGTTTTCATAGGTAAGGAGTTAAATTCAATTAGAAGAGAAAGTGATTTTTTTAATCTGGGCAACCTGGTCCACCCAAATAAGAGGAAAGAGCATACTGCTTCTGCTTTCGCCCTTCAGCTCCAATCCAGGAGCCTTCGCAGGCTGTCACTTTCGCAAAAAAATTATTTTTGTGTTAAATTTATATTTACTGACAAAGAAATAAAGGGAGACTAGTATAGATCTATTTAGCTGTCTTCAGCTAGCCATACCCTTCTGGCAGCCTGGGTTCGAATTCCAAAAGGATACGGCTAGCTGATGAGCTAAATAACTTGAAATAGATCTATACTAGTCTCCCTTTATTTCTTTGTCAGTAAATATAAATTTATCACAACTCAGAAGAGGCTTTTTCACATCATGTTCTTGTTAATTGTCACAGACTGATTGTTAATTGTTAATTAACAATCTTGTTAATTGTTGCAGACTGATACTAAGCTAGAGCTACTGGCTCTAGCTTCTCAAGTTCATTTCTGAATTTGACTGCTGAAGGTTAGACTGCCCCCATTTAACCTTTTAGTATTTGGTGGTGAAACTGCTATCTTTTGTTAACTAAATATAAAGAAAAAGAATACAGAAAATTATAAAAGGAAAAGGCAACAAAAACATACAAGATGTATGTTGGCAGGTATATTCTCTCTGTGTATGTATGTGTGTGTATGTGTGTGTTTATGTGTATGTGTATATGTGCTCTATCTATCTATCTATCTATCTATCTATCTATCTATCTATCTATCTATCTATCTATCTATCTATCTATCTATCTATCTATCTATCTATCTATTATCTATCTATCTATCTCAATCTGTCTCTGTCTCTGTCTGTGTCAGCCTCCACTTTTTTGCTTGCTTCGGCTGCCATTTGAAACGGGGAGGGAGGGGCTGTGGGTACTGGACATTAAGTGTGCTGGAGGAAGATGGAGCCAGGGCCTGATATCGCCAAGGCTAACGGTCTTGCATTCCATTGTGATGATGCTCCTGAGCAGGGTGCTCACCTGACATTGTGGACGAATCTGCATTGGATATTATACTGGGGTCAAAGGGGCTTAAGGGTTGGGTTATGCTTTGATACGTATGTTGTGCGCCTAAATGTTTCATTCCTTGCTTGACTTTCGCTGCGGTCTTATCATAATCAGTAAAAGTAACCTTAAACTTTCAAATGAGCTTAAGAGTGGTCTTTCTTGATTTATGAGGGAAGCAGTCATGACAAAAAGCAAGGAATCACTTCACACTCAGCTCTGAGTTAACAGCTTCAGCAGTGAGTGTAATAAAACCATCACACATCAAACAAATCTCGGACCTTGAAAAAGAGGAAACCCTGGGGCCACCGCCCCTGATGCCACCATTCCGAAAACAGAGAAAGAAGAACCCAGGTCAGTTATTGAACTTTTGGCAGATATCAGTCTGGGTGATAAACCTGAGGAAAAATCAGTTCATCACCGTTGGTCCGAGGGCAGGAAGGGAACATCCGAAGAAATCCCTTCGGGAGTCACTACCAGACGCAGGCAGGCCCCCTCCCCCCCTTCTGGGAAGTACCAGAGTAAGAATTCCTTTTAAGACAACAGGCACGGAAGCTAATTAGAGAAGCGGATGAGCTAAAACGCACCAGAGAAAACGAGGGGGGAGCCCCTGACCCTCGGGAGTGGTTATTACCAAGGAGGAGGAAGAAAAACCCCAAATGGGAGGGGGGCCTACCCAGAAAGATGAGTATCCACAGCGCTTAGCAGCAGCAAGTCTGGCTTCTCCCACTGAACGTCGGAGAAGAGAAGCAAGCCCTAGAAGGGAAGCAAGCCCCCCAGCACGCAGAATGGCAGCTGTCCCTCCCCTGAGAGTAAAATTTGGGGGAGATGCAAAGGAATTGGGGTTTTTCCTACTGCATGTCAGCAACTTTGTAAGGCAAGCAGTTTTGGATTTGCCAAATGCCGAAGCAAAAATTAGAGTTGTTTGCCTCGCCCTCGAGGCCAAAGCAGCAGATTGAATAGTAGCTCTGCATAATAATAACTCTCCTTTGACGATAAACTTCGACAGATTTATGACCCCTTTGAGAAGGCATTTCGAAGACCCCCTCATAGAATGAAAAGCCTGCCTTGAAATGAAGACCCTTCGTCAGGGAAATAAGTCAGTTCAGGAATATACTCAATGATTTCGTGAATTATCTATTTACATGAGAGGTTGAAGCAAGGAAGCCCTTATCGACAATTTTACTGAGGGCTTGCATCCTGATATATATCAAAGTTGTATCAACAGATGTAACCCACACACGCTCGAGGGTTGGTACGATTTATCCGCTGATGTTGAAATTGATCTAATCAGAAAAACCAATCTTCATTCAATTGAAAGGGAAATTAAAATATCCCCACTTTCTACACCATGTTGTGATGCCCCAAGAGAAGGGAGAGGAGGGCCCCCCAACAAACCTCGCGGTACTGCTTGCTTCAAATGTGGGAAGGAGGGGCATTGGGCTAATAATTGCAGAATGAAATCAAAGCCCCGCCCCAAGTCATCCTCTGAGATGAGCAGAGGCGCCAGACGACCTGATCTGCGTACCAGACCAGCAATGTTGGGGATGGAGCCACTAGACCTTACCACCTACCACTACCAACCAGGGGAGGAGCTGGATGACTGGGAAAAGGAGACTGGGACTGACGATGAGATGGACAGACATTGGGTGAGTTCCCGATCGGGCCTCATGACTATTCCCCTTAAGCTTAAGACTCCCTCTAGTGGCCACTTCTTGGAATTACTAGCCCTCTTGGACTCTGGGTGTTCACAATGCCTTATAAGCCAAGATCTAGTACAACAACTAGGAATTCGCCTTAAGACTTTAAGAGTTCCGACCGCATTCTGTCAGATGGATGGATCGGTAGCTGGAGGAGCTCCAGCACAATTTGTTACAGAACCAATTGAATTGGTAATTGGCAATCACAATCGAGAAACCTTAAATTGTATTGTTGCATCTATCGCAGACAACCCATTTTGGGATTGACGTGGTTGCGAAACTGGAACCCTATAATTGACTGGAAGGAGGGTTGGATACACATTCCTTCAAGTACACCCCCCCAGATAAGGACCCTGCTCCAATGCCCCCCAGCCCCGAGAAAAACGTAAGAATTGAGCAGGTGGCGGCCATTTTGGAACAGATACCAGGGGAGGAAAAGATTCCTAAAGAATATTGGGACCTGAAAGATGTTTTTAGCAAGAAGTCTCCTGACAAGCTACCACCCCACCACTCTACAGACTGTACCATTGATTTCCTCCCAGGGGTGCAACTACCTAAACCACGCATTTATTCTATGACACCCGGGGAGATGGTTGAATTGCGCAAATTCATTGACATAAATTTGGCGAGGGGTTTTATTGAGCCTGCTAGACCTTGAGTAGCGGCTCCTGTTATGTTCAGAGAAAAGAAAGATGGCCAACTACACCTGGTTGTGGACTACAGAAACCTGAACACCATTTGCGCAGAGAATGTCTACCCCCTCCCCCTCATGAAGGATATGCTCGCCCATTTGGTGAGGGGTAAGATTTTTACAAAACTAGGACTTCCTGTTCCTGTTCCCGGCGGCGACGGACGAACCTTGGGGTTCGTCCGCCGTTTTGTTCTTTTTTCTGCCCCTAACGGGGCGGGGCACCCCCTTTTTTGGGGGTCCCTCCGTAAAACTGGCTTGCCTGGGCTGGTTTATCCTGGCAGCGGCTGGGAAACGGCCCTTGTCTTCGGTTTAGGTGAAGGAAGACATGCTGCGGGGGGTTCCCCTTCGCCAATGGAGGACGTTAACGATCAGCGAATTTTAAAAGAACTGAGCGTGCGGGTCGGAAGGCTCCCTGGGGCTTTGGCAGCGAGGTGAAGAGTGAGTGATTTATAACATTATTTATGCTGGCAGCCTGGATTGAAAGAACGTAGAGGGGGGTGTTTGTTGGTTAAACCCCCCCCCCTCGGATTTAAAGCGGCGTTCCGAAATGGCTCCTCGTTGCGAGGAAGCGGATACTTTGTTTCTGGACTGCATTGAAATAAGCGAAAGTGATCTGCGGCTTATTTTCTTACAATGTATCTAAGTCCGGCTGGCTTGATACAATTTTTCTTGGGTTATTTTCTCCTCCTGGCTAGACGGGGCGGTGGAGGATGGTTCCCTTTGTTCCTGAATGACTATTTTTACCTTTGGAAAATTACCAACATCTCTTCGTGAAATGGACTCTCTCTCTCTACTAATGAAGAAATTTCTGGATTAATTGATTCCTTCCCAGAGTGCCTTCTTTGCTAAAAAATTTTGACTGTGAAAAGTGTTTCTCTGCTGGGTCTTGAATTCTTTTGCAACTTTCACCTGAACTGTTTTGCTCCTGATTTGCCTCAACGGCCCCACCCAAAAAACGCCATCTTAGTGACACTGACTTTAACAGTTTACCATGGCATCAAAATCAGAATTGGCAGGATTGGAACAAAGAATGTCATCTTTGGAATCAGTGTTACAAGTTTTGGTGCAGGAAATTAAAGCTTTGAGAGCTGATAATAGAAGTTTTAAAGAGGACCTTCTGGAAACACGGAAGCAAGTGCTGGAGAATTCACAGAAGACTGAGGAGCTGGAAGGGGGGCTGGCTGGGGCAAAGGGAGAACTTAAAAATGTCAACATTGAAATTGCAGATTTGTCTGGTCATATGTCTAGGATGGATTTTGAAAGGATGTCATATTTTTTAAGATTTCAGAATGTTTCTGAAGAATCTGGTGAATACCTTCCTGATCTCATGAGTACAATTTTAGCAGACTATTTACAGAAACCTAAAGATGAGATCGGGGGGATATTGACCTAGTCTATAGAATAAATTCAGCATATGCCAGGATAAATGAAGTACCCAGAGAGATACATATTAAATTTGTTACAAAGTCAACCAGAGAGGGAATTTTGAAGGCGCAGAGAGGGGGGCCGTTAATTTACCAACAAAAGGAAGTCACCATCTTGAAGCAGATCCCAAAAAAGATTAGGGAGGTGAGAAGGAGGTATTCCTTCTTATCCAGAAAATTGTTTGACCACGGGATCTGGTTTAAGTGGGTGATGCCGGAAGGGATGTTGGTGTTCTGGGATGAAGGAAGAGTAAGGATTAAAACAGTTGCTGAGGCGGAAGCCTTTCTTAAAAAACATTTCTCTATCCTGGGGGAAGATCCAGGGGGGACGGAGGGGGCCATGGCCCCGCCCGCTGGGGGCCAGGGAGGAGAAAAAGAAGATACAATTGCCAAGAGACTTAGATCGAAAAAATAACTTTGCTTTTTTTTATTACTATTAATATTGCTTAACCTTATGTCTGGATGTTTGTACACGACTGCTAGCATAGAATGGAGAATTTAGGAATCTTGTACTTATTTTCACCTTGTAGTACTTTTGGAAAAATGTTCTTTTAATGTTTTATTATGAAGCCCTAGAAGGGCCAATGATCCCGACGCGAAAGTTCTTAATATGTTTCTGTATCCCTTACCCTACCCTTTTCGAAAATTGTAAAAACCAATAAAACTTTTTCAATATAAAAAAAAAAGATTTTTACAAAACTAGATCTCAGAGAGGCTTATTATAGAATTAGAATTAAAGAAGGGGATGAATGGAAGACTGCATTTAATTGTCCTTTAGGCTGGTTTCAATTTAAAGTTTTGCCGTTTGGCCTACAGGGGGCGCCATCAGTTTTCATGCAATTAATAAATAAAGTCTTACATCAGCACCTATACAAGAGCGTCATCGTCTATCTTGACGATATTCTTATTTAGACGGAAACACATGAAGAACATGTGAAGCTTGTCCGTTCCGTTTTGCGCAAATTGAGAGCCGTGGAACTATATGCTAAGCTGTCAAAGTGTGACTTTCATCAAAGCAAGATCGATTGTCTCGGATATCGTATCTCTTCAGAGGGTATTGAGATGGATCCTGCTAAAGTAAAGGCTGTGACTGAATGAGCCCCGCCTCGCACCCATAAACAATTGCAAAGTTTTTTGGGATTTGCCAATTTTTACCAATTTATCCCCTCTTTTGCGAGTATTGCACTGCCTATTACGAACTTATTAAAAACAAAGGGTGATGACAAACCGCAACCTAGTAAACCATTGAACTGGACTATGGAATGCCAAGCAGCATTTGAGAAACTTAAACGTTTATTTGCGGCAGAGCCGATTTTGAAACACCCTGACATGAAAACACCTTTCATTGTCCAGGCCGATGCCAGTGATGTTGCAGTTGGAGCTGTTCTACTACAATACAACTCCAACGGAGACTTACAGCCCTGCGCTTATACCTCTCGTAAACTCTCTGATACTGAGAGGAGATGAGCCATTTGGGAAAAGGAAGCTTTTGCTGTGCGTTGGGCTCTTATGACTTGGCGCCATTTTTTGGAAGGGGGCAAGCCACCCATTTGAGGCATGGACTGATCATAAAAACTTGGAATCTTTGCGGATGCCTCGCAAACTTTCTCCTAAACAGGTCCGATGGTCTCAATATTTCAGTCGTTTTAATTTTTCCCTGAAATATATTCCAGGAGGGAAGAACTTTATGGTGGACGCCTTATCACGCCTTCCCCAATATAATAGTTCGAAGCTTACTATCGTCCAGTCTGTTATTCCAGTGTGTAATTTAGCCATTCCGGTCATAGCTCGAAGCCATTCGATACTGCAAGCTGAGACCCCACCCGAATTAATTTCTAAAATTAAGGAGGAACTTCAGGCTGATGAATGGTTTGCTGCACACTGCGGTGACTGTACTTTGAGAGATTATTTACCTTGGGTGGGTTCTAAACTTTATGTCCCAGCAACACTCCGCTTTTTGGTACTCCAAAGAGCGCATGATTCTCCTTTGGCTGGGCATTTTGGATTCGTGAAAACTCTACACTTGGTTAAACGGCAGTTTTGGTGGCCAGCTTTGAAAAAAGATGTTGAATCTTACATTGCAAGTTGCCCAGTTTGTGCTGCCTCTAAACGTTCTCCTGGCAAACCTCAAGGTCTCCTCCAATCTGTGGCACGTCCGAAGGCTCTTTGGAAAGAAATATCTATGGATTTCATTGTGGATCTTCCAAGTAGCCATGGCTTTACCGTCATATGGGTGGTTAATGATCTATTTTCAAAACAAGTTCATTTTGTACCGTGTTCAAAGATCCTATCGGCCAAAGCCTTGGCGAAATTGTTCCTGAGTCACATTTATTGACTACACGGTGTTCCTAAACATATTATTTCTGATAGGGGGATTCAGTTCACTTCTCGTTTTTGGAAGGAGTTTTTGAGGATGATTGGCTCCTCCCAGGGCTTAATCTCCTCCCACCACCCTCAGACTAACTGAGCTTGTGAGAGGGCCAATTCTGCTCTAGAACAGTATCTTTGTTGCTTTATAAATTACCAACAAGATGACTGGGCCGACCTCTTGATCCACGCTGAGGTAGCTTACAATAATTCTGTTCATAGCAGCACCGGCATGACTCCTTTCAAAGTAATTTATGGCCAGGACTTTGTGCCAATTTCCGAGCTACCTCACGAGACTCCTGCTGTTCTCTCTCTCTTGGATTGGAGTAGTAAGATGGCAACATTTTGTCCCATTGCACGGAAAACGTTGGATGATGCTCACCAGTCTCATAAGATGTATACTGATAAAAAACGGGCTGCACCTCCGAACTACAGAGTTGGTGACCGAGTGTACGTTTCTACTAGGTTTCTAGAGAGTCCTCAAAAATGTAAGAAACTGGGCCCGAAGTTTGTTGGCCCTTTCCCCATTATTAAAATCATCAGTTCCGTTTCGGTCAAACTGGACTTGCCGAAAACCTATCGTCGGCTTTACCCAATCTTCCATGTCCATCTGTTGAAACCCGAACAATTGTCCCACCTTCGCCAACCACAGTCTGATCCCCCTGCGCCAATCTTGGTGGATGATGAACAGCATTACGAAGTACGGGACATTTTGGACTCTAGAGTGTGGTGAAACAAGGTGCAGTACCTTGTGTCTTGGAAGGATTTCCCTCCATCCCACACTGAGTGGGTGGATAAAGCCCCTAAAATACTGAAGAAGTTTTATGCTAAATATCCTGACAAGCCTTAACTATTGTTGTTTCATGTGTTTATGTATTTTATGTTGGTCTCTGTCCCTGTCGGGTTTTTTGGTTTATTTTAGAGGACTGATGTCGCTCTTCTGGAGGAGGACCGAATGTCAGCCTCCGCTTTTTTGCTTGCTTCGGCTGCCATTTGAAATGGGGAGGGAGGGGCTGTGGGTACTGGACATTAAGTGTGATGGAGGAAGATGGAGCCAGGGCCTGATATCACCAAGGCTAACGGTCTTGCATTCCATTGTGATGATGCTCCTGAGCAGGGTGCTCACCTGACATTGTGGACGAATCTGCATTGGATATTATACTGGGGTCAAAGGGGCTTAAGGGCTGAGTTATGCTTTGATACGTATGTTGCGCGCCTAAATGTTTCATTCCTTGCTTGACTTTCGCTGCGGTCTTATCATAATCAGTAAAAGTAAACTTAAACTTTCAAATGAGTCTTTCTTGATTTATGAGGGAAGCAGTCATGACAGTCTGTCTCTCCCTCATCTATCTAAATGTGATGCCACATTAATGTTATCCACAGTTGCTCTATATTAATTCTGCAAAAAATGTTTCAGTTTTCCATGTTTCAGTTTTCAATGCTGAAGAATAAACCTTTGGATTATGCATTCATTTTCATGTCCAAAAGCCAATTCCCATGTGATTGAGATAAACCTCAAGCTGGGTAATTTTTATTTGTTCTTTTTTATTGTTATAGCCCTGGAATAATCTCAGGAATGCCATAAACCTACAATAATTATACCAATTGTGGACTAGGTGTTTGTCTACTCTTGTTAGCTCTGGCTTGCCTAATTGTGTTGCTTATTTGGAGTCTCTCTGCTTATAAATAGAATGGCCTAGTCTTTCTGAATGGATACTTTTCCTGTGGCAGGAAGACTGGGCCTGCTTTCTCCCTTTGTTAAGATTTTTTCTCCTCATCTCCTTTAGGAGAAATGTTTTACCCTGCCTCTTTTTAATATTAAGAATAAACAATATTTTAATCTGCAGAGGGGGGGCTTTTTACAGTTGCTTGGATCTACCTCGCACTATAATCTGGGGAACTCATTCAGCTACCAACCAGAACAACACAGAAGCTCACCTAGCAACCATTTCCTATTTACGGTTAGATTTTTATATTGCTTTTCACAATCATGTCATACATTTAAAATAGCCACTGAAAATCTTTTCTTTCCATGTTTGCAAGATGTTTCCAAAATGTATCCTGGAATATTTTCACCTTATTATTTGTTACATTTCAGTTTCATTTATTTTATTTTATTAAATTTATACCCCGCCCTTCTCCTTGTTAGGACCCAGGGCGGCGCACAGGCATTATTAAAACCACAAAATACAATAAATATCAATTTAAAATATATTAAATTAAATGCTGTTAGATGAAGCTCAGATAGTTTTGAAGCAAAAGTTGACTTTCTGAACTAGTTACGGTAAATACCTTCTGAAGATAATCCTGTCTTAGGCTGATGGCTTGTTAATCATCCAAAGGGATCTTTTTTTTTTTTTTTTTATCAATGAGAGCTGAGGAATATAACTACTCTCATATGACAGCTGGGATTCTTAGGCCAGTTTTCAGAAATATCCACAACTTTGGGAAATAGATATAATTTTTGGAGAAAGAGAGACCAAGAATATAGTGAATTATCCAAAACTGAAGTTGAAAATGGACAATATTTGAGGAATTACTACTCTAATACGAGATCGCCTTCTGCCACCGAGAGCCTCCCACCGGCCTGTACGCTCCCATAGAGAGGGTCTCCTCATGGTGCTGTCGGCTAGACCAGTGGTCTTCCTCTCTCCCTCCCCCCCCCGCCCGGAGGCAGCGGAGGGCCCGGCATGTCAGCTGGGGGGGCTGCGGCTGCCTCCCCCTGTAGCGAGCGAGCGAATGGGTGGGGGCAGCGCCCGGGGCTGCGGCTGCCTGGGCGCTGCCGGAGCCATCTGGGCGCCGCGTGCCCGCCTCCCAGTGCAGCCCCGGGCGCTCCCCCCGCCCGTTTGCTCGCTCGCTCCAGGGGGAGGCAGCTTTCCGGGGCTGGCTGCACCGCGGGGCTGGAAGGGAGGTGAGCGTGCGGCGCCCGGACAGCCCCGGCGGTGCTTGGGTGGCCGCGGCCTCAGGTGCGACCCACCCCCTCGCTGCGGGAGGAGGCAGCCGTGGCCTCCCCAGCTGGCGTGCCAGGCTTTCCACTGCTTCCGGGGGGGTGGGGGAAGGGAGGGAGAGAGGGAGGGAGAGACTGACATACAGAGAGACAGAGGGGGAGGGAGGAAGAGACAAACAGAGAGAGACACAGAGAGAGAGGGAGGGAGAGAGGGAATAAGAGAGAGACACACACACACACAGACACACACACAGACACACAGAATGACAGATGGGTGGAGGGAGGAGAGAGAGACAGATAAAGAGAGAGAGACAGAGAGAGACAAAAGAAAGAGAGAAAGATAAAGAAAAATAGAAAGAAAAAGAAAGTGGGAGAGAGATAAAGGAAGAAAGAAAGAATGAATTTTGGTTGCTAAGCAGGACCGTCGTTAAGTGAGTTTCACCACATTTTCCAAGTTGGCCACGCCCACCCGGTCACATGAACGCTGAGCCACTCCCACAAAACAGGCCACACCTTTTGGCTCTCAAAAGAAATTTCAATCGTGGTACTGTTGATATTTGGCTCTCTTGACTAATAAGTTTGTCCACCACTGGGCTAGACAATGTTGACTGGCGACACCCAGGGGGAGAGCCTTCTTTGTGGGAGCACCTACCCTCTGGAACGAATTGCCCCTGGAATTAAGAACTATCCATGACTTCCGCACCTTCCGCTGCGGTCTCAAAACATTTCTCTTTCAACAAGCCGGGCTGGCATAAAGCATGTTTTTTAAATTTTAAATTTAAATTTTTATTATTTTAATTAGGGTTAGTTTGGGTTTTTTTTCCACGTTTCGGCCAATATTTTAATGATGTCTTTTAATAATGCCTTTTAAAAGCTTTTTCTAACTTTTATATATTTGTTTTTATTTTGGCCGTACACCGCCCTGAGTCCTTCGGGAGTAGGGCGGTATGAATAAATAAATAAACTCCCCTCCGTGAGGAGGCGGCGCCAGAACCACCTATCTGGTTCCGCCCCAGGCGCCTGATGGACCCGGATGGGTCCCAGATGGTGCTTGGGCCACTTCCTGTACCCCTGACCCGCGCCCCGATGGAGGACCTCGTGGCCGCATGGAATATTGCGACCACGGGAGCCTTGGATCGGGTCGCGCCCTTGCGGCCTCTCTTGCGGCGCCGAGCCGCCCCGGCTCCTTGGTTTACCGAGGAGCTGAGGGCGATGAAACGCCGCAAGAGATGCCTAGAGGGAAGATGGAGGGCTACTCGCTCTGAATCTGACCGGACACAGGTAAGAGCCCATTTACGGACTTACATTGTGGTGCTGAGAGTGGCCAAACGCCATCATTGCGCTACTCTCATAGCATCCGTAGAAAACCGCCCTGCGGCCCTGTTTAGGGTGACCCGTTCCCTCCTTCAACAGAGGGTGCGGGAAGCCCCGCTACAGGGTAGAGCAGAGGAATTTGTGACTTTTCTGCAGGACAAAACCGCTCAGATACAGAACGGGTTAGCCCCCATTCATGGCCCAGTGGGGTGCCACGAGGCTGATCTTGTTTGGGAGGAATTTGACTCCGTTGCTTACGAGGATATGGACAGGTTACGTGGGCGACTGCGAGCCACCACATGTTTATTGGACCCGTGTCCCTCCTGGCTTGTACTGGCATCCTGGGAGGTGACACGAGGCTGGCTCCAAGAGGTCGTCAACGCTTCTTTAAGTGAGGGTTCCTTGCCTGCTTCCCTAAAAGAGGCTATGGTGAGGCCCCTCCTTAAGAAGCCCTCTTTGGATCCAGCTCTTTTAACCAACTATCGTCCCGTCTCCAACCTTCCCTTTTTGGCGAAGGTTGTTGAGAGTGTGGTGGCACAACAGTTTCCCCGTCACCTGGAGGAAGTTGATTATCTAGACCCGCGCCAGTCCGGCTTTCGGCCCGGGCATAGCACCGAGACAGCATTGGTCGCGTTGGTGGATGATCTCTGGAGGGCCAGAGATGGGGGTTGTTCCTCCATCCTGGTCCTATTAGACCTCTCGGCGGCTTTCGATACCATCGACCATGGTATCCTATTGCATCGGCTGGGGGGGTTGGGGGTGGGAGGCACCGTTTTACGGTGGTTCTCCTCCTACCTCTCTGGCCGATCGCAATTTGTGTTGGCAGGGGAGCAGAGGTCGAACCCGAGACCCCTCACATGTGGGGTGCCTCAGGGGTCGGTCCTCTCGCCTCTCCTGTTTAATCCATACATGAAGCCGCTGGGTGAGATCATCCGTGGTTTTGGGGTAGAGTACCATCTCTACGCTGATGATACTCAGCTGTATATATCTACCCCAAACCACCCCAACGATGCCGTAGCGGTGATGTGCCAGTGCCTGGAAGCCGTGCGGATCTGGATGGGAAGTAACGGACTCAGGCTCAACCCGACCAAGACCGAGTGGCTGTGGTTTCCGGCTGCCCGATTCAACCAGCTTTCTCCAACGCTGGCCATAGGGGGCGAACATCTTGCCCCTGTGGATGGGGCGCGCAATTTGGGTGTCCTCCTGGATACCCGGCTGTCTATTGAAGAGCAAGTGACAGCCGTGGCCAGGAGGGCGTTTTACCAGGTTCGCCTGGTTCGCCAATTGCGCCCCCTATTGGATCGGGACGCCCTTCGCACAGTCACTCATGCCCTCGTGACATCCCGACTGGACTATTGTAACTCTCTCTACATGGGGCTCCCCTTGAGGTGCACCCGGAGGCTTCAGTTAGTTCAGAATGCAGCCGCGCGAGCAATTATGGGAACCACTAGGTTTACCCGCATTACACCGCTCTTGCGCGAGCTGCACTGGCTGCCTGTCGTCTTCCCGGTGCGCTTCAAGGTGTTAGTTATCATCTTTAAAGCGCTCCATGGCTCGGGACCTAGCTATCTGCGGGATCGGATCCTGCCTCACACATCCTCACGGCCGATTCGCTCCCACAGAGAGGGACTTCTCCGGGTGCCGTCCACTAGACTTTGTCAGCGGGCGACGCCCAGGGGAAGGGCTCTCTCTGTGGCGGGCCCGGCCCTCTGGAACGACCGTCCCCCCGATATTAGAACGACCACGGACCTCCTCTCCTTCCGCCTGAAATTGAAGACTCATCTTTTCCGCCTGGCCGGCCTAGGGTAGTCTCTCTCTCTATGGGTTTTCAAATGTATATTTATATTTAGTGGGGATTTTTAGTTAAGGGATTTTAGCACAGGAATTAGTTTAATCTGTTTTAAATTGGTATGTATTTTGTATATTTATTGCTTTTATTCTCCCTGTGCACCGCCCCAAGTCCCTGTGGGGAGAGGGAGCGGTCAATAAATTCAACTATTATTATTATTATTATTATTATTTAAATAAATAAATAATTTAATTTATAACCCGCTCTCTCTCCCCAAAGGGACTCGAGGCAGGGCACAGGGAAATTAAAAGTACATATAAAACCACAAACAATACAGTATTAAAAAAGAATTAAACTAAACCCTGCGCTAAAATCCCATGTTAAAACTAAAACAAACTCCTAAGAAGCCCTCTCTGGACCCGGCATTATTGGTGAATTACCGTCCGGTCTCCAATATTCGCTTTTTGGCGAAGGTTGTAGAGAGTGTGGTGGCACAACAGTTTCCCCGTCATCTGGAGAAAGTTGATTATCTAGACCCGTGCCAGTCCGACTTCCGGCCCGGGCACAGCACCGAAACAGCATTGGTCGCGTTGGTAGATGATCTCTGGAGGGCCAGAGATGGGGTTTGTTCCTCCATCCTGGTCCTATTAGACCTCTCAGCGGCTTTTGATACCATTGACCATGGTATCCTATTTCATCGGCTGGAGGGGTTGGGGGTGAGAGTGTTGTGGTGGTTCTCCTCCTACCTCTCCGGTCGATTGCAATTTGTGTTGACAGGAGGGCAGAGGTCGACCTCTAGGCCCCTCACTTGTGGGGTGCCTCAGGGGTCGGTCCTCTCGCCTCTCCTGTTCAACACATATATGAAGCCGCTGGGTGAGATCATCCGTGGTTTTGGGGTAGAGTACCATCTCTACGCTGATGATACACAGCTGTATATATCTACCCCAAAGCACCCCAACGATGCCGTAGCGGTGATGTGCCAGTGCCTGGAAGCCGTGCGGGCCTGGATGGGAAGTAACAGACTCAGACTCAACCCGTCCAAGACCGAGTGGCTGTGGTTTCCGGCATCCCGGTACAACCAGTTGACTCCATCACTGGCCATAGGGGACGATCACCTTACCCCTGTGGATGGGGCACGCAACTTGGGCATCCTCCTCAATGCCCGGCTGTCCATGGAAGATCAAGTGATAGCCGTGGCCAGGAGGGCGTTTTACCAGGTTCGCCTGGTCTGCCAGTTGCGTCCCCTATTGGATCGGGGTGCCCTTTGCACAGTCACTCATGCCCTCGTGACATCCCGACTGGACTACTGCAATGCTCTCTATATGGGGCTCCCCTTGAGGTGCACCCGAAGACTTCAGCTAGTCCAGAATGCAGCCGCGCGGGTAGTTATGGGAGCCTCTATGTTCTCCCATGTAACACCACTCCTGCGCGAGCTGCACTGGCTGCCTGTCGTCTTTCGGGTGCGCTTCAAGGTGTTAGTTACCATCTTTAAAGCGCTCCATGGCACGGGACCTAGCTATCTGCGGGATCGCATTCTGCCTCATACATCCCTGCGGCCGATTCGCTCCCACAGAGAGGGACTTCTCCGGGTGCCGTCCACTAGGCTGTGCCAGTGGGCGACGCCCAGGGGAAGGGCCTTCTCTGTGGCGGGCCCGACCCTCTGGAACGACCTTCCCCCCGAAATCAGAACAACCACGGACCTTCGCTCCTTCCGACAGCTATTAAAAACTCACTTCTTCCATTTGGCTGGCCTAGGGTAATTTTAATTTTAAATTATTAAGGGTTTTTTTAGGGATAGTTTTATTTTTATAGAAGTTTTTAGCGCAGGGTAAGTTTAATTTGATTTTAACTTTGTACTTTGTTTGTTGTAATTGGTTTTTAATTTCCCTGTGCCCCGCCTCGAGTCCCTTCGGGGAGAGAGAGCGGGATATAAATAAAATTATTATTTTTTTATTATTATTATTATTATTATTATTATTATTATTATTATTATTATTATTATTATTATTATTATTATTATTATTATTATTATTATTAAAAAAAAACCTAAAAACAGTTAAGTTATCCCAAGCCGGCTAAGTAAAAGAAATGTGTTTTTAATTTTTGACGGAAGGAGCGGAGGTCCATGGTTGTTCTGATTTCAGGGGAAGGTCGTTCCAGAGGGTCGGGCCCGCCACAGAAAAGGCCCTTCCCCTGGGTGTCGCCCGCTGGCATATCCTGGTGGACGGCACCCGGAGAAGTCCCTCTCTGTGGGAGCGGATCGGCCGCAGGGATGTATGGGGCAGGATGCGATCCCACAGATAGCTAGGTCCCGTGCCATGGAGCGCTTTGAAGATGATGACCAAAACCTTGAAGCGCACCCGAAAGACGACAGGCAGCCAATGCAGCTCGCGCAGGAGTGGTGTTACATGGGAAAATCTGGAAGTTCCCATAACTGCCCGCGCGGCTGCATTCTGGACAAGCTGAAGTCTTCGGGTGCACCTCAAGGGGAGCCCCATGTAGAGAGCATTGCAGTAGTCCAGTCGGGATGTCACGAGAGCATGAGTGACTGTGCAAAGGGCACCCCGGTCAATGAACCTAAACCTAAATGAATGCTGTCCAATCTCCAATACTGTCTGATCCAAAGCAAACTAAAGTTAGTATCTCTTATTCTCCTCAGGCCCTTGAGACCATGTAACAACATGAAGACCCCAATTCATAATGCTGTAATCATTATTCAATGTTCATTAATAAACATGCAATGGCTTAAAAAGAAAGTTTGCAAACCATTAATATGGGGAAATGTGAATGAATAAATAGCTCTTCATAACATTTGATTATCTATCTAAATCAGCTCTTTTCAACCTTTTTATTGTGCAGGAACCTTTGAAATAATTTTCAGGTCTCAGAGATTCCTGCATATAAATAACTACAGCAAAGCAATAGGCTGGCATCATAGAATTATAGTAAGAGATCTTGGGGTTCTTTTAATCAGGGATGGGATTCTACTGGTTTGGGCGAACCAGTTCACTCCAATAATTAGGAGGGCCTGCCCGCCTGTCCCTGCACTCTACTGACCTGCATCTCCTCAGCTAATTTTATTTCTTTATTTTTTAAAAATAGTTTTTATTAAACATTTTTACCTTTAGAAACAGAAAGAAAAATGCAACAAAAAAGAAAGAAAAAACAAGACAAACATAACAATATAAAATAGTTATACAGCCTTCTGTATCGGCATTCATGTTTAGCCTTTGTAGTTCTCCATTCTCCTATCAATTTTAACTTATCTAATAATGTAATAATAGCAGTACTAACACTTGTAATAATATTAATTGTTCATATCACCATTATATTTACATTGTAATCAATATTTTAAGTTTGATAGTAATTAGTAATATTGGCTAATTTTTATTCAATTCTAGTTTAGAAAAAAACCACAAAGACTTCTATTTCCTGTTTTGGCTTTTGTTTTCTAGCTACATAAATTATATTCCATATTTTATAGAAATCCAATTCTTCACTTTCTCTTAATTCCATTGTCATTTTTTTCTATGTCTGCACATTTGACTACCTTTCCGATTATTGTTTCGTCTGCAGGTGTATTGATTTGTTTCCAGTTTTGTGCGAAAGGAATCCTAACTAAAGTGGGTATGTGTAGTATTATGTATTGAAATTGTTTGTCCATTTTCGGGTCTAATATTCCTAATAAGAATGATAGAGGTTTCAATTCTATTTTTTTGCTGGGTAATTTCTTCCAGCCATTTCTGAATTTTGCACCAATATTTCCTTGTAATGGGGCACATCCACCACATATGGCAAAATGTTCCAGACTTGTGGCTACATCTCCAACATTTGGGGGATAGATTTGGATACATTTTGGCCAATCTCGCTGGGGGCAAATGCCATCTATAAAAAATTTTATAGAGGTTTACTTTGTAGGCCCATTTTTCTAACTCTATATTATGGCCAAAGTTTCTTTCCCAACTAATCATTGTCTCCTTTACTGTCTCTTCCTTCATTTTATATCTTAAAAGAAAATTATATAATTTGGTAATCATTTTAGCTAATTCCATTTGTTTCTCATGTATTCCATATTTCTCCCAATCTTTTTTTAAATCTTGTTTTAATTTGTAAATAAGGAAAGAATTAAAAACATACTAAACAAAATCATACACCCAGACTGTTTCTACCCAACAGACACATAAAAAACAATATACGAACAATAATGTACATATTAGAATACTACGAGATAAACTCAGGAAAACAAGGAGCATTGATATTTATTGATGCACAAAAAGCATTTGATAACTTGAATTGGAATTTTCTTATAAATCAATTAGAAGTAAGGAACTTCGGAGAAAAATTTATCGGGATGATCAGAGCAATATATTCTAGTCAGATGGTAAAAATAATACTAAACAGAGAAGCAACAGAAGGTTTCAGCATAACCAAAGGGGTAAGACGGGGATGCCCTCTATCCCTCCTGTTATTTATCCTGTCAATAGAGACATTGATGTTACAAATTAGACAGAACCAGGAGATAAAGGAATTGAAAATTAGAACACAGGAATACAAAATGCAGGCTTTTGCAAACGATCAAGCATTTATCATAGAGGAACCCCTAGAAACTGGACTAATAATATTACAAGACATAAACCAGTTTGATAAAGTGGCAGGACTTAAAATAAATAAAGAAGAAACCAAAATATTAACTAAGAATCTAACCAAAAGACAAAATGAAGAACTGGAAGAAAAATTGGGAATTTTGAGGGCCAAGAAAATTAAATATTTGGGAATATGGTTATCAGCAAAATGTATCACGATAAAAGAAGACAATTACAATAAATTGCTACAACAAATACAAAACGATTTGGACAATTGGACTAAACTACAGATATCACTAATTGGCAGAATTTCAACAATTAAAATGAATGTACTACCGAAACTACTTTATCTTTTTAGAGAAAAAATTTTTGAACAACTAAATGGTATCCAAATTTATCAGGGGAAAAAAACGCATATTAAATACAAACTTCTACAAGATAGAAAAACTTCGCCTACGGTTTCTGAAGGCGACGGACGTGCTTCATGCTTCGTCCGCCACTTGCTGTACCGGTGGGCTCCTTTGGGAGCACAGGAGATTCTGAAGGAACCTCCTGCCATAAGGGCGGCTCGCTGGGAGCCCCCAATCTGGCGGTGGCCGATGGGGTGCTCCCAGCCTCGCCCCAGGAGCCGGCGAGCAGAAAGTGGGGGCAAATCTTGCCTCTTCGCTGGATGGATCCTGGGAACAACAAACCGAATGAAAAGAGTTTCAGCTCTCTATGATGCCAGAGATGGAAGATGCTCCCTAATCTCTTGGGTTGCTGATGAAGGATAAGCGACAGGATATTGTGAGTTCCAGTTCAATCAATTTTAAACGGAGATTAGAGGGGGGAGTTTTTCTTGTTTACCCCCCCCCCTCGGATGAAGTGGCAATTAAACGATCTCTCTCCATTGGAATGGAGAGAGGAAAATGACTACTTGCTATTTGAACTAACTATGGAAAAGAATTGTATCATATCGCAGTTGCAACAACTTGTTGTGGAGTGCTTTTAAAGAAAAAAAAGCAAAATGGAACTTTCACTTTTCTTCCTGTTAGAGGGCGAGGCAAGATGGCTTCTCTTTGTTCTCTGCTTATAACTCTCTTGCATTAATGAAGCTTTTCCCTCCATAACTACCATCGAACGATTTGAAACTTTTACTTTTAACATTTCTCCGAGAGGCTCGCAAGTCTCTCCCAGTGGACATGGACTCCTAGATGTGGATTGCAAGGTTTCTTTTCTTTTAAGTGAACTCTTAAGACTGGACTCTCATTTGGATTGCTCCGATACCTCAGACTGTCTCGGTCGTCCGTTTCTCCGACGCCATTTCTTTTACCAACTTAGAATTTAGAACTGAGACAATGGCTTCTAGAAAGCCGCCAACGGGAAAGTCAACTTCTGCCCCGTCCTCAGCTGTCTCCAATCCAACTACACAGCCGAATATTTCTTCACTATTACAGAAAGAATCTGCTGGAGAGAGCTCAAAGGAACTGTCAGATAAAGAAATGTTTCGGGAAATTATTAAAAACGTGAACGAATTGCGGAAAGAAATGACAGATTTAAAATTAGAACTCAGGGAAACGCAACGAAGCACAATGGAAAATAAACAAAAAATTGTGATGGGGGGCGAGATGGGGGAAGAGGTTAAGGAGATCCAGAAGGGGAGTCTAGAATTAGGAGGTTACATGACTAAAATTGAATTTGAAAGAATGTCTTTTTTTCTCAGGTTCCAATACATACCAGAGTCAGAAAATGAAGATCTTAAAGATGTTATGAGCAGAATGTCAACATCCTGATGTTGCCATGGATATTATCTTTTTGTCTTAACAAACTGTAAATGCTTGGCATTCCTGTGGCAGGAAAGGAATCTCAGAACAGCCTGTGACTGCGCATGCATGCAATTATTTCTCTGTCCTAATTGGAGAACGTAAATTATGACAAGCAGAGGGGAGGGGGCATAAGGGGGTAAAGTGCAGAAGCCATCCAATTATTGCCAGATCTGACTGCAACCGAGCTCGCCATGATGATACATTCAATAAACGGACATTGCTTTGAACTATTACGTGAGGCCATGAATCATTTGAAGTTTCTCATTGGGAGCTTGACAGACAGTCAGATCTCTTAAAAGAAATCTATCAAGATTTCCGGGCTACCTGAGTCCCGCCTCCCCCAGGCAAATGCCTGATAGAGAAGTAAAGGGAGGAAATCAGACCATGGCAGAAAAAAGCCTCATGCCAGCTGGAGGCCAGCCAAACCCCCTCTTCAGCGGAGCTACAGACACCCAACCTTTCCCAGCCACAGAAGCAAGAAAAGATAAGTACTGCATGTGGGACTGGGAACAAGCTACAAGGCCCCAGCCCCAGATGGGATCCCTGGGGGGTGCAGTAAAGAAACTGAGGGAGGATTTTGATCAAGCCACCCTTCATGACGAGAGGCCAGCCTGCCATCCTGAAGAGAGAGGAGGCATATCTGATCCTGCTGAAGGGAGGAGACGCATTCTGGAGCGCAGCCCCAGAAGCAAGCATGCTGCCAAGAGCAGGCAACTCCCTCCCTCTCCTAGAGCTGAAGAAGATGACCGGCCGTATCAGGCACGGGCATACAGGGGCCAGGAGGAAAACAGAGGAGGGAGGGAACTAAAAGATCCACCCCGATTCAGGGGAAAGTTTGATGGTAATTCAGACCAACTAGCTCTATTCCTTGATTCAGCTGATATCCACTTAGAACGCTAGCACCTCTACCCATCCCCCAGAACCATGGTGAATGCCATTGCAGAGGGTTTCGAGGGGGAAGCAAAAGAATGGCTAGCAGCCCTCCATAAGCGTAGGGCCCACCAACTCCAAGACATAGATGACTTCCTGGAAGTATTAGCGGCCAGATTTGAAGAGGGGGAGGAGGACCCATATGCAGAGGAGGAACTCAGCAACCTAAAGCAAAGAGGCCGCCCCATCAAAGAGCACATCCGTGAATTCAGGAGGATAGTTGGAAGACTACCCCCACTACCAGAACGGTTGCTGGTGCATTTTTTCAGAATAAGCCTAGATAAACGTATTGCCCAAGTAACTGTATATCGTGACATCCCAAACCAACTCTCTGAGTGGTTCCGAGTGGCAACAAAGGTCGACAGGGGCCTACGTGCAAACGACACAAGGAAGGAACCAGACACAAAGGAGAGGGGTCAACCTAATCTGAAACCATCCCGCCAAAAGAAAGAAATGGCACCACAGCGAGACCTGAGACCAGCCCTCCCTCGAAGTTCCGTGAGGTGTTACAGATGCGGGGGGATGGGCCACATGGTAGCTGCATGCCCAACCCCAGTCCCAAAACTAAGGCTGGACCTACCACCCAGGGCCCGACAAGAACGAGGGCCCCGACGGGCCATCAACACATCCAGGGGGTTGTGCAGGGGTCAAGCTGCAGGGGTCACCTCCCTCCCAGGCAAAAGCAGTAAAAACCCAGGCAATGATGACCAGTCAATTGAACCCTATGACAGCGAGGACGAGGGAGAAAATGACCCAATGGTGAGCGAATCAATTTACCCTTTCCTTTTTCCAATACGCCTCACAACCCCAAAAACAGGAAAACAGGAGGATTTTCAAGCCCTTGTAGACTCAGGCTGCACTAGGTGCTTGATCAACTTAACCACAGTTCAGAAACTGGGGATCAGAGCGAAAAGACTGAACCACCCGATTCGGTTCGAGCAGGTTGACGGTTCCCTAATGGGAGGAGCCTATGCCACTCACCTAACTGAACCAGTGAGACTAGAATTGGCAGATCACTGGGAAATAATTCGATTCATAATAGTCCCCAAAATGACAGAGGCAGTCATACTTGGACTTTCCTGGTTAGACAAGTGGGGACCGACCATCTGGTGGCAAGGGGGCACCCGCAGGCTTAGGATATCACCTGGCCCTCAACCCCTCCCTCATGAGCAAGCAGAAATACCACTCACATTGGGAGTCCCCCAAGAGAGCCCACGAGAACAACTGGCAACCACATCTGACAAACCCCCAGAGGCTGAACTGATTCCAGTAGAATACCAGGACCTCGCAGAAGTGTTCAGTGAGACAGAATGCGACATCCTGCCCCCCCACCGCGAAACAGATTGTGCCATTGAAATCATCCCTGGGGCAAAACTACCCAAACCCAAGCTGTATGCCATGACGCCTCGAGAGATGCAAGAAATGCGTGAATACATAGACAAAAACCTAGCACGAGGGTTCATCGAGCCAGCCAAGCCACGGATTGCGGCACCAGTCCTTTTCAAAGAGAAAAAAGATGGAACTATGCGTTTGGTTGTGGATTTTCGAGGGATAAATGCGGCGTGCATACACAACCTATACCCGCTTCCCCTCATGAAAGATATGCTGTCTCACTTGGCCAAGGGAAAAGTCTTTACCAAATTAGACCTCAGAGAAGCATACTACCGAATACGGATCAGAGAAGGAGATGAATGGAAAACAGCATTCAACTGCCCTTTAGGAAGCTTCCAATTCAAAGTGATGCCTTTTGGATTACAGGGAGCCCCAGCAGTGTTCATGCAGTTAATAAATGAGGTACTGCATGAGCACCTCTACAAGGGGGTCCTTGTTTTTCTAGATGACATCCTTATTTACACTGAGACCGTTGATGACCACATACCCCTAGTTCGCCAAGTACTGGAAAAACTTCTGGCAGCCAACCTGTATGTCAAACTATCAAAATGTGAATTTCACCGTGAGCGACTAGACTATCTAGGCTACAGAGTGTCAAATGAGGGAATAGAGATGGACCCAGCTAAAGTGCAAGCCGTCCTAAGCTGGCAACCCCCTCGCACTCGCAGACAACTACAAAGTTTCCTAGGGTTCGCAAACTTCTACAGGCAGTTCATTCCCTCCTTTGCGAAGATTGCCAAACCCCTGACAGACCTCCTGAAGACAGGGAGCCCAGGAATGAAACCTTGTCCGGGACAACCCCTACAATGGAGCCTAACCTGTCAGGAGGCATTCGAAACACTGAAAGAAATGTTTGCAAAGGAGCCGGTACTGAAGCATCCTGACCCTGAGCAAGCTTTTGTGATCCAGGCAGACGCCAGTGACATGGCCATAGGAGCAGTACTGCTCCAAAGAAACAACCAAGGAAATTTACAATCCTGTGCCTATACCTCCCGCAAACTCACAGACACGGAGAGACGATGGGCCGCATGGGAAAAGGAGGCTTTTGCAGTGCGATGGGCACTACTAACCTGGAGGCACCTGTTAGAAGGGAGCCAGAAACCGTTTGAAGTTTGGACCGACCACAAAAATCTGGAAGCTCTCAGAACCCCACGGAAACTATCACCCAAACAAGTCCGATGGGCTCAATACTTCAACCGTTTCAACTTCGTACTAAAGCACATTCCAGGGCAGAGGAACTTTCTAGCTGATGCCCTCTCCCGCATGCCTCAGTACAAATGCGAACGGGAGCATGTAGTGGATGCCATTCAAACTCAGCGCTACTATCGCTTAGAAAAATTCAAACTTTAAACTTAAAATACTTGCGAATATCTTCCTTCTTGGGTTGCCTGGAGCATGTTTTAAAGAGTTGTTTACAGTGTCTTGCTCCGCTAAATCCTTAGCGGAGGATCCCAGCAGACCAGAGCTTGAAGCAGCTGAGAAGGGGAGCTCTCCTTGCTCGCACCCCAGAGGCTATAAAACCTTCTGGGAAGCTTCACAAGGGACTCTACCCGACAGCGCCAGCTCTCTCCTAAATTCCTGAGGAGTTTGGAGTGTCCAAGGCGTTTACGATCTTTTAAAAACACCTCTACAGGCTGCTGAGTCGACAAGCTCGAAAAAGCCTGTCCGCGACGACCCGCAGCTCAACCCGGAAGTCTCTCAGAGGCTTTTGATACCATCGACCATGGCATCATGCTGCACCGGTTGGAGGGGTTAGGGGTGGGGGGGCACCGTTCTACGGTGGTTCTCCTCCTATCTCTCTGATCGGTCACAGTTTGTGTTGGCAGGGGGGCAGAGGTCGACTTCGAGGCGCCTCACTTGTGAGGTTGCAAAGGGGTCGGTCCTCTCGCCCCTCCTGTTCAACATCTATGTGAAGCCGTTGGGTGAGATCATCCATGGCTTTGGAGTAGAGTTCCATCAGTACGCTGATGATACACAGCTGTACATCTCTACCCCGGACCACCCCAACGATGCCGTGGAAGTGATGTTCCGGTGTCTGAAGGCCGTGCGAGTCTGGATGGGGAGGAACAGGCTTCGACTCAACCCATCCAAGACCGAGTGGCTGTGGCTTCCGGCGTCACGGTATAGCCAGTTGACACCATCTCTGGCTATTGGGGGCGAATCATTGGCCCCCACGGAGAGGGCTCGCAACTTGGGTGTCCTCCTGGACTCTCGGCTGTCTTTACGGCACATGACGGCTGTGGCCAGGGGAGCTTTCTATGAGGTTCGCCTGATACGCCAGTTGCGTCCCTTTCTGGATCATGACGCCTTATGCACTGTCACTCAAGCTCTCGTCACCTCCCGCCTGGACTATTGTAACGCTCTCTACATGGGGCTTCCCTTGAGATGTACCCAGAGGCTCCAGTTACATCAGAATGCGGCCACGGGGGTGGGGATTTTGGGAGTATCTAGACGCTCCCATGTGACACATCTCCTGCATGAGCTGCACTGGCTGCCTGTGGCTTCCCGGGTGCGCTTCAAGATACTAGTGACCACCTTTAAAGCGCTCCATGGCAAGGGACCTGGTTATCTGCAAGACCGCCTCCTGCTGCCAAATACCTCCCACTAACCAGTTCGCTCCCACAGAGAGGGCCTACTCAGGGTGCCGTCGGCCAGACAATGTCGGCTGGCGACCCCCAGGGGGAGAGCCTTCTCTGTGGTAGCTCCTGCCCTCTGGAATGGCCTACCCCCTGAATTACATACGATCTCAGACCTACATCTCTTCCGTCGGGCCCTGAAGACACATCTATTTCATGCAGCCGGCCTGTCATAGCTTTTAATTGGGTTTTAGTATTGGGTTTTAAATTATGGGCCAAATTATTTAATATATATTAATATGTTATTTTAACTTTTGTATTTTCTGTTTTTACTGTGGCTGTTCACTGCCCTGAGTCCCAAGGGCAGTATATAAATTAAATAAATAAATAAATAAATAAATAATAATAATAATAAAATAATAATAATAAATAATTAAAGTTGAAATGTTAAGTTGACTATGCCAATGATGTAAAAACTAGAAAGTCTAATTCTGGGATTGTGGTATTATTTGGAGGGTTTTAATTGGTTGGAAGTCCAGAAAACAAACAACTGTGGCCATTTCTACTGCGGAGGCAGAATGTATTGCTCTATCTGAACTTTGTTCAGCGGTAACTTGGTGTGTACAACTGTTGAAGGATTTAAATGTAAAAGTAAACGAAGCTGTAACAATGTTTAAAGATAATGTTGCTTGCATTAAAATGGCAACAGGTGACAGAGTAAAAAATAGAAGCAAGCATGTGGATATTAAATATTGTAATGCAAGAGAAGCCATCAAATATAAATTAAATAGCTTGCTTCACTGTTCCTCAGAAGATAATCTGGCAGATGTAATGACCAAGCTATTGGGTGGAGTATAACCATGGGAATAATATTAAATTATTTGGTTTTATGTCTATTCCAGTCCTAAAGGGACAAGTTCAGTGTATAAGAATTTATGAACTGGAATAGCCATAGCAACAAGTCTGCCAATGGGAATTGTTTGGTGACTTAAACACAGGATTTGTTGTCTGAGTCATGTGAAGTAGCTTGGAGCCTGGCCATGGCTTAGCTTAACTATTCTATGCTGTGTGAGAGTTTGTTGGTCTTTGCTTGAGAGTACTTGTTGCTGCTGCTTCTCTCTACCACATTGCAAGAGCTGAATGGGTATTGTATACATGCAACATATTTTATATTTTTGTATATAAAGAAGTTTCTTCTATATAATGAATCCTGCTGAATTATTTGCTCGTGGGCTGGCTGGATCACTACAAACTCAGATATATAGTGCCTTCAAGTTGACTCTCTGGTGACTACCTGATTACGGGAGCGCCTAGACACTCCCACATAACACCTATCCTGCGCGAGCTGCACTGGCTTCCTGTGGTCTTTTGGGTTCGCTTCAAGGTCTTGACAACCATCTTTAAAGCGCTCCATGGCTCGGGGCCTAGTTATATGCGAGACCGCCTCCTGTCCCATACATCCCTCAGACCGATACGCTCCCACAGAGAGGGCCTCCTCAGGGTGCCGTCAGCTGGACAATGCCGACTGGCGACACCCAGGGGAAGAGCCTTCTCTGTGGCGGGGCCAGCCCTCTGGAACGACTTACCCCCTGAACTCCGCACCATCTCCGACCTCCGCCTCTTCCGCAAGTGTCTGAAGACACATTTATTCCATCTAGCCGGCCTAGCGTAACCCCCATTATTGACTATTAGACAGTTTTAAATTTGTGATTTTTAATTCGATTTTTAGCACAGGGTTTTACTAGAATAAGTTTTTTAAATTTTATATGTTTTGTATGTATTTTAACATTCCTGTGCGCCGCCCTGGGTCCGTTTGGAGAAGGGCGGGATATAAATTTAATAAAATATTAAAAAATATAAAATATAAGTTCCTGCAGTTTTCTTGACAAGGAAGGGGTCAAGCTCGAAGCATACTTATGCTGTTGCAACCACTATCACTCCTCAACTTGCTAAAGAACAAGGAGGAGGGAAGCGTGAGATGGAATGCAGGCTCCAGACTTCAAGAGGCAGGACTGTGAGAGTCAAGGACACTTCAGCAGGTGTTTGCCAAACACAGAGACTTTTCTCATAACAATACAATGACATTCAATTGGACAATGTGACCTGCACTCATAGAGGGTAGGGGAAAATCTGGTGGTGGGATTCAGCTGGTGTAGCTAACTGCTTGAGCAGTTTGGAGAAACAGCTGAAAATAAAGTGCAAGAGAGTTTCTTCTTCTCTCTCCCTTGAGTTAATAGTTCCAGGCAGACAGCCAAGAACCATTTAACAGACTACTTAGTTGTGACAACAAAACCACAGGAATGCAGCCAGCACACACTTTGAATAAAGTCAATAAACAACAGGAACTGACAGGATTAGGGCAGGGAAACACCCAGTAAGCCCATCAATCACCCATCTAGCGATGGGATTAACCTCTTCCCTTTAGGAAGAAGGACAAAATGACAAACATTTTCATTATAAAGGACATTAAATAACACTACTGTGATCAGTCGATACTTCCTGGAGTTCCCCAAAACTTTTATAGCTGCTGAAGTGCTAGGGGGAAAAGATACAGGAGAGGACAAGGATGCAGCTTGATCATGTAGGCCATTAATTTAATGCACGTATGGTCCAGCCAACTGTATTGCTTCGGCTGTGAAGCATCCAATTTAGAACATAGAATAATAGAGTTGGAAGGGACCTGAGAGGTCTTCTAATGCAACTCCCTGCTTGAGCAGGAGACTCTATATCATTTCAGACAATAGTTGTCTCATCTCTTGTTGAAAGAAATATCTTGGTTGGTTCCCTAGCTGGGATGCAATCAGCAGCGCTGAAAAGAAATTGACACCAAAGCAAACTGACACGAGTCAAAATGCAAATTCCATAAAGAATCTTTAGACTCCCTAGGCTATGAGTGTCTAATCAAGGGATCGAAATGGATCCTGGAAAGGTGAAGGCTGTGCTAGATTGGCAACCCCCACAAACATCTAAGCAACTTCAAAATTCCCTGGGTTTTGCAAATTTTTATAGACAGTTCATCCCTTCCTTCATGGACGTTGTGCTCCCTTTAACTTTACTAAAAATTACAAAAAACCAGCCCACCTCCTACCAAGCCAAAACCTAGTCAACTTCTCACTTGGACAATGGACTGCCAACAATCCTTTGAACATTTAAAGCATTTGTTTGCAGCGGAGCCAATCCTACAGCATCCTGATCCAAATAAACCCTTTAAGGACCAAGCTGATGCTAGTGATGTGGCTGTAGCGGCTGTTCTATTCCATAAGAACTCTCATAATGAATTAATGCCTTGTCAAAAAAAAATTAATGTATCAAAAAAGTTAATGGACTCTGAATGCAGATGGGCAGTCTGGGAGAAAGACTTTTGTGGTGAGATGGGCTCTCTTATCCTGGAGACATTTTCTAGAAGGGGCTAAGGAGCGTTTCAAAGTGTGGACTGATCATAAAAATCTTGAGACTCTGAAGACCCCTTGGAAACTTTCACCCAAACAGGTTTGTTGGGTTCAGTATTTTAAATGCTTTAACTTCAAACTAAAGTACATTCCAGGAGGAAAAAACCTATTGGCTGACACTTTGTCCAGAAAATCCCAATTTAACAGCCAACGAGAAGAAATAATATATGCCATGATCTCCAAAGCCCAACAAGCAGCCCAAGCAATCACCAGGACACAAACCAAATGCCATTCTGACATCCCTGAAGACACGTTGACAGCAGAATTAAAAGCTGCACTGTCAAATGATATGTGGTTTAAAGAAAACCAAACAGACTTAACTTTTGAGGAAGGGCCTGGCTTGGAAAGGAAGTAAGATTTATGTGCCCAGCTGCATTAGACTAATGGTGCTAAAACGGAGTCATGATTCTCGACTAAGAGGACACTGTGGATTTTTAAAAACTCTCCATTTGATTAGGATAGAATTCTGGTGCCAAGGATGAAATCCAATGTAAGGGACTATGTTAAAAGCTACGCTACTTGTGCCACCATGAAATCCAGGCCAGGGAAACCCCCTGGGTTTCTCAATAATAATAATAATAATAATAATAATAATAATAATAATAATAATAATAATAATAATAATAATAATAATAATAATAATAATAATAATAATAATAATTTTATTTATATCCCGCTCTCTCTCCCCGAGGGGACTCGAGGCGGGGCACAGGGTATTAAAAGCAACTAAAACCAAACAGATACAGAATTAAAACCTTAAATATAAATAAATAAATAACTAAATAACTAGGTTAAAAATAGATTAAACATATGTCCCTGCGCTAAAATCCCTCATAAAATCCCTTAATCTTAAAGAGACTATCCTATCCTAGGCCGGCCAAGCAAAAAAGATGTGTCTTTAGTTTCAGACGGAAGGAGCGGAGGTCCGTAGTTGTCCTAATATCGGGGGGAAGGTCGTTCCAGAGGGTTGGGCCCGCCACAGAGAGGGCCCTTCCCCTGGGCGTCGCCCGCTGACAAAGTCTAGTGGACGGCACCCGGAGAAGTCCCTCTCTGTGGGAGCGAATCGGCCGTGAGGATGTATGGGGCAGGATCCGATCCTGCAGGTAACTAGGTCCCGAGCCATGGAGCGCTTTGAAGATGATAACTAACACCTTGAAGCGCACCCGGAAGACGACAGGTAGCCAGTGCAGCTCGCGCAAGAGCGGTATAACGTGGGCGAACCTGGAGGTGCCCATAATTGATCGCGCGGCTGCGTTCTGGACCAACTGAAGTCTCCGGGTGCACCTCAAAGGGAGCCCCATGTAGAGAGAGTTGCAATAATCCAGTCGGGATGTCACGAGAGCATGAGTGACTGTGCGAAGGGCGTCCCGATCCAATAGGGGGCGCAACTGGCGTACCAGGCGAACCTGGTAAAACGCCCTCCTGGCCACGGCTGTCACTTGATCTTTCATGGACAGCCGGGTATCCAGGAGGACACCCAAGTTGCGCGCCCCATCCACAGGGGCAAGATGTTCGCCCCCTATGGCCAGCGATGGAGTGAGCTGGTTGAATCGGGCAGCCGGAAACCACAGCCACTCGGTCTTGGTCGGGTTGAGCCTGAGTCCGTTACTTCCCATCCAGATCCGCACGGCTTCCAGGCACTGGCACATCACCGCTACGGCATCATTGGGGTGGTTTGGGGTAGATATATACAGCTGAGTATCATCAGCGTACAGATGATACTCTACCCCAAAACCACGGATGATCTCGACCAGCGGCTTCATATATGTGTTGAACAGGAGAGGCGAGAGGACCGACCCCTGAGGCACCCCACATGTGAGGGGTCTCGAGGTCGACCTCTGCTCTCCTGCCAACACAAATTGCGATCAGCCAGAGAGGTAGGAGGAGAACCACCGTAAAACGGTGCCTCCCACCCCCAACCCCCCCAGCCGATGCAATAGGATACCATGGTCGATGGTATCGAAAGCCGCCGAGAGGTCTAATAGGACCAGGATGGAGGAACAACCCCCATCTCTGGCCCTCCAGAGATCATCGACCAACGCGACCAATGCCGTCTCGGTGCTATGCCCGGGCCGAAAGCCGGACTGGCGCGGGTCTAGATAGTCAACTTCCTCCAGGTGACGGGGAAACTGTTGTGCCACCACACTCTCAACAACCTTCGCCAGAAAGGGAAGGTTGGAGACTGGACGATAGTTGTTTAATAAAGCTGGATCCAAAGACGGCTTCTTAAGGAGGGGCCTCACCATAGCCTCTTTTAGGGAAGCAGGCAAGGAACCCTCACTCAAGGATGCGTTGATAACCTCTTGGAGCCAGCCTCGTGTCACCTCCCAGGATGCCAGTACAAGCCAGGAGGGACACGGGTCCAATAAACATGTGGTGGCTCGCAGTCGCCCACGTAACCTGTCCATATCGTCGGAAGTAACGGAGTCAAACTCCTCCCAAACAAGATCCGCCTCGTGGCATTCCACTGGGCCAGCAATGGGGGCTAACTCATTCTGTATCTGAGCGGTTTTCTCCTGCAGATAAGACACAAATTCCTCTGCTCTGCCCTGTAGGGGGGCTTCCCGCACCCTCTGTTGAAGGAGGGAGCGGGTCACCTAAACAGGGCGGCAGGGCGGTTATCTGCGGATGCTATGAGAGTGGCACAGTGATGACGTTTGGCCACTCTCAGCGTCACAATGTAAGTGGCCGGACCCACAAAACTCTGGGAGGAGATTGCAATGGACTTTATTGTTGAACTCCCAGAAAATGGAGGAAATATGGTGATTTGGACTGTCATTGATTGGGGAATACCCCAAATGAGCCCACTTCAAAGCCTGCAACAGACTGCTTTCTGCCAAAAAGCTGGCAAAACTTTTTGTGAAGCACATTTACAGGCTTCATGGTGTTCCACGGTGAGTAATATCAGATCGTGGATTCCAATTTACTGCTAAGTTCTGGAAGGAGTTCCTGAGGTCCATTGGATTGTCTCAGGGGCTTAGTTCGGTTTTTCACCCGCTACTAATGGATTGGCAGAACAATTGAATGCAATGGTGGAATAATACATTGATTAGATGTTATGTAAATTATCAACAAGAAAACTGAGCAGATTTACTACCATTTGCAGAAGTGGCTTATAATAACATAGTAGTACAGGGTTGACTCCTTTTTGAATAACTGCTGGCACAGATTTTGTGCTATGCCTGAATTGCCTAGAGAACCACCCACTTCCATGTCCCTAATAGAATGGATAGCCACATTACAAAAAGGGTGGGAGAATACTAAGAAAGTTTTAGCAGAGGCAGCTGAGAAATATAAAAAACAGGTAGACAAGCACAGGTCTCTCCAACCACCTTTTCGAATAGGAGACTAAGTATATTTTTCAGATGCCTAAGATTGAGGTTACCCAGCAAGAAATTCAGACCTAAATTCCTCTGTCCTTTTCCTATAGTGAAAGTGATTAACCATGTGACTGTCCAACTTAGCCTCCGTCGAATACCAGGGAAAATATATCCAGTATTTCACAGCACCTTATTGAAACCAGTGATAGGATCTACCTTAAGACCCATACCAGTTGCTCCTTCCCAACCTATGATAGTGCAGGGGGAAATCCCTGGGTCCTTTTGTAGGAGAAGGGTGGGGTATAAATTTAATAAAATAAAATAAATAAAATAAATTATGAAGTTAAGAGGATTCTTGACTTAGACTGCATTGGGGTCGGTTACAGTATTTGGTACTCTGGAAAGGATAACCTTTGTCAGAAGCTACCTAGGTAAATAGTTGGGATGTGAAGGCTGATAGACTAGTGAAACAATTTTATGATAAATTTCCTGACAAGCCAAAGGGCCCTCGGGTGGGGGGGGGGGGAGGTTTTAAGTGTTTTGGTGGACATTGCATTAACCCGTTTTGTGTTTTCTCTATTTCATTTTCCAGGGCGTGCTCTTCAGGGAGAGGCGCCTGCCAGCTTTTGAAGTCATATTAACACCAGAAGCTTCCATTCTGCCACATTCTTGTGCTTAGGAAATTAGGAGGGGGGATTTAGTAGAGGGAATGTAGTTAGACATAATAGCATTCTTCTTTTTGGTCAAGGTCATGGTATTCCTGCACCTGGAGGAGTGGTTGAAGTGATGTCTCGAGTTGGGATGGATTGGGATTGGACCAAGTGATGGACTGATGGGTGCAGGGACTGGGTTTGGACTTTTGACTTACTGAAGGAAAGCCCAGAAATCTCAGATTTGGGTTTTCCCACATGTGCTTGTATACCTACTCTAATAAATGGGAGCTTTGAGAAAATGCCTGTTTCAGAGTTTTTCATTGGAGTTGGGTCTTTCTGGAATGTTGACAGGGCGTTTGGGAGAGGAAGCATGCAGGTGGTATGGAAGTGGAACCACTGGGAACTGATGAGGAGGGTCAGACTCATAGAAGTCAGATGGAGCCAACTTGGGTTGTTTCACAGCTTTAAGGACAACCATCCTGGGAATGGCATGCATGAAGGTGGAATGGAGCATTTGAGCTAGAGATGTTTCCGAAACATCTTTCTGGACATTGATTGAACTCTGTCTGTCAGACTACTGGAGGGGAGAACTCTGGGGCAATTTTAAATTTGTCCTTTTCACATGCATGCTTCAGACCTTGCCTGATTTTTTCTGCATTCAGTTTTTTCTTAGTAAACTTTCTTAGAAAACTAAACTTTCTTAGTTTTCTCTGAGTCTATGGAGTTAAGGGTTTTCTTTCCTAGGAATTGATCGGAGGCAGACTTGACATTTGGGCACAATGGCTTTCCTTGTTTGCATAACTTTCACTAACAAAGCCTGCTATGGAATGTGTCATTTGACACAATAACTGTAGAATGTGGAAGTCCTGGCATAAGTTTATTTATTTATTTTATTTTATTAGATTTAAATCCAGCCCTTCTCCAAAGAGGACCCAGTTGATTTAATCAAATCCATTCATACCATTCAAAGCCTGTTAGCGTCTTCATCTTATTTGGTACTGAAGGGGAAAGCTAAGAACCTAGCTATGGACACACTGCCCACAAACCATGAGTTCATGAGACAAAGCTCTATGGAGAATTCTGAAAATTCTTCCAGCAACCAACAGAGAAAGCTGGAGCAGATCCCAAGACAAGAATTGTTGTGCAATTCTTACCTATTCAATCAGAAGGACCATTCCAAGGCTTATGTCTGCTTCCAAAATGGCTCAGTGTCATTCTAAGCTGGTGTGTGTGTGTCAAACTCGAATTTCATTGAGAGTCACCTCAGGATTGTGTTTGACCTTGGGTGTGTGTGTGTGGGCAGGGTGAACATGGCCAGCTTGATGTCACTCATGTCAGGGGCGCCTCTGCCAGTGAAAATGAGCTCCCAAGCTCTGTTTTCACCTGCAATGGCTTCCTGCAACCCCCTGCCAGCAAAAACAGAGCTGAGGGAGCTATGCATGACTTCAATGAGCTCTGTTTCCAGCTGTGACAACCTCCTGCAACCCTCTGCCAGTGAAAACGGAGCTCGGGGCAGCCCTCCCGAGCTCTGTTTTCACTGCTATAAGCATCACAGGCCGATCCTTCACTGTTTCCAGGGCAGCCCTGCGGGCCACATCTAAGCATCTGGTGGGCTGGATCCAGCTCCCTGGCCTTGAGTTTGATACTGTACCTTGCCTCTGTCTCAAATACTGAACGAGTAGTTTGGCTGTGGCAGTATGTGAGGCAGCAGGTGGGATTCCCCATGTGGAGGAGAGTGGAGAATGGAGTGAGGGGCAATGGCACAGAGGCAACAGCGGGCGATAGGGTGTCAAAATGGGAAGCTGCCACTGGTGGCTTTTTTCTAAAATAAAAATCCCAATAAAAGTTCTTCATATGAGCACTCATGAGCATTTTGTTTGCTTATAGAGAGATTGGAGCATCAGTGTACACTTATTCTTTTAGATAATGGAATGGTTTGTGCCTTTAAAAATGCAGTGATTTGTGGCTTTAAAAGTGGATGGTTTGTGGCTTAAAAAACTTGCAGAGGAAACTTGGCGATGGCTTTAAAAAGAGAAACGGGAAGCCACTACCATGTTCCCTCTGCAAGTTTGCTTTTTTAAAGCTAAGAAACCACTCTACAAAATGGGAAGCTCTGCCCACCACCCCATTTACTGCCAAAGGTGAACTACTGGTTTGGTGTTTTGCCCAGAGCAAAGGCCCAGAGGCAACAGTGGTGGTAGGGGGTATCAAAATAGGAAGCATCCACCTGCTTCTGTCTCCTTCCCCCCTGCTAACCCCCTACCACAGGCAAACTGCTGGATTGCCATTTGGGTTGGATCCAATCTACCACCACTGCCATCTGAACAAACCCTCTTTGCTTGCTCACCTGCCTGGATCTACATCCAGCACCACCCCACCCACAGCCATCACTGACAAGCCTGTGCTTCCCATCCAGCAGAGCCCTGCTCATCACCATTGCCTTCTGAAAAACCCACTTGCTTTCCTGGCTCTTCATCGGGTACCCACAGCAAGTTATCCCTACAGCAAATTTCCAGTGTTGAGATGTCCTGCAACAAGATGGTGGCAGTGAGTTGGCAGAGGGGATCTCAAATGTCCAAATCCCCTGGCCTGGTGAAGCAAACATGCTCTGCAACCATTGGATATAGGTTTATTCAAGCCTGAGGCCTGGTACACATTGAATATGTAGCAGTTCATTTCAAAGTCAATGCTGGGACCTACCGTCTCCCAGCACTCTATACAGGTGGAATCACACCCCTCAGCCCCACCCACAGCCAACATCCAGCATCAGTATCCAGTTCCACAATAGCAGGCACCTCAGTCCACCATCTGGTGCTTGGTCTGCACTGGCCTCCGTCCCATGTCTCATAGACCACTTCCGCTGCGCACACCACTACATCTGGGGCCAGCTATCTGGATCCCAGAAGGCTGCCAGTCAGCTGTGCAGATGATAATGTCTCCCTTACCTCCTTTGCTGCTGCTTAATGCTGCACCTGGAGCTGATGCCATCCCAGCCAAGCACCTTGTCACCACCTGGGCCACCGCATGGCATGTTGCCGCATAACTGTTCCTGCTGCCATGCTCTCCAATTCCCCCTCACCCCCACTTGGGGTTTGACAGGTGGCTCCCCCTACTAGGGCTGCACCTGGAAAACAGTACATATATATGTTAGTCATGGTCGTTTGTCCATGGGTGCCTGGTTTCCATCCCTCCCCCCTGGTTTGTGAGGACAGGTTTTGTGGAACGTTTGGGTTAGTTGGGCATCCGCATGTTCTTCTGTGCCACCCAGGAGGCTTCTGTTGAAGGATATCCTTTCCACCACACCAGGTATTATATTCTACTCCTATAGACTCAGGAATCTAGTACTTGATCAATTTCATATTGATCATTGCTATTGGGTCCCGGCCGATGTGGCAGAGGCCTGATATGGGAGTCCTCTACTGGCTTAGAAAACTGCTATGGAACACCAGGTGAACTTGTCCCAAAAGGCAACGCAGTTTCAACTCCACCATGACTGGATTTATTACCTTCACTATGGAGAAAGGGCCAACTAACTTTGGACCCAGTTTCTTGTAGGGTATTTTCAACTGAAGGTATTTGGTTGAGAAATACACTTTCCCTCCCACCTCAAACAGCTTGTGAGGGGCCCATTTTTTGTCTGCTTGGGCTTTGCATGATTGGGCTGCTTTTGTTAGTGCTGTTTTTATGGCACTCCATATGACTTGTATGGTGCCCATCCACTCATTGGGCTGGCAAGGGGAGGGAGGTACTCAGGAATAGGCACAAAGTCTAACCCATTGACCACCTGGAATTGGGTGAACCCAGAGCTACTATGCACCACGTTGTTGAATGTCACCTCCACAAATGGCAGGAGTTCTGCCTAGTTGTCCTGCTGGTAGGTGACATAACATGTTTTATATCAAAAGCTGCATCACCAGAGTGGAAAGCAGCATTTCTAGCTCTTAATAAAAGACACTCTTTTCTATTTATCCAGGGCTTGTTGTTAGAGAACACCCATACTTGTCTGGTGGTAGTGACAACATCAATGCAGCTTTTGATATAAAGCATGTTATGTCACCTCCCTCCCCTTGCTAGCCCAATGAGTGGATGGGCACCATACAAGTCATATGGAGTGCCATAAAAACAGTGGTGTCTCTTAATGATTATAGACCAATAGCTTTAACATCTGTTGTCATGAAATGTATTGAGAGACTGGTGTTGAACTATATTAAGGCTATTCTTCCATCTACTTGGACCCATACCAATTTGCATATAGGAGTAATAGATCAACTGATGATGCTATGTCTAATGTTGTCCATACTGTATTAAATCATTTGGAACAACAGGGACCATATGTAAGGTTGCTATTAGTGGATTATAGCTCTGTCTTTAACACCATTCTACCCAATAGGTTGTTTCTTAAAATGTCCAATTTGGATATAAATCAGAGGATTTGTTTGTGGATAAAGGATTTTCTGACCAGGTTGGGTCCACCACCACCTGTAACAGACCATGAGGCTTCCCTGGTTGATGCTTTGAGGTTGCACAGACTGGACAGCTTTTTCACATAGACTTCTACACCTACAGTATTTTCATCCGAGGCCACCAAAACTGATGTTTGGTGAGGTTAGTGTCTTGAGAAACCTGAAATGGCTGGCCTGTTTGACATCATGGCACCTGTGAAGCACCTTCTCCCTCGGAGCCAATGGGATATATAATTTATTGCCCTTCCATGCCAATCTGTCCCATTGGGTTAATGAAAGTTGATGCTCCAGGAACCATGGATTGCTCCATAACTCATTCTGCATTTCCCAAGTTAGATCATCTGCAGCACTCTGCACCTGAGCCACCTGTTGTGGATAAGGAGGCATTATGGCCTGGACCACTTCTTTTTGGCAGCTGTTATATTGGGGCATCTGCGATAGGGCATCCACCAGGAAGTTCTTGCCTGCCAGGATATATTTGATGATAAATCAGAACTGTCAGAAATACTGTGCCCACTGGAGCTGCTTCGGGGACAAGTGACATGGGGTTTGCAGGGTCTTGTGGTCTGTCCAAACCCCGAACAGGTTCCTGGCACCCTCCAGGAAGTGCCACCACCTTAACAAAGCCCACTGAACCGCAAAGGCCTCCTTCTCCCAGATCACCTACGCTTGAAGGGACGGATGGGCCCACTTGCCATTGGATCTTCTGGCACCTTGTCCCCATTATCATAGACCACCAATGAGTACTTTGACGCTGCCATCACCTCATCATCCTCGGCACCTCCTCAGCCTGGAGTTCCCACCTGACACACTGCCCTAGATTTCTGGTCTTGTCAGATTGAACTCTCTGCCTTCCCAGGGATTCCTGCTTTTACCTGCGAAGCAGGAGCCAGGCACTTGGCCACTTGATGACCCAGATGGTAGCCCCCAAAACACTGGAGCAACTGCCATCCAGTTCTGCCTGAGGGGGTTGCAACTTGGGTAGGAGCCCATAGGCCCCTCCAGTTGCTCTCTCCACAAAACCCCAAGGTCCAGTACCTGCACCCCCCCGGGACAGAACTCACACAATTCTGTATCAAGGTCAATGACATCCTGGAACCATTCCTGCAGCCTGTAAGGGATACCCTGGTAAACACAGACTTGATGTAACTCCTGGTCCAGCTCCATCTGGAACTGATGAATCAGCAACTGCTCTGGCCAGGCCTGCAGTTTACCAGTTTAAACAGGTTTTAAGATAGTTTCTATCCTTGGGCTGTGCGACTTTTAAATACAACCACAATCACTACATGCACATGCTATTTTTTTTCTTTTTCTCTCTTTTTTCATTTCTGTTATAATTTTGCACCAGTGAGGTTAAAACCAATTTCGTTGCATTTAAGTACAATGACAATAAAGATTATACTTATACATGGTGGAACTCCTGGATATAATCAACTGCTTGTCGGTCCCTTTGAGTTAATGCCAGGGGTTTTCCTTCTGCTCATTGGACTCAGGTTCCATCCTCAAAATGGACCCATAGCGCCTGCAGGGAAATACCTGCATCTGCCAACTCCTGGGCAAATCTACCACCCACTCAGCTGCTTCCCTCTCCAGTGCCACCATCACTGTCACTACCATGGCCCACTGCAATGGATAAAACTGGGCATATTAGCCCAAGTGGCTGATGGCTTGGCTAAGGAACAATGCCAGGTGGTCTGGGTTCCCATCGAAAGTTGCTTGTAAGGCTAGAGGATCCCAGGGCATTGGTTCTAGCCAAAACCCCATTGGCCATGCAGAACCCTGCAGGAGGCCACCGGTCTGGCATGGGTCCTGAACCCCAAGACTCAGACCCTGCTGTTTCAACTGATGGCCGACTAGACCTGACCTCCAACCTTTGGACCCAGCAGCCCTCACCATTTCAGTCCCTTCCAATGCCTGTCCTGAGCTCTAGTCCAATGCCCTCACCTGCAGAGCATCCTGGGTATAACAAGGCACAGCATCCAACCATAGATTGGACTAGCCAGGTAGAACTGGATCTGTTGAGACCCTGACTGCTGACCCTGCGAACTCCGTTGCCTTAGTAGCCACATTCCAGGAAGGAACAAACCAGGGAGGAATGTCCTGGAAGCTGGCCTCTTCAAACCACTCCCTTAGTACCTTTATAGTGTAGCTTCCCAGAGTCACCGAATAACTCCACCCTCCCTCATCAACATCCATCAGCTTTCTCTACCACCATTCAGACTGCTGGTCACCATGGACTCCTGGGGTAAGTGGCCTACAGACGACATCTATATTACCCTTGGGTAAGCAGAATGTCATCTGCATTTTATGAAACTTTGTGCAAGGAATCTTCTAGATGAACTGCAATTTTAGGGGTATGCAGAGGTAGCTAGCATCTAATCACTTACCCAGGACCACGGGCAATACTAGGTTAGCTCAAGAGCAACAAATTTCTATAATCATCTTTAAAAGCAATTTATGCTGGAGGTAAAGTGAGGTGCACTATTTTTTTCTTTACAGCTGTTGTGCTAATTGGTTCTGGTCTCTTCATTTATTTAGAATAGTTTCCATTAAACAAGTTTTTAAAACCTAACATCCCTGAAGGGCAGTACCAATGCTAAAAGATCATTATAAGTTTATAAACAGACTATTTAAAAAAAATAACTATTTAAAAGAAGGCCTTCTCTGACCAATCCTGCCTTGCTCAGTTAAAAATAATGTGACTTTTGGGGTATTCTAGTTTAGTCTTCATCTCATTTACAGAGGGAAAGAGAAGAGAAGCAGTATCCAAAACACATCTCCAAGGCAGTTTTCTAATGATGCTGAACTATGGTACTAATAGGAGAGAATATTTGTACCTCAGGGTTGAATTGTGAGGTCTTCTGTGGTGTTTTTTTTTACATCTTTATTTTTTTTAAAAAAATTTAAAATTATTTTGTATAAACACAAATAATACAAACTTAGCAAGAAAAAACATCAAAAAGCCATCTTCCATTAGAGATTACAAATTTTGAAGAATGTATCAATTAATCACAAGGTTCTATAAGTTTCTTCAGTAATTATCACTTGTTTTTCATATCAATTGTTACTATTCTTATATCTCAACCTTAATCTTGCTAATTATTTTAACATCCTTTTATATGTAAAGTATGACTATATAATGGCATTATAAAACAAACAAAGAGAAAAAAACCAGTAAATTTAAAAAGGAAAAGTCATCACTCTAAGTTATGTCCTTTAAAAGACGTACTGACGTACTGACCGGGTATTCATAAATTCTGTGCATCTCTAAAATGATTATTATTCTTAAGTAGTCTCATTTTATAATTTTTAAATCTAAAAATTTATCATGTGCCTTAATATCAATATCCCAAAGTTCTCATGTAATGTTTCAAATTCAATCTATTTCTTCTTTAAGAGTGTCTTTAGAACCTGACCACCTATTAACATCCCTTATTCACTCCCAACATCCCTATGTGAATTCACTGATAATATGAAACAATCTTAAATTTTATGAAGTTATTAACTAATTAACATTTTTTCCATAACATTCTATAATCATCTAACTAATTAGTTAATTATTGATCATCTAGATATAACAATTTCCATTATCAACCAGTATTAACTATCATTTTTCCATTACTCTTAATGTGGCTTATAATTTCTATTCTTATGGTTCTTCAGTAGTATCTAATACCTTAAATTTATTTATATCCAATCTCATATTCATAACTTTTCATCTGTAGATAGGTAGATATACATCATTAACTATAACATTTATTATAGGTTAATCTGATTGTAAATATCTATAATTGTTAATAACTATTGGTTAACTAATAATCCTTCGATGATATTTTAAACACAATCTAACGTTATTAATCATCAAAGGATAACAATATTCCTTATCAACCAGTGTCTTTCCAGTAACAAATTAAACTTGTCTCTTTTGCTATTTGTAGTCTCCATCTCTTTTTATTTCTCTTCCCGGGTCTTTCATCGGCTTCTTTTTGCACATTATTGTCCAGTATAACTGTCAAATAATAACGCTGTCCAGTTCCAATCCTTGCGTATTGCTTGTTTTTAAATGTCAGAGGTGTTCCTGGAGAGATTTCTCCTCTTTCTTCTTTTCCCTTTTCTTCTCCTTGATGGCCAAGCTGAGGTTCATATTTCTCATATTCTTTTTGAGTTTTTCCCTTCTCTGTATTCTCTCCAGCATTTAACTTCTTTCTCATTTTCTTCACTTGAGATAAGTACCTCCTTGTCTTGATCTTTTTCCTCTTTCTCTTTAATTTCTTTAATTTCTGAAGTCTTCAAATGATCTTCGCTTGATACAGTAAATAGAATTTTATCCAATGTGTCATTTATTCTTTTATTGCTTTGTTTTAGTAAATTCAAGATTTCAGCCAAAAACTTTTGATTTTCTATAGTGTCCTCTTCTATATATGTAGCCATGTTAGCAAATCCAAAAAGTAGTGAAAGTTAAATCTAACTGCCTCCCTGTTTGCTGGCTTATTCTTTCTGCGTAATAGTTTAGACTTTGTAATATAGCTTCTGCCAAACATGTAAATGATGTTAGATTTTTTAGGGGGAATTTTAGCACAGGCTGTGATTTAATTCTTTTTTTCTATTTATTGTATTTATTGTATTTTATTATTGTTCATTTTAAATTCCTGTGCACCGCCCTGGGTCCTGGGTGGAGAAGGCGCGGTATATAAATTGAAATAAATTAAATTAAATTAAATTAATGCTTCAGAGAATATAACTGTTCATAAGTATCCACCAGCGACCTCCAGAGGCAATACAGTGTAACAAAGTAGCCTAACAATGTTTCACTCTTTTCTTTTCTTTGTTGTCGAGAGGAAGAACAGAAACCCAAAAAAAATAAAAAGCATAGTCCTTGTTTAAATTCAGGAATGCACAGTAAAACTTCAAAAATAATTATTAAAGTAGTAAAAATAATCCCAGATTCAAGATTTTGAGTAGAGAAAATTAAAAGGAAGAGAAAATAAAGAGGCTAGAAATAGTCCAATCACTTTCAGCGCAGACAAAATTAGCTTTACTCTTGCGCTTCAATCCGCCATTTCAGAAAATTCTATAAAAAGCGGAAATCTCTCAATTCAATTAATTCTGCCTCTTATTCCAAAATTCAAAGCTTTGATTAAGAAAGAAAAAGTTTACTTAGCAGAATGTTTAAAAAAAAAAGATAGAATACCTTCCCGGTGTTGCACTTTCTCTTTCAAACAGTTCCTTCTGTTCCGGAGCTTTCCCAATGCCTTATCCACCCACAGGGGTGTGTGTGTGCCTGTTTGTCATCCTTTAGAAGCTTTTCCCTCCTGTCAAACAGGGGTTTTGCGATACCCCTGTGACCAGCGAGGCTAGCTTCTTTTTTATATTGAAAAAGTTTTATTGGTTTTACAATTTTTCATTGGGGTAGGGTAAGAGATACAAAGAAATTTTGAGAGCTTTCGCATCAAAGTCGTCGGCCCTTCCGGAGCTTCATAATAAATCATTAACAAAAAACATTTTTCATAATACTACAAAGTGAAAACAAGTACATATTTCTAAGTTCTCAATTCAATGCTGTCAGTCATTTGCAAAAATCCAGATACACGTTATACAATATTACTCAAAAAAAATCAAGGCAAAGTTATTTTTTAGATCTAAGTCTCTTGGCAATTGTGTCTTCTGTCTCTCCTTCCAGGCCCCCAGCGGGTGGGGCTGCGGCCCCCCCTGGATCTTCCCCCAGGACAGAGGAATGTTTTTTAAGAAAGGCTTCCGCCTCAGCAACTGTTTTAATCCTCACTCTTCCTCCTTCCCAGAACACCAGCATCCCTTCGGGCATCACCCACTTGAACCAGATCCCGTGATCAAACAATTTTCTAGACAAGAAGGAAAATTTCCTTCTCGCTTCTCTAATCTTTCTTGGAATCTGCTTCAAGATGGCAACCTCCTTTTGTTGGTAAATTAACGGTCCTCCTCTTTGCACCTTCAAGATTTCCTCTCTGGTTGACCTTCTAACAAATTTCACATGTATCTCTCTGGGTACTTCATTTATCCTGGCATATGCAGAGTTTATTCTGTAGGCTAGGTCAATGTCCCCTCTGATCTCATCCTTAGGTTTATGTAAATAATCTGCTAAAATTGTGCTCATGCGTTCAGGGAGACATTCACCAGATTCCTCAGAAACGTTCTGAAATCTCAAAAAATATGTCATCCTTTCCATATCAATCCTAGACACATGCCCATTTATTTCTACAACCTCATTAGTAACATTTTTAATCTCTCCCTTTGCCCCAGCCAGCCCCCCTTCCAACTCTTCATTCTTCTGTGTGTTATCCAGCACTTGTTTCCGTGTGTCCAGTAGCTCCTTTTTGAAGTTGATATTTCCTTCTCTCTGGGCCTTGATTTCTTGCACCAAAGTTTGTATAACTGATTCAAGAGAAGCCATCCTTAGTTCTAAGCCTGCCAGTTCTGATTTCTGTGCCATAGTTAGCTGTTAAAGTTAATGCCACTAAAATGGCGTTTTTTGGGTGGGGCCGTTGAGGCAAATCAGGAGCTGGAAGTTCAAATCAGGATTGTGAAAAGTTCAGGAACCAAAAGAGAAACAGTTTTCAGATCAATAATTCTAATAGCGAAGGCACTCCAGAAAAGAAATCACATAATCCAAAAAAATTCTTCTTTAATAACAAGAGGAAGTCCAAATCACAAAGCGATGCTGGAAATTTTCCATAAGTAAAATAGTCGTTCAGGGACAAAGAGAAGCCATTTTCCACCGCCCAGACTCAGAGCCAGAAGGAGAGAGTGGTAAAAAAAAATGTTTCAAGTCAGCCAGACCTAGATACTTTGTTTCAAAGACAAACCGCAGATCACTTTCCCTTGTTCCAAACAGTCCGGATTAAAGATATCCGCTTCCTCGCAGCGAGGAGCCATTCTTAAGTGCCGCTTTAGTCCGAGGGGGGGTTTAACAAGCAGACACCCCCCTCCAAGTTCTTTCAGCCCAGGCTGACAGCAAAAAAAATGTTTAAAACCACTCACTTTCCCCCTCGCAGCCGAAGCCCCGGGAAGCCTTCCGACTCAGACGGCCAGCTCTCTCCATGTTCTCAAAACGATGCCGCCCGCCATTGGCAAAGGGGAAACCCCCCGCAGCATGTCCTCCTCCACCTAAGCCGAAGACAGGGGTCGCTTCCCAGCTGCCGCTGGGGGAGGGCGACCCAGGCAAGCCGGCTTTACGGAAGACCCCCAAAAACGGTGCGTCTCGCCCCCGTGGGGGGGCAGGAAAAGAAACAAAGCGGCGAGCGAGCCCTAGGCTCGCCCGTCGCCGCAGGAGCCGGAACCGGAAGACCTCCAGCGAGGCTAGCTTCTTAATCGCTGTCCCTCCAGGACGGTTTAGGTTCCTATGGAACCAAGGGGATGACAAAAGCTTAACCGGGGTCTCTTAGCACAGCGGCCTCCAGTTGTGTCGGCATGGCGTAGCTCCGCCTTCTCACGTCCTCTGTGTTTTCTGAGCTTGATTGCTTTCTTGCAAATGTTTCATTACCAAATTATATAACATCATCATAAAAGGAAAAGGGTTTATATACAAGTGGTCGTAGAAATGTTCTCATTGGTTCCTTGACTAGGCTGTTGTTTACTGTTTATTATTTTAGTTGATAATTCCTTGATTGGAGTGTTGCTTACAGTTTGGTTGGTGGTCTGAAGTTAATCTTGGTGTTAGTCTATGCTTATTTGGGTGTTGATTGCCAGAGATGTTTTGATCTTCTTGTTTCCTTTTTAGCTTTTAAAAGTAAACAACAACCTAATCAAGGAACCTCAAGAATGCTCCCACCAACACTGACAGGGTAAGCCACCTGAAGGACAAACTACACACCCTTCTAGCACTGATGATGTTACCTCGTTGAGTAATGAAAAATGTAGATGTTTCATTACAACCAAGAAAACAGTTTACAGAGCACAAGGACTTCACTGAACTATGGCAATCATGATACTTACTCAGCATTGGAGTATTTTGGGACATGTCTTCCATCTGGAGAACATCTGGTTCAGAGAGGCTGCTAAAATAGTTTCCACAAGAGGTAGATTCATTAAAGAAGCAACCTTAGGAGGAAATCCAGGGTGTACAAAATAATTATGCAATGCCAGGTCCGTTGTCAACAAAGCCCCCCTCATTAACGACCTGGTGTCTGAGGGGGAGCCGGACCTGGCAGGAATCACGGAGACCTGGTTGGACCACGAGGGAGGACTTCCTCTCGTGGAAATGTGCCCGCCAGGTTATCGTGCATTTCATCAGTCACGGGCCCTAGGCAGGGGTGGAGGGGTAGCGGTCATTGTGAGGGAAGGTCTTGAGCCGAGAAAGACCACTGTGCCTCAGATAACCGGTTGTGAGTCCCTGTGCGTGAAGTGGGGCCTAGGGAGGCAGTTGGGCATGCTGATTGTATACCTGGCTCCTCGCTATGCATCAGCAGCCCTGCCTGAGCTCCTCGAGGTGATCGCTGAGATGGCGGTTGAGACTCCCAGACTGTTGGTCATGGGGGACTTTAACCTGCCATCGGTAGGTGAGACATCCGAAGTAGCTCGGGAGTTCATGGCCTCCATGACGGCCATGGACCTGACCCAAGTAATTCAGGGCCCCACACATGAGGGAGGACACACACTGGATCTCATTTTTGTCTCTGGCCAGTGGACGAGTGATCTGGGAGTAGGGGATCTAGTCATCACACCCCTGTCATGGTCAGATCACTCACTTCTCCGGCTCGACTTTCCAACCGCTACCCACCACCGCGGGGAGGCGGAACCGGAATTTCCTAGATTGTTCCACCCCAGGCGCCTGATGGAACCTGAAAGGTTCCAGACAGAGCTTGGGCCATTACCTGTAGCCCTGACCCGCGCCTGGATGGAAGACCTAGTGGCTGCATGGAATAGTGCGGCCACTGGGGCCTTGGACCGGGTTGCGCCTTTGCGGCCTCTCTTGCGGCAGCGAACCACCCAGGCTTCTTGGTTTTCCGAGGAGTTGAGGGTGATGAAGTGCCACAAGAGACGCCTAGAGAGCAGGTGGAGATCTTCACGCTCTGAATCTGATCGAACACAGGTGAGAGCCCATTTGAGGACTTATCTTGTGGCGTTAAGAGTGGCCAAATGTCAGTATTGTGCCAGTCTTATTGCGTCTGCAGATAACCGCCCTGCCGCCCTGTTTGGGGTAACCCGCTCCCTCCTTCAACAGAGGCCCCGGGAAGCCCCTCTACAGGGCAGAGCAGAGGAATTTGGGGAGTATCTGCAGGACAAAATCGCTCAGATTCGGAGCGAGTTGGTCCCCAGTGGAAGTGGTCTGGAGGGGACGTCGGAGGCGGGTCTTGAGGCACCATCCTGGGAGGAGTTTGACTCTGTTACTTCCGATGATATGGACAGGTTGCGTAGGCGACTGCGAGCTGCCACATGTTTATTGGACCCGTGTCCCTCCTGGCTTATACTGGCATCCTGGGAGGTGACACGAGACTGGCTCCAGGAGTTAGTCAACGCTTCTTTGAGTGAGGGGTTCTTGCCGGCTGTCTTGAAAGAGGCGGTGCAGTTGGAAGAAACATTAGAAATTCAGATAGCCAAAAAAGTGAAATACTTAGGTATTTGGCTCTCCCCTAAGTGTTCCACTATTAAAGAAGACAATTACTCAAAACTCCTCACCCAAACTAGAGAGAGGCTAGAAAACTGGAAGGGATTACAATTATCGTTATTAGGCAGGATGGCAGCAGTCAAGACATATATTCTACCTAAATGGGTCTTTCTCTTCCAGACCGCTCCAGCCCCATTAGATACCAAGTTTTTTCAGTCTCTGGACCACTGCATACGCAGATTTATTTAACAGAATAAGAAACCCAGGATAAAAATGAAAATGCTCCAGGAATCTTCAGCTAGGGGAGGTTTTGGTCTACCAAAGTGGGATCTTTATTATCAAGCAGCCATTCTATCCTGGGTTAGAGACTGGGCTTTGTTAAGAAGGAGGAGAATCCTCATACTTGAGGGCCATAATTTGCAACGGGGGTGGCATTTCTTTTTGAGTCAGGAGAACCCCAAAAAATATAAACATTTCATGGATCACTACCTCCGTAGAATTTTGATGAGTACTTGGGAACGAGTCAGAAATGCATTTTATTTGATGGCCCCGAGGTGGCTATCGCCTCTAGAGGCGATGATGTACCCAACTCTTTATAACAGAACTACACCCCTAACTTACCAAGAATTGTTGGACTCTGCAGGGAGATTGAAATCCCAAAGTGAATTGACAGCCTTAGGCTGTGACCTAGACTGGTGGTCTTACAATTTGATTCAATCTAGAGTAGATAAGGATAGAAATAAGGGGGGAATCTATAACTCTCTGCAAGAATTAGACAAAGTATTTATAGGGAACGATGAGAAGCTCTTGTCCAAATTTTATAAATTCCTATTAGAGTGTTGGATCTGAGAGGAAGTGATTAAGGATTCAATGATTGCCTGGGGGAGAAATTTGGAACACTCTATTGATCTCGAGAAATGGGAAGAAATTTGGAAAAAAACTCTAAAATTAACAATGTCAATTGCATATAAGGAAAACATATACAAAATGTTATATAGGTGGCATCTTCCTCCGGCTAGATTATCGAAGATGTTCCCAGAGACCTCTCCGATCTGTTGGAAATGTAAGGTAGCTCTGGGAACTTATTTCCATACTTGGTGGACTTGCCCTCGAGCAGGAATATATTGGATCAGAATCCGAAATTGGCTTTTCGAAATTACTGGCTGTAGAATTAAGTTGATTCCGGAAACGTTCTTACTAGGCATGAAACCAGATAATTTAAACAAATCTAATTGGTATTTAACTCTCCACATCATTATTGCAGCTAGAATTGCTTTTGCCCCAAAATGGAAATCCAGTGACATTCCATCAGAGTCAATATTAATCGCTAAAATTATGGACTGTGCAGAAGCAGACAAGCCTACAGCCTATTGAGAGACAAACAAGATTCGCTATTCTATGTGTGCTGGGATTGCTGGTACGCTTGGCTACAAAGGAATTTAAAGAAGCGGACTTAACATTGCTGATTTAGAATCTCTATATGCTTTAATTACACTCCTTCACTTTGTCCTGGTTTCTTTCATATATTTTTTTTCCGCCTTTCTTATTAGAGATATGTATTAAATTAATAAGTGGTAAATGTTAGTTATAGTGCTATAACTCTAGTTATATTGTAATACTCTCTGCAATCACTTTGTATCATTTAATGTCTTATTCTGTAAGCTTTTGCTTTTTAATGATTCAATAAAAAATTTTAAAAAAGGAAAAAAAAAGAAAGAGGCGGTGGTGAGGCCCCTCCTCAAGAAGCCTTCCCTGGACCCAGCTTTGTTAGCTAAATATCGTCCCGTCTCCAAACTTTGCTTCTTGGCAAAGGTTGTTGAGAGTGTGGTGGCACAACAGTTTCCACGTCACTTGGAGGAAATTGATTATCTGGACCCATGCCAGTCCAGCTTCCGGACCGGCCACAGCATGGAGACGGCATTGGTCGCGTTGGTGGATGATCTCTGGAGGGCCAGAGATGGGGGTTGTTCCTCCATCCTGGTCCTATTAGACCTCTCGGCGGCTTTTGATACCATCGACCATGGTATCCTATTGCATCGGCTGGAGGGTTTGGGGGTGAGGGGCACCGTTTTGCGGTGATTCTCCTCCTACCTCTCCGGTCGAGTGCAATTTGTATTGGCAGGGGGGCAGAGGTCGACCTCGAGGCCTCTCACTTGTGGGGTGCCGCAGGGGTCGGTCTTCTCGCCTCTCCTGTTTAATGCATATATGAAGCCGCTGGGCGAGATCATACATGGGTTTGGGGTAGATTACCATCTGTACGCAGATGACACCCAGCTGTACATCTCTACCCCAAACCACCCCAACGATGCCGTCGAAGTGATGTCCCAGTGTCTGGAAGCCGTGCGGATCTGGATGGGAAGTAACAGACTCAAGCTCAACCCGTCCAAGACTGAGTGGCTGTGGCTACCGGCGCCCCGGTTCAACCAGCTGATTCCATCACTGACCATTGGGGGCGAACATCTGGCCCCCGTGGATCGGGCACGCAACTTGGGCATCCTCCTAGATGCCCGGCTGTCAATGGATGACCATGTGACAGCCGTGGCAAGGGGGGCGTTCCACCAGGTTCGCCTGGTGCGCCAGTTGCGTCCCCTATTGGACCGGGACGCCCTTCGCACAGTCACTCATGCGCTTGTGACGTCCCGTCTAGACTACTGTAACGCTCTCTACATGGGGCTCCCATTGAGATGCATCCGAAGGCTGCAGCTGGTCCAGAATGCGGCCGCGCGGGCAGTTCTGGGAGTCACCAGATACTCCCACGTAACACCTCTCCTGCGCGGGCTACACTGGCTGCCTGTGGCCTTTCGGGTGCGTTTCAAGGTGTTGGTTATTATCTTCAAAGCGCTCCATGGCACAGGACCTAGTTACTTGCGGGATCGTATCCTGCCCCATACATCCCTTCGGCCGATTCGCTCTCACAGAGAGGGACTTCTTCGGGTGCCGTCCACTAGGCAATGCCAGCGGGCGACGCCCAGGGGAAGGGCCTTCTCTGTGATGGGCCCAACCCTCTGGAATGACCTTCCCCCTGACATTAGAACGACCACGGACCTCCGCTCCTTCCGCCAGAAACTCAAAACCCACCTGTTTCAACTAGCCGGCCTGGGCTAATTCCATGCTTCCCGCCTCAGTTTGTAATTTTAAATTATGTGATTAGGTTTTAAGGTTAAGTTTTTAATTTTTATAAATTTGTACAGGGGATTATTTAATTGGATTTTAGTTTATATGTAATGTTGATGTCTCTTTTTAATTTTTTACCTGTACACCGCCCCGAGTCCCCTTGGGGAGAGGGGGCGGTCTAGAAATCTAATAAAATCAAATCAAATCAATTGCATATGAGGTTCCCTCAGAGTCAATTCTTTCTGTTTGTAAACACAAGAGAAAACACCTCTGCTATTGTATCAGAGAGATGGATGGATCATTGCCTTTAGAAATCTGAGATTGCTAACTTTCCCTACATTGTTCATTTTATGTATTGTATAATTTATTGCTTTTTAAGAAACCATTTCTACCATGCTTGTACATATTGCCTGCATCCTGCGGATGGGGTTTTGCTTGTTTTTGTAGCCCAGTTTCTGGCATGCCATGGCCAAGTGCTGGCTCACAGAATGGGTTAGGGATGCTTGCTCTAGGAGCCCATGGCGGCATATATACCACTTTCTCCTCCTATTTTCCCTCAATTAAACCCTGTGGAATAGGTTGGACTACCAAAACATAATCCAGACATTCTATGGTTAAGGATCAACATTTCTATTTGGGCTCCTGTAGATGGCATTAAAATGGCCTTGAAGTACAGGAGAAGAGTCACTAGTAAGGCAATGGTGAGATAAGCAGGGCTTGAGCTCAGGCCAGGAAACTAACTTGAAAAAAGTCTCAGGCAATCTGACAGGAGAACAAGTAGAAGAAAAAATACATCAGGACAAGATTCAGCAGCCCATCTGCATTTAAAAGACAAAAGACCACTCTTTTGAAAACAAAAATATCCATATTTTGGACAGAGAGGACCACTGGTTTTGAAAGAGGGGTCAAAGAGGCCGTCTATGTCAAAGTTGAACAGCCCTCACTCAACAGACGATGAGGGATATGACATCATCTATCTCCAGTCTGCAACACAGTCCTTTCTGCAGTTCCTTAAAGACTCCACACCCATTTGCCGTACTCAGGTGACCCTGAGGACATAGATAAACCTCCAAGTGCCCTCAACAATTCTCTAAAAGAATGCAAATGATCAGCTGTCTGCCAGGAGTATAAATCCTTCTATTCCCCACAATGCAATCACAGCTGAAGAAGCTTTTTGGATGAGAAGCAAAATGGCTTCAAAGAAAAACAAAGAGTCCAGTTGCCACTTAAAAAAACACCTTAGGGACATGTCTATCCTTCATTTTTCTACAAAAAGTAGGTTGTAGTCTACTTTGTGAAATGTCTTATTGAAAGTTCCTTTGCTTCAACAAAATGGAGTCACGAGTCTTACTTTCTGGAGAGAGCAAACTGGAGCAGGTCTGACATACCATGGTAAAGTCTAATCAAGGTATCATTCTTAATTAGACTTTACATTTACTTTTTCAGTTACAGTGGCAACAGAGGGATCATTAGAAGACTTGAAAGATCAGGGTTGGAGCAGATTGTCTATCTGGTGACCTCACTGACTTGATGGCACATAATCGATAAATCCGTTATCTGGGGATCCAGCTTTCCCTGCTCACAGTGGCTACCTTTTGCCTGCTGGGCCTGGGAATGCTCTACCACCTTCTTCAGCTTTTCTAGCTGGTTACTTTGCCTTCTTCAGGCTGGGCAGGTCTACTGAATGGTGGCGGCGGCAGCCTGCAGTGGGGCTGAGGTGCATTAGGTGCATGAGAGGAACATGCTCCTAGTGCTGACCAAAGGCTAAACCCATGGCGGGGCAAAGATGACCAGCAATGACCTTCTCTCTAACCACAAGCCAAACCAGACAGTGGAAAAGAGTAAGTGCGGTCCAGTCATCAGCATCACTGATCCTCACCCGCCTCTGCCTGCTGCTTGGACAGTCATCCTGGTGGTGGCAGCGGGCTCTAGAGCCACATCATGTGCCAGTTGAGGGGCCAGCAGACTGCAGTTACAGATGGAAATCTTCGTCCCTGCATACGAAGGGCTGAGAGTGTGTGGTGGCTGACAGTTTCTGGCTGTAGCTGTCACACACCCTGCCTCTCCTCACTTCATCCCATGAGATGAACCTCCTGCCCATTGCCTCAACCACTGGAAACCCCTGGATTCCCTCCCCAACTCTGTTTGTCCCCCCACAGGGACCACCCAAACGAGTGATGTCAAGCTAGCCATGCCCAATCAGCTGTCACCACCCTGGCCACACCCATTCCCCCCATCCCTGGCCCCCAGAGGACAACTCTAATGCTAATCTGGCCCTCAATGAAATCAGTCCCCTGCTGTATACTGTATTTATTAGTTATCAACCATATATTTATTTATTTATTTATTTATTTATTTATATTTATATCCCGCCCTTCTCCACAAAGGACCCAGGGCAGCGCACAGGAAATTTAAAAATATACAAAAGTACAAAAATAAATACATAATTTAAAATATAATATTAAATTATCCCGATCCTATGCTAAAAACCAAATTGTTAAAATACCCAATTTAAAAACTTTCTAAAAGTCCCCGTGGGAGGTTAGGCTAGGCCGGCTTGTTGGAAAAGGTATGTCTTTAGACATTGGCGGAAGAGGCGGAGGTCGGTGATGGTGCGTAATTCAGGGGGTAGGTCGTTCCAAAGGGCAGGGCCCGCCACAGAGAAGGCTCTTCCCCTGGGTGTCGCCAGTCGGCATTGTCCGGCCGACGGCACCCTGAGAAGGCCCTCTCTGTGGGAGTGTATCGGTCTAAGGGATGTATGGGGCAGGAGGCGGTCTCGCATATAACTAGGCCCCGAGCCATGGAGCGCTTTAAAGATGGTCGTCAGAACCTTGAAGCGCACCCGAAAGGCCACAGGAAGCCAATGCAGCTCGCGCAGGATCGGTGTTATGTGGGAGCATCTGGTGGCTCCCGTAATTACCCGCGCGGCTGCATTTTGGACTAGCTGTAGCTTTCGAGTGCACCTCAAGGGAAGCCCCATGTAGAGAGCATTACAGTAGTCGAGACGGGACGTCACGAGAGCTTGAGTGACTGTGCGAAGGGCAGCCCGGTCCAGTAAGAGGCGCAATTGGCGCATCAGGCGTACCTGATGAAACGCCCCCCTGGCCACGGCCGCCACATGGTCCTCCAAGGACAGCCGGGAATCCAGGAGGACACCCAAATTGTGCGCCCTCTCCACAGGGGCCAGTGTTTTGCCCCCAATGGTCAGAGTTGGAGTAATCTGGCTGAACCGGGGTGCCGGAAACCACAGCCACTCAGTCTTGGCAGGGTTGAGCTTGAGTTTGTTGCCACCCATCCAGATCTGTACGGCCTCCAAACACCGGGACAGCACTTCGGCGGCATCATTGGGGTGGTCTGGGGTGGATATGTACAGCTGAGTGTCGTCAGCGTACAGATGGTACTCCACCCCAAAACCACAGATGATCTCACCCAGCGGCTTCATATATGTGTTAAACAGGAGGAGCGAGAGGACCGACCCCTGAGGAACCCCACATAAGAGGGGTCTCGAGGTCGACCTCTGCCCTCCCGTCAACACATATTGCGACCGACCAGAGAGGTAGGATGAGAACCACCGCAAAACGGTGCCTCCCAGCCCCAACCCCCCCAGTTGGTGCAATAGGATACCATGGTCGATGGTATCAAAAGCCGCCGAGAGGTCTAATAGGACTAGGATAGAGGAATAACCTCTATCTCGTGCCCTCTAGAGATCATCAACCAACGTGACCAATGCCGTCTCGGTGCTGTGACTGGGTCGGAAGCCGGACTGGCGCGGGTCTAGATAATCAACTTCCTCCAGGTGTCGTGGAAACTGTTGGGCTACCACACTCTCAACAACCTTCACCAAAAAGTGAAGGTTGGAGACCGGACGATAGTTCTCCAACAATGCTGGGTCCAGGGACAGCTTCTTGAGGAGGGGCCTCACTACCGCCTCTTTCAAGACGGCAGGTAAGGACCCCTCACTCAAAGATGCGTTGACAATGCCCTGGAGCCAGCCTCATGTCGTCTCCCAGGATGCCAGTACAAGCCAGGAGGGACACAGGTCCAATAAACATGTGGTCGCCCTAAGTTTCCTTGACAACCTGTCCATATCCTCGGTGGTAACAAAATCAAACTCCTCCCAAGAAGGAACCTCAAGACTAGTCTCGGACAGTCCCACAGGACCACTGTCGATGGAGGGTAGCTCATTCCGAATCCGAGTGATTTTCTCCTGCAGATAAATCCCAAATTCCTCTGCTCGCCCTTGCAGAGGGGCTTCCCGCGGCCTCTGGTGAAGGAGGGAGCGGGTCACCCCAAACAGGGAGGCAGGGCGGTTATCTGCGGATGCAATAAGGGTGGCACAATACTCACGTTTGGCCACCCTTATCGCCACTAAGTAAGCCCTAATATGGGTTCTCACTAGTGTTCGGTCGGCTTCGGAGCGAGAGGATCTCCATCTGCTCTCTAGGCGTCTCTTGTGGCGCTTCATCCCCCGAAGCTCCTCAGTAAACCAGGGAGCCTGGGTGGTTCGTCGCCGCAAGAGAGGCCGCAAGGGCGCGACTCGGTCCAAGGCCCCCGTGGCCGCACTTAACCATGCGGCCACTAGGTCCTCAGTCGAGTCGCGAGGCAGGGTCACAGGAATTGGCCCAAGCTCCCTCTGGAACCTTTCCGGGTCCATTAGAAGCCTGGGGCGGAACCATCTAGGAGTATCCGGTTCCGCCTCCCCACGGTGAGGTGAGGCGATTGGAAAGTCCAGCCGGAGGAGAGCGTGATCTGTCCATGACAAGGGAGTGATGACTAGATCCCCTATTCCCAGATCACAACTCCACTGTCCTGAGACAAAGATCAAATCCAGCATGTTTCCCCCCTCGTGAGTGGGGCCTAAAACTACCTGGGTCAGGTCCATGGCCGTCATGGAGGCCATGAACTCCCGAGCTGCTCCAGAGGCTTCGCCCGCCGATGGCAAGTTAAAGTCCCCCATGACTACCAGTCTGGGGGTCTCAACTGCCGCCTCGGCTCTAGGAGCTCGGGCAGGGCTGTTGTTGCATAGCGAGGAGCCAGGTATACAACTAACATGCCCAACTGCCTCCCTAGGCCCCATCTCACGCAGAGAGATTCACACCCGGTTGTCTGAGGGACTGTGGTCTCCTTCGGCTCAAGACCTTCCTTAACCATAATCGCCACTCCCCCACCCCTCCCTAGGGCCCTAGGCTGATGGTAGGCGCGGTAACCTGGTGGGCACATTTCCATGACCAGGTTTCCGTTATACCCACCAGGTCCTGGTCCCCCTCTGACACAAGGTCATGGATGAGGGGGGCTTTCTGAACCACGGACCTGGCGTTGCATAACATCAGCCTAGGGCCCCGGGTCTGTGATTCCTGCCCACCTAGTCTGCGATGGGAGGACGGAGAGTTGGAGCACGTGACCGCCTGTGTCCAGCGGCCACGGTCTCCCAACCGATGATGCCTATTCCGCCTCCCACCGCCCCTGCCCCTCCCTAAGACCAGATCGATAGAAAACGCCTCAGTGGAAACGACCCCCCCTTCCCCTTCCTCCGTTACCCCTCTTCCGCCGGCCGGCCCAATCGTTTGCCATTCCCTCCCAGGACTATTTCCCCGCCCCCACCCTGGAACCCCCTAAAATCCGAATTAAAAATTTATATAAAAACCCCCTTAATTTGCGCTTCGCCCACCTCTCAGGAGCAGTCCATCCTCGAGGTGGGCCCGTGTTAAACAGGGGGGCCAGGCCAGCGAGAGGGGAGCCTCCCGCAGGCAAAGGAGATCACACCTAGAGTACACCGCTAAAAACATGGAGGTCATCCAACCCAGGGGACATGATGCAAGTTCATACACAGAGTCCAGGGTAAATAAAGTGACAAATGGTTAAAATTGTGCAAATAAATAGTCCGAAAAAGGCAGAGGAGTAAAACAGTCAGACAGTCAGACTAAGATCTTTTGAATGGGGGGGGTGTCACAATTTAGTCTCATCACCCCCCCATCCATCTGTCTTCTTCGGCAACACAGGCCTCAGTCTGCACTTAGTGCCGCACGATTAGATGGTACGCCGTGCGGCCTGATGTAAAATGCAGCCATGTGCTGACACGGTTTACTTCCTCAAGTCCGGAGCACACACCTTCAGATCTTCCTGGGTCATCTTCAGCCACGATCCACCAAACGACCCGGCTGCGTGGCTTCCACATCCATCCTCTCCATTCTCCCTCTTCTTCCATCTCAATATCCAACTCCTTCACCACCCCTTCGCTACCTCCATCTCCTCCTCCTCCTTCCACCACTTTCCTTCTTTCCTTCTTCATTCCTCTCCATATCTCCACAACTCCTCTGTCCACGTTCCTCTCATCCAATCTTCCTCTAACATCCTCTCACCTTCTCAGCTCCTCCAGCACCAGCTCCATTCCACCAACAATCCATCCACAAGCAACAATCCATTTTCACCACTCCAAAGCACACCAACCGTTTCTACCTCCAGCCTCCAGCCTCCAGCCTCAGGTCGGGTGGGATCAGATGAAAAATAACGCAGGTCGGGATCGGGTTATTAGGCCGCAAGGCCCAGCGTAGGCCATGCGGCCTGATGGTAGTCCTCCCGACCCGACCCAACATGGCCCGGCCAGTCTGTTCTTTCGTGTCCCGGCTTCGCGGCCTGCTTTCTACCTCCAGCTGCACCGGGACGCTCCAGGCCGCAAAAGGCCGATTCGGGCCCGCCCTGCCCTGCTATTCGTCCTGCCGTTACTCACAGGGCTCGCTCTTCATTTACGAGCGGCCGGGAGTGGTGGCAGGGATGTCCTCTTGCCGGGCCAGCCCTCGGAGATGACCGACGAGGGCTGGCAACGTCCTCCTGGGTGCAAACGACCCCGTCTTCAGGCCGCGTTTCACGGCGCGACCTCCATTTCGCACATGCGCAAATCATTCTCCAATGTCTATGGAGATGTGCAAATCGTTCTCCAATGTCTATGGAGATTCTCAGTCATGCAGGTCATGGCTGTCCCATCCATGACCTGGATGACTGAGAATTTCCAGAGATGCATTGGGACATATAAACAAATGTTAAATAAGTAACTGCTAGCAACTTTATGCTAACTTATGATGATGGTGCTGAAAAATAACTTTTGCCATCTATCCTTAATCAAGTGATAATTATGATAGTCAATTTGTGCTGCCCTATGCTTGACCTGTGGTATTTTATTTTTCTCTTGCAGAATAGATTGAAAGGAAAAAAACGGATTGCAAGAAAGTAAGCTGTTTGCTCTTCTACATATTAAAAACAATGTGACTGCATCCAGAGCTCAGAGCTAGGGACTGTGGTGTGCTACCTAAACAGCTTGCAGAATCCTCTTGAAATGTCTTTCTCTCTATTTTTCAAAAGGGGAGGGAGAAAAAAAGCAAGAGATTTTAAAGGGAATCTCTCTTTTGCCTTCCCCTGGAGAGATTGAAGAGAATTTCAAGCGAGCAAGCTCTTCTATTCATCAGGAGCAATGTGATTGTGCTGGAGCAAGAAAAGGTCAGGCAAATGAGAGATTGTCTGCAAAAAACTTTTTTTCCTCTCCCCCACCCTCACACAGTGGCAAGTTTGGAGACAAAGAGATTTCAAGAGAGTAAACTTTTTGTGTAATGTGCCTGTGGCTCTGAGCCCCAGGTTGCGATCCCCAGCTCAGTTGTCTGGCTTACAATGTATATAAGACAGCAAGCAGATACTCAAGCATTGAGCTGAGACAGGAGCTCCTGTGGTTGTTGTTCAGATGAAATGAAGAAAGACCCATACAGAAATCATCTCGAGTTCCTGGAAAAAGACAATGTTATGTACAGACGTATGTCAGAAATCTACATCACTTTTCATGCTCGCAGTGGATTGGCTAGACTCTATATAAATTGTTATGCTCACCACGGATTTGATGTCCCAACCACGGAGAATTTAAACTGCTGTCATTGGCTGGTTGGTCTGCCTGGAGCTGGTTGTAGCGAGTGTGGTGGCACAACAGTTTCCCCGTCACCTGGAGGAAATTGATTATCTAGACCCGCGCCAGTCCGGCTTCCGGCCTGGCCACAGCACCGAGACAGCACTGGTCGCGTTGGTAGATGATCTCTGGAGGGCCAGAGATGGGGGTTGTTCCTCCATTCTGGTCCTATCGACCATGGTATCCTATTGCATCGACTGGAGGAGTTGGGGGTGAGGGGCACCATTCTACGGTGGTTCTCCTCCTACCTCTCTGGTCGGTCGCAATTTGTGTTGGCAGGAGGGCAGAGGTTGACCTCGAGACCCCTCATATGTGGGGTGCCTCAGGGGTCAGTCCTCTCGCCACTCCTGTTCAACACATATATGAAGCCGCTGGGCGAGATCATCCGTGGTTTTGGGGTGGAATACCATCTGTACGCTGATGATACACAGCTGTATATATCTACCCCAAACCACCCCAATGATGCTATTGAAGTGATGTCCCGGTGTGTGGAGGCCGTATGGGTCTGGATGGGAAGTAACAAACTCCAACTCAACCCATCCAAGACCGAGTGGCTGTGGTTTCCGGCATCCCGGTACAATCAGTTTACTCCATCACTGGCCATTGGGGGTGAACATCTAGCCCCTGTGGATAGGGCACGCAACTTAGGTGTCCTCCTGGATTCCCGGCTGTCTATGGAAGAACATCTGACAGCCGTGGCCAGGGGGGCTTTCTACCAGGTATGCCTGGTACGCCAGTTGCATCCCCTTTTGGACCGGGATGCCCTTTGCACAGTCACTCATGCGCTCATGACATCCCGTCTAGACTACTGTAATGCTCTCTACATGGGGCTTCCCTTGAGGTGCACCCGAAGACTACAGTTAGTTCAGAATGCGGCCGCGCGGGGGATTTTGGGAGTTTCAAGGCATTCCCACTTAACACTGCTCCTGCGTGAGCTGCACTGGCTGCCTGTGGCCTTTCGGGTGCGCTTTAAGGTATTGATCACCATCTTCAAAGCGCTCCATGGCATGGGACCTAGTTATCTGCGGGATCGTATCCTACCTCACACATCCCTTTGGCCAATTTGCTCCCACAGAGAGGGACTTCTCCCGGTGCCGTCCACTAGGCAGTGCTAGCTGGCGACGCCCAGGGGAAGGGCTTTCTCTGTGGCGGGCCCAACCCTCTGGAGTGACCTACCCCCAAAACTTAGAACTATCATGGACCTCCGCTCCTTCCGCTGAAGTTTGCAGATGCATTTCTTCCATCTCGCCGGCCTGGCTTAATCCACACCATTAAGTTATAGACTGAAGTTTAAATTGTTTTAATTCGGATTTTAAGGGCACAGTTTTAGGATTTTAATGGTTTTAGGATTTTTAGCACAGGGTATTGGGATTTAATCTATTTTTAGTATTATTTATTGTCATGTTTGTCTTTTTATTCTATTTTAACTTCCTGTGCACCACCCCGAGTCCCTTTGGGGAAAGTGGGGCAGTTTATAAATTTAATAAAATGAAATGAAATGAATGAGCTCCTTAAAGGGCGAGCTCCAGCAGCCCAGCCGGCAGAGCATAGTCACACTTTGCTGGAAATAAAAAGTGCTGAAACCACTAGTGACTCTAACACTGGTGACGAAGGACAAAGGGACCTGAGAACCTCCTCGTGAACCACGCAGCTATCTTGCAACAAGGACCCCCGACCATCTGCAGGAATGGCATCGCAAGTATCGCCTGCTCCAGCAATCTTCGACCCACAGACGGAAGACTAGCACACGTACATGGGCTGTTTCAGAATGTTCCTGGAGGCTAACGATTACCAGGACAGGCCGGACAACAGGAAGTGAGCATTATTCCTGACCTACTGCGGCACCAAGGTCTAAAAAATGGCCCAGACACTGATTGCCCCAGCAGATGTGGAGACCATTGCCTGGACCACCCTGCAACGTGCCCTGGAAGACCACTACACACCATCTGCTGCCCCCATGGTCAGCCAGAATGAGTTTTACCACCGGCGCCAACGAGAAGGAGAAACCGTCAATGATTTTTTGGCCAGCCTCCGGGAGATCACTACCAGATGTGAGTTCATAAATCCTGAAGAAATGATGAAGGACTGGATCACCCTGGAGATGAGGGACCTCTCTTTACAAAAGAAACTGTTGATACGGAGAGGGATCTCATTCAAGGCCATTGTTGAAGAGGACATCAGACAACTCACCGGCAAACATGAGGAAGACCAGCTGGGTGCACTACACATACTGGGAGCCCGCCTGGTCAACAGAAGTCCCTGAGTACGATGATGACTGGGACGACGCAGGTGACACCATCCACCGCATGTACTCAGAAAGGCAGCAGAAACCCAGGGATGTGGAGAGCAGGCAGCCACATTGCCTGGGCTGCATGGGCTTCCACACAAGGGCAGCTTGCCATTTCTGGGATGCGACATGCCACCGATGCCAGAAAAAGGGCCTCCTTGCCGAAGCCTGCATAGCCCCCCAACCCATTCCTTTTCAACCAAAGCCTATAGCCCCATCAGGAAGACCAGGGAACCCAAGAGCTGGCCAACAATGGAGCAGACGAAAAGAGTTCCAAGCTCCCAGAGAAATCCATCACACAACTTTGGGACACACAGATGCATATAAGCAGGAGAAATACCATACAGTCGTGACCTCTGAAAGAGAACCATGCAAAATGGAGCTGGATACAGGGTCGTATTTCACAATAGTATCCTGGCAAACAATCAAGAAGTTGAACCCAGGCGCAAGCAGGAAGTTCCTGAAGCCACCAAATGTTCGCCTGAATGACTATCAAGGAAACCGGATAGAGGTACTAGGCAGAATGGAGGTCAAAGTAATGTTCCACAAGTTCCAGGGCCGGCTGTCGCTCATGGTCATTGGCAGCCACCAGCCATCAATACTGGGAGTAGATTAGTTTAAACCCCTGGACTTGGACATCACCGGACTGCACTGCATAACCACCCACGAACTGGATCAGGTGTTGAAGTTCGCGGATGTCTTTGATGGGGGACTAGGTAAATATACAGGGAAACCCATTTCATTTAACCTAGATCCCCATGTAACCCCCATCAGGCTCAAACCCCGAAGAGTAGCATTTGCTTTGCGGCCCAAGGTCGCAATTGGACAAGCTCATTGCCCATGATTGCTCATGCCAATCGACCACGTCAGAGTCACCCCCATGAAGCCAGATTGGTCCGTCTGCCTCTGCATGGATTACAAGTGTACACTGAACAAGGCCCTCCAGCAGAGTGTGTACCCAGTGTCAGTGGTGCAACATCTGTGGCATTCCCTAGGAAGCAGAAAGGTATTTGCCAAGCTGGACCTTGCCTAGGCCTATCAGCAGCTGCCCGTAGATGAAGCCACCGCTGAAGCACAAACCATAGAGACTCACAGGGGGGCATTTAAATGTACCAGGTTGCAGTTTGGGGTCAGCGTAGCCCCAGGATATTTCCAGTGCCTAATGGAGCGGCTATTGCACGGGATCCCAAGGGTGGTGCCATACTTCGATGATATTTTTATATCAGGAGAGTCAATAGGCCAGTTGCGTGAGACTTTGGGGAGGTTCCAGGAAGTAAACCCTAATAAATGCAAAATCGGCATAAGGCGGGTAGAGTTCCTGGGCTACCTAATAGATGGGTTGGGCATCCACCCAACTGACAGCAAGGTGAAAGCCATTAAGTGTCAAGCCTGCTTCTTCGTTGGCTTAGGAAAGACCACACTTAGACATTGTTTTGAAATGAATAAGGCTCCTTTTACTAAGTAACAATAGCTTACAGACCAAGTAAAGCTGAGAGTGAATAGTTTAGGCGCGAACAGAAAGTATTAAGCTTAAGCCCATCCCAATCCCCAAACCCCCCCTTTGCATTGTCCAATATGCTTTCGTCTCCAACATCAGGTGGGCAGGTCTTCACCATCCTGGAATGCAGGTCCGTTAACCAAGAGATAACACCAACCATCAACATTGTCCACCAGCAGAACACACTCATCCCAACGCCCCCCACCCTCCCCGTTTCCATGGCAGCTAAGCAGAAAAACTAGCGAGGCTGACATCCGGACCTCCTCCAGGAAGAGCGGGAAATCCGGGACAGCATGCGGAACACGGAAGGCTACACCTGAAAGACAAAGAAGGACAGACAAAACAACAGATAGGAGAGGGGAAAAAATCAGGGTTTATGCGGATACTTGGCATAAAACTGGCGTACCAGTTTAGGAGCTTTGAGATGCTCTTTATCCACCCATTCGTTGTGAGAAGGGGGAAAATCTTTCCACATGACTAGGAACTGAGTCTTATTTCTGCGGACTCTGGAGTCCAAAATATCACGGACTTCATAGTGCTGGTGCCCACCCACCATGGTAGGTGCAGGTGTATCAGGCAAAGGTTTGCGGAGATGCGAGGTACGTGCAGGTTTCAGCAGGTGAACATGGAACACAGGGTATAATCGCCGGTAGGTCTTTGGGAGATCCAAACGGACCGACACAGAGCTGATGATCTTGGTTATTGTGAAAGGACCAACAAACTTGGGACCCAGTTTCCTGCATCTCTGGGGGCTATCTAAATTCTTGGTAGATACATAGACTTGATCACCAACTTTGTAGGAGGGGGGAACCGCCCGTTTCCTGTCAGCGTACAATTTGTGCGAGTCATGGGCATCGTTCAAAGTTTTCTGGAGAACTGGCCAGACAGAAGATAGCCTAGAGGACCATTCGGCTAACGAGGGGACTGTCGGCGAGTCATGAGGCAGTTCGGGGATGGGTACAAAGTCTTGTCCGTAGATGATTTTAAAAGGGGTCATATTCGTACTGGAGTGAACGGAGTTATTATATGCCACCTCGGCATGTATGAGGAGATCAGCCCAATCATCCTGTTGAAAATTAATAAAGCAACGTAAGTATTGCTCCAAAACGGAATTAACCCTTTCACAAGAGCCATTCGTCTGAGGGTGGTAGGCGGAGCTTAAGCTCTGGGCGGAGCCAATCAGTCTCAAAAACTCTTTCCAAAAAAGAGAAGTAAATTGAGTACCCCTATCAGAGATGATGCGTTGCGGGATGCCATGAAAGCGATAGATATGAGAAACGAATAATCGAGCCAGAGATTTGGAAGAAGGAATTTTTGTACAGGGGACAAAATGAACTTGTTTGGAGAAAAGATCGGTAACGACCCAAATAACGGTATAGCCCTGACTAGGCGGAAGGTCAACTATAAAGTCCATTGAAATTTCCTTCCAAGGTCTCTCTGGCGTAGCTACAGACTGGAGGAGTCCATGTGGCTTCCCCGGCGCACGTTTGGAAGCCGCACATATGGGGCAACTGGCAATATAAGATTCAACATCTTTTTTCAGTGAGGGCCACCAGAACTGTCTTTTGACAAGATGTACAGTCTTAACGAAGCCGAAATGGCCAGCTAAACGTGAGTCGTGCGCGCGTTGCAAGACAAAAGGACGTAATGTAGCAGGTACATAAATCTTTGAGCCAATCCAGGGAAGATCGTCTCTAATGGTACAATCACCAGAATGTGCGGAATACCATTCATCAGTAAGTAGTTCGTCCTTAATACGAGCAATCAGGTCTGCAGGTGGAGTAGTTTGGACTGTAGCATGACTTCTAGTAGATACTGGAGAAGCTTGCAAAGTGAGTGGTATGATGGGCTGAACAATAGTGAGTTTAGAAACATCATATTGTGGTAATCTGGAAAGCGCATCCGCCATGAAATTCTTTCCACCCGGAATATATTTAAGGTGGAAATTGAAACGATGGAAGTAGTGAGCCCAGGAAGTTGCCTTGGGGACAATTTCCGAGAGGAGGTAAGAGCTTCCAAATTTTTATGGTCCGTCCAGACCTCAAATGGATGGGGAGCGCCCTCAAGAAAATGACGCCAAGTCATGAGAGCCCAACGAACAGCAAAAGCCTCCTTTTCCCAAATCGCCCAACCACGTTCGGACGTAGTGAGTTTCCGAGAGGTGTAGGCACAGGGTTGCAATTGGCCACGGTTGTTGAGTTGTAATAGGACCGCTCCCACAGCGACATCACTGGCATCCGCTTGAATTACAAACGGGGAATTTACATCGGGGTGTTTAAGAACAGGTTCAGCCGCAAACAAACGTTTAAGCTTCTCGAAAGCGGCTTGACATTCCATGGTCCATTTAAGTGGAGATCCTGGACGAGGTTTACCTTCTCCTTTTGTTTTTAGTAGGTTTGTAATGGGTAAGGCAATGTTGGCGAATGACGGAATAAATTGGCGGTAAAAATTTGCAAATCCCAAAAAACTCTGTAGTTGTTTACGGGTACGGGGAGGAGCCCACTCCGTCACTGCCTTGACTTTAGCAGGATCCATTTCAATTCCCTCAGAAGAGATGCGGTAGCCCAAATAGTCAATTGTTTCCTGGTGAAACTCACATTTAGAGAGCTTGGCGTAAAGTTCAGCGGAACGTAGTTTGTTTAATACCGAGCGCACCAGTTTAACATGCTCGTCATGTGTTTGTGAGTAAACCATTATGTCATCAATATAGACAATAACTCCCTTGTAAAGGTGCTCGTGGAGAACCTCATTTATTAGTTGCATAAATACAGAAGGGGCACCTTGAAGACCAAAAGGAAGGACTTTAAATTGAAAACATCCAAGTGGGCAGTTAAAAGCGGTTTTCCATTCGTCCCCCTCTTTAATTCTGACCCTGTAATAGGCCTCACGTAAGTCCAGTTTAGTGAAGATTCTACCGGTAGCTAGGTGAGCAAGCATGTCCTTCATAAGCGGAAGGGGGTAGATATTGTGTTCACAAATGGTGTTTAGATAGGAGTAGTCCTGTACTAATCTCAGAGTACCATCTTTTTTCTCCCTAAACATAACTGGCGCAGCTACACGTGGCCTAGCTGGTTCAATGAAACCCCTTTGAAGGTTCTTATCGATGAATTTACGTAATTCCTCCATCTCCCGTGGGGTCATGGAGTATAAACGAGGTTTAGGTAATTGAACTCCAGGGAGGAAATCAATTGAACAATCAGTAGCTCTATGAGGAGGAAGGGAATCACAAGATCTTTCACTGAAAACATCTTTTAGGTCCCAATATTCTTTGGGAATTTTCTCCTCGCCTGGTATGACTTCAGGGGACGGAACGTCTAACAAAGGTGCAGCAGATTCGATTAAAAGAGGTGGGTTACTGGGGGGTGGGCGATTAGCTTCTGATGGTAGAGAGGTATGTTCAGGTAGGGATAAAGGTATGCGTACCCAACCTTCCTTCCAGTTTATTAGAGGATTCCATTTCCGAAGCCAATTAACCCCCAAAATTACAGCATTTTCGGCAATGGCAGTTACAATAAAGTTGATGGTCTCAGTATGACCAGTGCCAATAGAAACATGAATTGGTTCGGTGATAAAAGATGCTGGGGTTCCCCCTGCTACAGAACCATCCATTTGGCAAAAGGCTATGGGGTTTTTTAGGGTCTTTAAGTGGAAACCCATAGAGGATACCGTCTCTTGGCTTATGAGACATTTTGAACAGCCAGAATCAATGAGAGCCTGCACATTGCATGTACGACCAGTAGATGGAGCCAAAAGCTTTAAATTTATATAAAGGGGCCCGGAGCGGTGACTCACCAGATTGTCGTCAGAAGAGTCTGAAGACGCCTCCCAGTCATCAGGTGTGGTGCTGGGCTGGTCAGTAGAGAGATTGAGAGGCTCCACCCCACTCATGGCCGGTTTTGTGCGCACGATTGGTGTCTTTGGATGCTTCCGGTCCGAAGAAGGGGGCGGGCGTGGAGGTTGTCTTGATCTGCATTTGTCTGCCCAGTGCCCCTCCTTTCCACAGCGATAACAACTGCCTGAGCGAGGTTGAGTTGTTTCCCCCCCCCCTTTTTGCAAGTGGGCATCCTTCTCAAAGGAGTGAGATTTGGGGGTGTCTTTCTGTGGTTTTTTCTCAGGAAGGACTGGATCCTGCAAGTGGGCTTGATCCAACTCAACATCTGAAGCGAGATCTATCCATTCATTTAAAGTTTCGGGGCGAAATCTGTTCACACAAGTTTGATAAATGTCCTTATTTAGCCCTTCAACATAAATGTCCATCAAAGCTTGTTCACTATATCCGGTCATAAACACCGATAATTCCTGGAAAATCTGCGTGTACGCCTGGACACTATTGCTCCCCTGTCGTAAGGTTTTCAGTTTCATTTTAGCTTTCCTCTCAACACGGGGGTCTTCAAAACGCCTTCTAAGGGCATTCATAAAACGATCGAAATCCCGCAGCGCGGGTGATCGGCAATTATGCAGTGAAACCAGCCACCCAGAAGCTTGACCTTCTAAAGTCATAGAAACAATTCTGATTTTGATTTCATCCTCCAAATCAGCTGCGTAAAACTGCATGAAATTATCGACGTGAATTAGAAAAAACGCCAGTTTATCGGCACTCCCGTCGTATTTCACACCCAAGGGAGGAAGTTTTGCAAGTCGACGGGGGGAAGAGGGATTGGCCTCTCTCCGCAATTCCCTGCTGGCCCGAGCAGGGGGGGATGGTGTTGAACTCCTGCTTTGGCTGGCAGCGGCTGAATGTGATTCTTTTAACTGTTTGCGTTCCGCCTCCCTCCCCCAGAGCTTATCCAGGGCCTCCCGTTTCTCGTCTGCCTGGCGGAGCAAATCTTGGGCCATTTCTTTCAACTCCCTTTCTTCTCTTAAGAGCTCCGGAATGACCTTCTTTGGGGAAAGACGACGCCTGGAGACGGTTACCCCAGTCATTCCTACCCCTTCGGACTAACGTTTTGGTTTGACTGAATCTTCGGCTGGCAGATTAAGATCTAGGCCAGCCAAACAGTCCATCACTGACCTGGTATCTTCAGATTGAACAGGGGGGTGCGATGCTTCTGCTCCCATAGAAGTTTCAGGCAGGACTTCCACCAACGGAAGCTCCTCTTGTGCAGGGTCCGACATCAGGTAACGGTTTTTGTGACTCTCAGCTTCTTGTCAAGCCTGCTTCTTCGTTGGCTTAGGAAAGACCACACTTAGACATTGTTTTGAAATGAATAAGGCTCCTTTTACTAAGTAACAATAGCTTACAGACCAAGTAAAGCTGAGAGTGAATAGTTTAGGCGCGAACAGAAAGTATTAAGCTTAAGCCCATCCCAATCCCCAACCCCCCCCCCCTTTGCATTGTCCAATATGCTTTCGTCTCCAACATCAGGTGGGCAGGTCTTCACCATCCTGGAATGCAGGTCCGTTAACCAAGAGATAACACCAACCATCAACATTGTCCACCAGCAGAACACACTCATCCCAACGCCCCCCACCCTCCCCGTTTCCATGGCAGCTAAGCAGAAAAACTAGCGAGGCTGACATTAAGAATGCCCCCATCCCAAAGAATAAGGAAGAACTGCAAGTCTTCTTGGGACTGTTAAACATTTACAGCATTTTTTTTACAACAGAAGGCCACCATTGCTGAGCCACTCCACAACCTCCTGGGGAAGATGATGCCGTGGACGTGGGGATGGAGGGAAGACCAAGCATTCGCAGCCGTTAAAGACCTCCTTTCGTCCGACAGCGTCCTGATTCAATACAACCATACATTTGCTGGTCCAGATCACCTGTGACACTTCCCCACTTGTAGTTGGGGTGGTCCTTAGCCACCGCCTACCAGACGGAATGGAAGCACCAATAGCATATTGTTCAAAGACCCTGTCACCGGCTGAGCGCAACTACAGCCAAATTGATAAAGAGGCTTTGGTTGTGGTGGCAGGAATCAAGCGGTTCCATGAGTATGTATACGGAAGACATTTCGAGCTGGTCACTGATCATAAGCCCCTATTAGCTCCTTGCCGGCAATCAACAGACCTCTCCATACATGTCCCTGAGAATGACCAGATAAGCCATTTTTCTCACTGCTTACGACTACGAGCTGATCCACTGACTCGGCAAAGACATCAGCCACGCCAACGCTCTCAGCCGCTGCCTGCTGCCAGAACTAGTAAAAGACCCTGCACCCACTGCCCAAGTACTGCTGATCGACATCGACCCAGCCAGCCCAGTAACTGCCAGAGACATCGCCAAACACACCCAAAAAGACAAAATATTACAGAAAGTTCTGAACTGGGTGTTGAAAGGATGGACACAGGAGAGCCTGGGGGAGAAGTTCCAGAGTTACCACAGCAAGCAAACCAAACTGTCAACCATAAAAGGCTGTGTGCTGTAGGGAGAAAGGGTCATTGTTCCCCAAAAGCTTCAGAGGCAAGCCATGGACATGTTACATGTGGGGCACCCTGGGATCGTGAGAATGAAGGCAATAGCCTGGAGCTACATCTGGTGGCCCCAGATGGACAAGGACATTACCAAGTGGGTGGCCACATGCAAACCCTGCCAGGAGACGTGACCAGCACCACCATGGGCACCCACTCATGAATGGGAAGTGGCCAAGGGACCCTGGTCCCACATACACATTGACTTTGCAGGGCCAGTAGAAGGTCAAATGTTCCTGATTGCCGTGGACACATACTCCAAATGGCTAGAAGTAATCATCATGCAGACAACCATGGCAGAAGCATTGGTCGCATTGGTCGATGATCTCTGGAGGGCTCGGGATAGGGGCTGTTCCTCTATCCTGGCCCTGTTAGATCTCTCAGCGGCTTTTGATACCATCGACCATGGTATCATGCTGCACCGGTTGGAGGGGTTAGGGGTGGGGGGCACCGTTCTATGGTGGTTCTCCTCCTATCTCTCTGATCGGATGCAGTTTGTGTTGGCAGGGGGCACAGGTCGACTTCGAGGTGCCTCACTTGTGGGGTTCCACATGGGTCGGTCCTCTTGCCCCTCCTGTTCAACATCTATGTGAAGCCGTTGGGTGAGATCATCTGTGGTTTGGGGGTAGAGTTCCATCAGTACGCTGATGATACTCAGCTGTACATCTCTACCCCGGACCACCCCAATGATGCCGTGGAAGTGATGTCCCGATGTCTGGAGGCCTTCCGAGTCTGGATGGGGAGGAACAGGCTTCGACTCAACCCATCCAAGACCGAGTGGCTGTGGCTTCCGGCGTCACGGTATAGCCAGTTGACGCCATCTCTGGCTATTGGGGGCGAGTCATTGGCCCCCGCAGAGGGGGCTCGCAACTTGGGTGTCCTCCTGGACTCTCGGCTGTCTTTAGAAGAGCACATGACGGCCGTGGCCAGGGGGGCCTTCTATCAGGTTCGCCTGATACGCCAGTTACGTCCCTTTCTGGATCATGACGCCTTATGCACTGTCACTCAAACTCTCGGCACCTCCCGCCTGGACTACTGTAACGCTCTCTACATGGGGCTTCCCTTGAGATGCACCCGGAGGCTCCAGTTAGTTCAGAATGCGGCTGTGCGGGGGATTTTGGGAGCACCTAGACGCTCCCATGTGACACCTCTCCTGCGTGAGCTGCACTGGCTGCCTGTGGCTTTCCGGGTGCGCTTCAAGATACTAGTGACCACCTTTAAAACACTCCATGGCAAGGGACCTGGTTATCTGCAAGACTGCCTCCTGCTGCCAAATACCTCCCACCGATCAGTCTGCTCCCACAGAGAGGGCCTCCTCAGGATGCCATCAGCCAGACAATGTCGGCTGGTGACCTCCAGGGGGAGAGCCTTCTCTGTGGCAGCTCCTGCCCACTGGAATGACCTACCCACTGAATTACATACGATCTCAGACCTACGTCTCTTCCGTCGGGCCCTGAGGACACATCTATTTCGTGCAGCCGGCCTGTCATAGTCTTTTAATTGGGTTTTAGTATTGGGTTTTATAATAATAGGCCAAACTATTTAATATTTACTAATTTGCTATTTTAACTTTTGTATTTCCTCTTTTTATTGTGTCTGTTCACCGCCCTGAGTCCCGAGAGGGAGAAGGGCGGTATATAAATTAAATAAATAAATAAATAAATAAATAAATAAATACATAAGCCACTATCCGAGCCCTCCAATGACTCTTCGCCACCCACGACCTACCCTTCGCCACCCACGGTCTACCTGACATTCTGGTTTCCAATAACAGCCCACAACTGACAGCCAAGACCATGGAGGCATTCCTCACAGAGCAAGGGATCCAGCATGTACTCATCTCTCCTTTCCACCCAGCAAGCAATGGGCAGGCCAAGCGGATGGTGAGATTAACCAAGGAAACCCTCACCTGAATGGGCCTGGGGAATTGGCAGGAAAAAGGTGACCAGTTCCTCCTCGCTCAACACATACCCTCCCCCCATGTGACCACCAACAAGAGCCCAGCGGAGTTGCTGATGGGAAGAAGGATGAGGTCGCGACTTGACTGATACCACCCGGATTATCTTCCTGAGACCCCTCTGGATTCTGCACGGCCCATGCGGGCATTTAACATACAGGACCAAGTATTCACACACAACTATGGGGGGGTACCCGACCTGGCTGGTGGACCGAGTCATGGCTGTTACCGGCCCCAAGTCATACTGCATTGACCTGGAGGACAGGCGAATCTGGAGGAGGCATATCAACCAACTCAGACACTGTGTCAGGCCTGTTTCTTCGTTGACTCAGGAAAGACCACACTTAGACATTATTTTGAAATGTTAAGGCTCCTTTTACTAAGTTACGATAGCGTACAGACCAAGTAAAGCTGAGAATGAATAGTTTAGGCGCGAACAGAAAGTATTAAGCTTAAGCCCATCCCAATCCCCAAACCCAAGACAAAAGGACGTAACGTAGCAGGAACATATATTTTAGAACCAATCCAGGGAAGATCGTCTCTGGTAGTACAATCACCTGAATGAGTCGAATACCAATCATCAGTAAGTAATTCATCCTTAATACGAGCAATTAGGTCAGCAGGTGGAGTAGTTTGGACAGTAGTTTGGGCCATAGTAGATACTGGAGTAGCAGGTAAAGTGAGTGGCATTATCGGTTGTACAATGGTGAGCTTAGACACATCATATTGAGGCAATCTGGAAAGTGCATTAGCCATAAAATTTTTCCCCCCAGGAATGTATTTGAGGTGGAAATTGAAACGATGGAAATAATGAGACCAACGGAGTTGCCTTGGGGACAATTTCCGAGAGGAGGTAAGAGCTTCCAAATTTTTATGGTCCGTCCAGACCTCGAAAGGATGTGGGGCACCCTCAAGAAAATGTCGCCAAGTCATGAGAGCCCACCGAACAGCAAAAGCCTCCTTTTCCCAAATCGCCCAACCGCGTTCGGACGCAGTGAGTTTCCGAGATGTGTAAGCACAGGGTTGTAATTGGCCATGTTGATTGAGTTGTAACAGGACTGCGCCTACCGCGACATCACTAGCATCTGCCTGAATCACAAATGGGGAATTCACATCTGGGTGTTTAAGAACAGGCTCAGCCGCAAACAACCGTTTAAGTTTTTCGAAAGCGGCCTGACATTCCATCGTCCATTTGAGAGGGGTTCCTGGACGAGGCTTGCCTTCTCCTTTTGTTTTCAGAAGGTTTGTAATGGGCAAGGCAATATCAGCGAATGACGGAATAAATTGGCGGTAAAAATTCGCAAATCCTAAAAAACTTTGCAATTGTTTACGGGTACGGGGAGGGGCCCACTCCGTCACTGCCTTGACTTTAGCAGGATCCATTTCAATTCCCTCAGAGGAGATACGGTAACCCAAATAGTCAATTCTTTCCTGGTGAAACTCACACTTAGAGAGTTTGGCATAAAGTTCAGCGGAACGCAACTTATTTAATACGGAGCGCACTAGTTTAACGTGCTCGTCGTGTGTTTGCGAGTAGACGACGATGTCATCAATGTAAACAATAACTCCCTTGTAAAGGTGCTCGTGGAGAACCTCATTTATCAGTTGCATAAACACTGAAGGGGCACCTTGAAGACCGAAAGGGAGGACTTTGAATTGGAAACATCCGAGCGGACAGTTAAAAGCTGTCTTCCATTCGTCCCCCTCTTTGATCCTGACCCTGTAATATGCTTCACGTAAGTCCAGCTTCGTAAAAATCTTACCGGTAGCCAGGTGAGCAAGCATGTCCTTCATGAGCGGAAGGGGGTAAATATTGTGTTCACAAATGGTGTTGAGATATGAATAGTCCTGTATTAATCTTAGAGTGCCATCTTTCTTTTCTCTAAACATAACTGGTGCAGCTACACGGGGCCTAGCTGGTTCAATGAAACCCCTTTGAAGGTTTTTATCGATGAATCTACGTAATTCCTCCATCTCCCGTGGGGTCATTGAATACATACGAGGTTTGGGTAATTGAACCCCAGGAAGAAAATCAATTGAACAGTCAGTAGCCCTATGAGGAGGAAGGGAATCACAAGATCTTTCACTGAAAGCATCCTTTAGGTCCCAATATTCTTTGGGAATTTTCTCCTCCCCTGGTATGACCTCGGGTGATGGGAAATCCAATAAATGCGCAGCAGATTCAATATGGGGGGGTGGCTGACGGTGCGGGGGTTGATCAGTTTCTGATGGAAGAGAGGTATCTTCCGGGAGGGATAAAGGAATGCGCACCCAACCTTCCTTCCAGTTTATCAGAGGATTCCATTTTCGAAGCCAATTGACCCCCAAAATTACAGCATTATCTGCAATGGCAGTTACAATAAAGTTGATGGTCTCAGTATGGCCTGTGCCTATAGAAACATGAATTGGTTCGGTGATAAAAGATGCTGGGGTTCCCCCAGCTACAGAACCATCCATTTGGCAAAAGGCTATGGGAGTTTTAAGGGTCTTAAGGTGAAAACCCATCGAAGACACGATGTCTTGGCTTATGAGACATTTTGAACACCCAGAGTCAATGAGAGCCTGCACATTGCATGTACGGCCAGTAGATGGAGCTAAAAGCTTTAAATTAATATAAAGGGGCCCGGAGCGATGACTCACCAGATTGTCGTCAGAAGAGTCTGAAGACGCCTCCCAATCGTCAGGGCCAGCGGTGGGCTGGTCAGCAGAGAGGTTGATGGGCTCCACCCCACTCATAGCCGGTTTGGCGCGCACAGTTGGCGTTCTAGGCTGTTTCCGGTCCAAGGAAGAAAGTGGGCGTGGAGGTGGTTTTGATCGGCATTTGTCTGCCCAGTGCCCCTCCTTCCCACAGCGATAACAGCTGCCTGAACGAGGCTGGGTTGTTCTCCCCTCCCCCTTTTGCATGCGTTTCTCCCTCGCAGGGGGGTGAGATTTGGGGCTATTGTCCTGTGCTTTTTTCTCCAAGCGGACTGGATCCTGCAAGTGGGCATGATCCAATTCGACATCCGAAGCTAGATCTATCCAGTCATTCAAAGTTTCGGGGCGAAATCTGTTCACACATGTTTGATAAATATCTTTATTCAGCCCTTCAATATAAATGTCCATTAGGGCTTGTTCACTATAACCAACCATAAACACTGATAGCTCCTGGAAAATCTGCGTGTAAGCCTGAATAGACATGTCCCCTTGCTGCAAACTTTTTAGTTTCATTTTTGCTTTCCTCTCAACACGGGGGTCTTCAAAACGCCTTCTAAGAGCATTCATGAAGCGATCGAAATCGCGCAATGCCGGTGAGCGGCAATTATGTAATGAAACCAACCAATTAGAAGCTTGATCTTCTAGGGTCATAGATACAATTCTGATTTTGATTTCATCGTCCAAATCAGCTGCGTAAAACTGCATGTAATTATCGACGTGAATTAGAAAAAACGCCAGTTTGTCGGCACTTCCGTTGTATTTCACACCCAAAGGAGGCAGTTTTGCAAGTCGGCGGGGGTTAATGGGGTTGGCTTCCCTTCCAGCCTGAGGGGGGGGGAGGGAGTTGCTCTCCTGCTTTGCCTGGCAGAAGCCGCCTCTCTTCGCAATTCCCTGCAGGCCTGAGGAGGGGGGGATGGTGTTGAAACCCTGCTTCGTCTGCCCGGAGCTGCCTTTGAACCTCTTGGCTGTGGGCGATCCGCCTCCCTCCCCCAGATTTTTTCCAGGGCTAAACTTTTCTCATCTGCCTGGCGGAGTAGGTCCTGAGCCATCTCCCTTAGTTCCCGTTCTTCTCTTAAGAGCTCCGGAATGACTTTCTTTGGGGAAATTCGATGCCTGGAGACGTTTACCCCACTCATTCCAACCCCTTCAGACCAACGTTTAGGTTTGACTGATTCTTCAGCTGGCAGATTTAGATCTAGGCCAGCCAAACCTTCCATCACTGACCTGATCCCTTCAGATTGAGCAGGAGGATGCGATGCTTCAGCTCCCAAAATGGTTTCAGGCAGGACCTCTACCAACGGAGGCTCCTCTTGTGAAGGGTCCGACATCAGGGCAGGTTTTTGGTTTTGTTGATTCTCAGCTTACTGTCAGGCCTGTTTCTTCGTTGACTCAGGAAAGACCACACTTAGACATTATTTTGAAATGTTAAGGCTCCTTTTACTAAGTTACGATAGCGTACAGACCAAGTAAAGCTGAGAATGAATAGTTTAGGCGTGAACAGAAAGTATTAAGCTTAAGCCCATCCCAATCCCCAAACCCCCCCTGTGCATTGTCCAATATGCAGCCATCTCCAACATCAGGTGGGCAGGTCTTCACCATCCTGGAATGCAGGTCCGTTAAACAGGAGATAACACGAAACATCAACATTGTCCACCAGCAGAACACATTCACCCCAAACCCCCCACCCTCCCCGTTTCCATGGCAGCGAAGCAGGAACTAGCGAGACTGACACACTGCCTGGCAGACACTGAGCTGAGGAACCAGGGCAACTGGACCGCGACCGGAGGGCCAGAGCAACCCTCACAGAACCTGAGGTCTATGCCCTGAGGAGCACGCTCAATCGTCGGCCGGGAAGCAGATGAGCGGGAACCAGGCCTACAGTGTCCCAACAGGGGAACTACACACCAACCTGAGCTGCGACCACTTATCCAGGATTGAAGGCATCCAGTGGGAAGTGACGGTCTCAGAAACTGAAGGAACCAGGCCGAAACTCGACTTGTGGACTGAGGAGCTCCAGAAAGTTCCTTCCCAGGCAGCTGGAGGAACAGCAGACTCGACCGCTGCAGCCAAGATCCCAAGACAAGTGACAAGTGAACTGCGCATGTCCAGTAGGAAGCTGGCGTGCCCCGCCTACCTGGAGGACCATGTCACATACGTAGGCAGGGGATTGGACACTGTTCATTTTAGGAAGGGAGGGTTGTTACGTACAGACGTATGTCAGAAATCTACATCAGTTTTCATGCTTGCCGCGGATTGGCTAGAATCTACATAAATTGTCATGCTCACCGCGGATTGGCTGTCCCAACCGTGGGGAATTTAGACTGCTGTCATTGGCTGGCTGATCTGCCTGGAGCTCCTTAAAGGGCGAGCTCCGGCATCCCAGCTGGCAGAGTGCAGTCACACTTTGCTGGAAATAAAAAGTGCTGAAATCACTAGTGACTCTCGCCTGCTGCATTGCGCCGATCTAACAGGCAGAATACAAATCTAACATTTTAAAGCATTAAACCCCTTCCTTCTTCTTTTTTATTATGACAGTTATTGACTTTGGAACTACATTAAATAATGGAATAAATTCCATTATACATAGTTATATTTTTTTCTTTGTCAATTAGTTAAGTACAATATCATTATTATTTTTTAAATAAATAAATAAATAAATAAATAATTTAATTTATAACCCGCTCTCTCTCCCCAAAGGGACTCGCGGCGGGGCACAGGGAAATTAAAAATACATATAAAACCACAAACAATACAGTATTAAAAAAGAATTAAACTAAACCCTGCGCTAAAATCCCACGTTAAAACTAAGACTAACCCCTAAAAACCCCTATCCCAAGCCGGCCAAGCAAAAGAAATGTGTTTTTAATTTTTGACGGAAGGAGCGGAGGTCCGTGGTTGTTCTGATTTTGGGGGGAAGGTCGTTCCAGAGGGTCGGGCCCGCCACAGAAAAGGCCCTTCCCCTGGGCATCGCCCGCTGGCATAGCCTGGTGGACGGCACCCGGAGAAGTCCCTCTCTGTGGGAGCAAATCGGCTGCAGGGATGTATGGGGCAGGATGCGATCCCGCAGATAGCTAGGTCCCGTGCCACGGAGCGTTTTGAAGATGATGACCAACACCTTGAAGCGTACCCGAAAGACGACAGGCAGCCAATGCAGCTCGCGCAGGAGTGGTGTTACATGGGAAAATCTAGAAGTTCCCATAACTGCCCGCGCGGCTGCATTCTGAACAAACTGAAGTCTTCGGGTGCACCTCAAGGGGAGCCCCATGTAGAGAGCATTGCAGTAGTCCAGTCGGGATGTCACGAGAGCATGAGTGACTGTGCAAAGGGCACCCCGGTCCAGTAGGGGACGCAACTGGCGGACCAGGCGGACCTGGTAAAACGCCCTCCTGGCTACGGCCGTCACTTGATCTTCCATGGACAGCCGTGCATCAAGGAGGACGCCCAAGTTGCATGCCCCATCCACAGGGGCTAGATGTTCGCCCCCTATGGCCAGTGATGGAGTCAACTGGCTGTACCGGGATGCCGGGAACCACAGCCACTCGGTCTTGGACGGGTTGAGTCTGAGTCTGTTCCTTCCCATCCAGGCCCGCACGGCTTCCAGGCACTGGCACATCACCTCAACATCACCTCAACACTTGTTTAGGCATAATGTCATATTTATAATTGATCACTGATTGCTACATGCTTAATTATGGCCAAATCTAGAGCTTCTCATTTAAAATAAAAAAATTTAAAAATCATACACTGCATCACTTCATGTAAGATGCTTCTCTTCATCATTTGTGATGGAGTTATTAGTGCTCCATTATTGGAGGTTTTTAAGGATAGATGGTCTAAGGTCTCCTTTCTTGCTTCAAATAGAAGATCTCCAAGGTCTCTTCCAGCCTTATGATTCTGTAATTCTCTCTTTGCAATGAAGTTAATACTCTTGACTTTGAATTTGATGAAATTATATGTATAGTTCATTTAAAGAGCATACCCAGTGGCTTTTTTCCTACTGCTTTAATACATGTTTCTCCTAACAACTGTATTGTTTCTCAAAATATATAATATGTATCTTCTGTTCTTCAATCTTTTCAATACAATCTTGAAAATCTTGTGTTTGATAATGCCTATTTTTGAAAAAAAAAGGAAGCAGGGGTGAATGGAAAAGAATAACAATGCATTTATCATTGTTTCATGTCTTTCCTCCAATTCAAAAAAGAATCATAGTTAATATTTAGGATAATATAGTTGTATTTCACAATCCCATTTCATTGTTTAAGCATCCTGTTTGGAACTAACTGCATGTAAAGGAAGTTTCCGGTCTATTTTCAAAGTCAGATTATTGCAAGGACAAAACTGGTGCTATCCATGTAAGAGTGGAATTGGCATACTGATGTGAGTTGAATTGACAATTAAAGTGAAACCACAAAAGCTTACAGTAAAACGAATGATGCAGTTCTTGGGGTGAATGGGGAAAGAAAGAAGATTCTAAATGGTGGGAATGTCTTGGACATCATTTAAGCAGAGGAAAACAATAAAACTGGTATTTATTACCGCGCTTTTCATCAGCCTCGGGCCCTAGGTAGGGGTAGTGGGGTAGCGGTTATTGTCAGGGAAGGTCTTGAGCCGAGAGAGACCATTGTGCCACAGACTACCGGTTGTGAGTCCCTCTGCGTGAAGTGGGGCCTAGGGAGGCAGTTGGGCTTGCTGGTTGTATACCTGGCTCCCCGCTATGTAGCAGCAGCCCTGCCCGAGCTCCTTGAGATGATCGCTACGGTGGCAGTTGAGACCCCCAAACTTGTAGTCATGGGGGACTTTAATCTGCCATCGGTGGGCGAATCATCCGTGGTAGCTCGGGAGTTCATGGCTTCCATGACGGCCATGGACCTGACCCAACTAATTCAAGGCCCCACGCACGAGGGTGGACATACACCGGATCTCATCTTTGTCTCAGGCCAATGGAAGAGTGATCTGGGTATAGGGGATATAGTCATCACGCCCTTGTCATGGTCAGACCACTCACTTCTCCGGCTCAACTTTCCGACCGCTGCTCCCCTCCGCGGGGAGGCGGAACCTGAGTTACCAATCTGGTTCCGCCCCAGGCGCCTGATGGACCCGGATGGGTTCCAGGCGGCGCTTGGGCCATTTCCTGTACCCCTGACCCGCGCCCCGATGGAGGACCTCGTGGCCGCATGGAATACTGCGACCACGGGAGCCTTGAATCGGGTCGCGCCCTTGCGGCCTCTCTTGCGGCGGCGAAACACCCTGGCTCCTTGGTTTACCGAAGAGCTGAGGGTGATGAAACGCCGCAAGAGATGCCTAGAGAGGAGATGGAGGTCTACCCGATTTGAATCTGACCAGACACAGGTAAGAGCCCATTTACGGACTTACATTGTGGCGCTGAGAGTGGCCAAACGTCATCATTGTGCTACTCTCATAGCATCCGCAGACAACCGCCCTGCCGCCCTGTTTAGGGTGACCTGCTCCCTCCTTCAACAGAGGGTGCGGGAAGCCCCGTTACAGGGTAGAGCAGAGGAATTTGTGATTTTTCTGCAGGAGAAAACCGCTCAGATACAGAACGAGCTAGCCCCCATTGATGGCCCAGTGGGATGCCACGAGACAGATCTTGTTTGGGAGGAGTTTGACTCCGTTACTTCCGAGGATATGGACAGGTTACGTGGGCGATTGCGAGCCACCACATGTTTATTGGACCCGTGTCCCTCCTGGCTTGTACTGGCATCCTGGGAGGTGACACGAGGCTGGCTCCAAGAGGTTGTCAACACATCCTTAAGTGAGGGTTCCTTGCCTGCTTCCCTAAAAGAGGCTATGGTGAGGCCCCTCCTTAAGAAGCCCTCTTTGGATCCAGCTCTATTAAACAACTATCGTCCAGTCTCCAACCTTCCCTTTTTGGCGAAGGTTGTTGAGAGTGTGGTGGCACAACAGTTTCCCCGTCACCTGGAGGAAGTTGATTATCTAGACCCGCGCCAGTCCGGCTTTCGGCCCGGGCATAGCACCGAGACGGCATTGGTCGCATTGGTCGATGATCTCTGGAGGGCCAGAGATGGGGGTTGTTCCTCCATCCTGGTCCCATTAGACCTCTCGGCGGCTTTCGATACCATCGACCATGGTATCCTATTGCATCGGCTGGGGGGGTTGGGGGTGGGAGGCACCGTTTTACGGTGGTTCTCCTCCTACCTCTCTGGCCGATTGCAATTTGTGTTGGCAGGAGAGCAGAGGTCGACCTCGAGACCTCTCACATGTGGGGTGCCTCAGGGGTCGGTCCTCTCGCCTCTCCTGTTCAACACATACATGAAGCCGCTGGGTGAGATCATCCGTGGTTTTGGGGTATAGTACCATCTCTACGCTGATGACACTCAGCTGTATATATCTACCCCAAACCACCCCAACGATGCCGTAGCGGTGATGTGCCAGTGCCTGGAAGCCGTGCGGATCTGGATGGGAAGTAACGGACTCAGGCTCAACCCGACCAAGACCGAGTGGCTGTGGTTTCCGGCCGCCCGATTCAACCAGCTCACTCCATCGCTGGCCATAGGGGGCGAACATCTTGCCCCTGTGGATGGGGCGCGCAATTTGGGTGTCCTCCTGGATGCCCGGCTGTCCATGGAAGATCAAGTGACAGCCGTGGCTAGGAGGGCGTTTTACCAGGTTCGCCTGGTTCGCCAGTTGCGCCCCCTATTGGATCGGGATGCCCTTTGCACAGTCACTCATGCTCTCGTGACATCCCGACTGGACTATTGTAACTCTCTCTACATGGGGCTCCCCTTGAGGTGCACCCGAAGACTTCAGCTGGTCCAGAATGCAGCCGCGCGAGCAATAATGGGGACCGCAAGGTACGCCCATGTAACACTGCTCTTGCGCGAGCTGCACTGGCTGCCTGTCGTCTTTCGGGTGCGCTTCAAGGTGTTGGTTGTCATCTTTAAAACGCTCCATGGCTCGGGACCTAGCTATCTGCGGGATCGGATCCTGCCCCATACATCCTCACGGCCGATCCGCTCCCAGAGAGGGACTTCTCCGGGTGCCGTCCACTAGACTGTGTCAGCGGGCGACACCCAGGGGAAGGGCCTTCTCTGTGGCGGGCCCAGCCCTCTGGAACGACCTTCCCCCCGACATTAGAACAACTACGGACCTCTGCTCCTTCCGTCGAAAACTGAAAACACACTTTTTCTGTCTGGCTGGCCTTGGTTAGTCTCTACCACTGGGGTGTTTAGGGAATTTAGTTTTAATGGGGTTTTTAGCGCAGGGACGATCAATTTAATCTGCTTTTATTTATTGTATTTATTGTTTGTATATATTTTTATATGTTTTAATTTCCCTGTGCACCGCTCCGAGTCCCCTTGGGGAGAGGACGCGGTATACAAAATTAAATATTATTATTATTATTATTATTAAATATTATTATTATTTATTTCTGTTTCGTCTGAGTTAATTCTCAGTTTAGTGATACTTCCTTCTGAAAAACTGCAGAGACTGTCTTCTTAATAAACTATCTCAGAAGTCATAGAATAACAGACTTGGAAGGTTTCAGTTTCAGTTTCAGTATATTTATATACCGCCCTATCTCCCTGGGGGGACTCAGGGTGGTGCACAGGAAATAATAAAAACATAGCAATAAATACAATAAATATTAGAAATGGGTTAAAAATAAATTAAATTTGGAGCCTGTGCTAAAACAATTTCATTACAAATCCAATTTAAAATAACATTTAAAACTATACCAGGCCGGCTGCATGAAATAGATGTGTTTTTAGTGCCCGATGGAAGAGGCACAGATCCGTGATAGTACGAAGGTCGGGGGGCAGGTCATTCCAGAGGGCAGGGGCTGCCACAGAGAAGGCTCTTCCCCTGGGGGTCGCCAGCCGGCATTGTCTGGCAGACGGTACCCTGAGGATGCCCTCCCTGTGGGAGCGGACAGGTCGAAGGGAGGTATGTGGTAGGAGGCAGTCCCGCAGATATCCAGGTCCCATGCCATGGAGCGCTTTAAAGGTGGTTACTAACACCTTGAAGCGCACCCTGAAGGCCACAGGTAGCCAGTGCAGCTCGCGCAGGAGAGGTGTTATATGGGAGTATTTCGAGACTTCCAGGATCCCCCGCGCGGCTGCATTCTGGACTAGCTGGAGCCTCCGAGTGCACCTCAAGGGAAGCTCCATGTAGAGACCGTTATAGTAGTCCAGACAGGCAATGACGAGGGCTTGAGTGACTGTGCATAGGGCACCACGATCTAGAAAGGGGCACAACTGGCGTATCAGGTGTACCTGATAAAAAGCCCCCCTGGCCACGGCTGTCAAATGGTCATCCAACGACAGCCGAGAATCCAGGAGGACACCCAAGTTGCGGGCCCTTTCTGTGGGAACTAGTGACTCACCCCCGATAGCCAGAGATGGAACCAACCGGCTATATCGTGGTGCCGGGAACCACAGTCATTCGGTCTTGGACGGATTGAGCCAAAGCCTGTTTCTTCCCATCCAGACTCGCACGGCCTCCAAGCACCGGGACATCACCTTGATGACATCGTTGCGGGGGGGTCAGGGGTAGAGATGTATAGCTGGGTGTCATCAGCGTGCTGATGGAACTCTACCCCAAAACCACAGATGATCTCGCCCAGCGGCTTCATATAGATGTTGAACAGCAGGGGTGAGAGGACCGACCCCTGAGGCACCCCACATGTGAGGGGCCTCGACATCGACCTCTGCCCCCCTGTCAACACAAATAGCGACCAGTCAGAGAGGTAGGAGGAGAACCACCGCAAAACGGTGCATCTCAGCCCCAATCCCTCCAGCCGGTGCAATAGGATACCATGGTCGATGGTATCGAATGCTGCTGAGAGGTCTAATAGGACCAGGACAGAGGAACAACCTCTATCCCGAGCCCTCCAGAGATCATCGACCAATGCGACCAATGCCGTCTCCGTGCTGTACCCAGGTCAGAAGCCGGACTGGCGCGGGTCTAGATAGACAGTTTCCTCCAGGTGCCGGGGGAGCTGTCGTGCCACCACACTCTCTACAACCTTTGCAAGAAAGCGAAGGTTGGAGACCGGACAATAGTTAGCTAATACAGCTGGATCCAGGGAGGCTTCTTGAGGAGGGGTGTCACCACCGCCTCTTTCAGGATGGTCGGTAAGAATCCCTCACTCAGTGAAGTGTTGGTAATTTCCTGGAGCCAGCCTCGTGTAACCTCCCGGGAGGCCAGTACTAGCCAGGAGGGACACGGGTCCAATAAACATGTGGTGACATTCAGTTGCCCCGGCACCCTGTCCATGTCATCAGGAGAAACAGGATCAAACTCTTCCCAGTCTCAAGACCTGCCTCCTGGTCAGCTCGCCTGGACTAACCCACTCGGAGGCCAACTCGTCCCGGATCTGAACGATTTTATCCTGCAGATAACATCTAAATTCCTCTGCACGACCCTGCAAAGGAGCTTCCCGCGGCCTCTGGTGAAGGAGGGAACGGGTCACTCTAAACAGGGCAGCAGGGCAGTTATCTGCGGATGCAATAAGAGCGGAGAGATAATTACGCTTCGCCGCTCTTATCGCCACAAGGTGGGTCCGCAAATGAGACCTTACCCGTGTTCGATCAGATTCGGATCGAGTGGACCTCCAAATGCTCTCTAGGCATCTCTTTCGGCGCTTCATCACCCTCAGCTCCTCAGAAAACCAAGGAGCCAAGGTAGATCGGCGCCGAGTGAGAGGCCGCAGGGGCACGACCCGATCCAGGCTGCATTATTCCAGGCGGCCACTAGGTCCTCTGTCGAGTCGTGGGTCAGGGTCACAGGTATCGGTCCAAGTTCCGTCTGGAACCTCTCCGGGTCCATCAGGCGCCTGGGGCGGAACCATCTTGGTATTTCTGGTTCCACCTCCCCACGGTGGGGTGTAACGGTTGGAAAGTCTAGCCGAAGGAGAGAGTGATCTGTCCTTTACAGGGGTGTGATGACTAATTCCCCTAATCCAAGATCACTGGTCCACTGGCCGGAGACAAAAACTAGGTCCAGCGTGTGTCCCCTGGTGTGAGTGGGGCCGTGAATTAATTGGGTCAGGTACATGGCCGTCATGGAGGCCATGAACTCCCGGGCCATCTCGGATGTTTCGCCTTCCGATGGCAGATTGAAATCCCCATGACTAATAACCTGGGGGTATCAACTGCCACCTCAACGATCACATCGAGAAGCTCGGGCAGGGCTGCTGAGACGTAGCGGGGAGCCAGGTACACAATCAGCATGACCCCACTTCACACATAGGGATTCACAGCCAGCTGTCTGCGGCACAGCGGTCTCCCTTGGATCTAGGCCCTCCTTTACGATAACCGCCACCCCCCCCACCCCGACCCTGGGCCCGTGGCTGATGGAATGCTCGGTAACCTGGTGGGCATATTTCAATGAGGGGCATTCCCCCCTCATGGCCCAACCAGGTCTCCGTGATACCCACCAGGTCCGACTCCCCCTCCAACACCAAATCATAGATGAAGGGGGCTTTGTTAATTACTGACCTGGCGTTACACAACATCAGCCTAGGGCCCGGGCCCTGTGATCCTGGGCCTCCTGGATAGCTAGAAGAGCCATGGGGACCGGAGCGCGCAACCGCTTGTAAGCAGCGGGTGCGCCCTCCCGTAACATGATATGGTCCCCAGCTCTCGCTGTACCTACCCCTCCCACACATTGTCCTGATGATATGGCCCTCTGTTAAATTGACCTTTGTTCCCCCCCTAATGCCGGACCCTATGTCCTCCCCGTTGGGACCGTGGGCTGGCCTGGACATAGTACCCCATGGGTCTTTTCCCTCACCCACTCCCCTAATTTCCGTTAATAATTCCATGCTCATTAAAGCACATAATCCAAGCATAGGAGAATGGAATCCTTTGGCTCCAACTACTTCTCAAAGTCACAGCTGGAAGAGGCGAGTGAGCTGGAAGAGGTGAGCAGCGACTGGGCAGGTGTGGGTGGAGCCAACCAGTGGTGATTTCTACCGGTTTGTGAACGGATTCAATTCGGCCCTATTGCTTCACTTGAACCAGTCTGAACCGGTCGAATTTCACTCCTGGTTCCCTGACCTTATGGGTTGATTCAGGTGTGCCACATGATCATTGGAACTTTTTTTAGCAATTTTTTTTACCACCGATGAGCTGTGGGACAATCAGCTGTGCCTGATAATCTGTGAGGTTCCTGCTTGTTTCAGGGGCCATTTCGTGTAGTCCAGCTGCTTTTGCATTGTGTGTGAGTCAGTTGCTTTTGTGTAAATTGTGATAGTTTGTTTTTGAGTTTTCTGTGACTCTGTGAGGTTTCTGCTTATTGCAGGTACCATTTTGTGTGAAATCCAGTTGCTTTTGCAATCTGCGTAACTCAGCTTTTGTGTGTAATGTAGCTTTTGTGTAACATAGCTTTTGTTTTTTTGTGTGTAAAGTGTGATAGTTGGTATTTGAGCTCTCTGTGACTCGGTGAGGTTCCTGCTTGTTACAGGGGCCATTTTGTGTGAAGTTCAGATGCTTTTACACTGTGTGTGTCAGTCAGTTGTGTAGCCACCAAGACACATGACCGGTCACATGACCACCAAGCCACGGCCACAGAGCTGGTAGGGAAAATTTTTTGGGGGGTGATAATTTTTTTATTTATTTTGAATAGACACAGATAATACAAACATAGCAAGGAAAAACATAAAAAGCCATCTTCCATTACAAATTACAAATTTTGAAGAATGTGTCAGTTAATCACAAGTTTCTATGGATTTCTTCAATACTCATCACTTGTTTTTCATATCAATTATTATAATTATTATATCTCAACCTTAATTTTACTAATTGTTTTTACATCCTTTTGTATGCAAAGTAAAACTATATAACGGCATTCTATTGATAAGACAAACAAAGAAAAAAAGAGAGTAAATTTAAAAAGGAAAACTCATCACTCTACATTGTGTCCTTTAAAACAGGGGTCCCCAACCCCTGGTCCGCGGACCGGTGCCGGTCCGTGGCTTGGTAGGAACTGGGCCGCAGGGCCGGAGAGGAGGAGGAGGGGGCAGCCCCCTGGGCAGAGCGCGCAGGAGAGCGCAGGCGCGGCTGTTCGCGCCGTTGGAGTGCGGCTCTTCCTCCACCCTCGTCGACGGTGGGACTCCTGGGCGCCGCAGCAGCAGCCCTCCCTACCGGCCGCCGATTCCCCTCCCCCACGGAGCCTTCTCAGCTCCTGGAAGGAGCCTGAGCGAGCAATTGAGCGACCAAGCACGGCGGCCAGACGGGCGGGGCAGGCTAAGGCGAGTGAGCGCGGCGGGCCGGGCTGAGGAGGCTCCACGGGGGGCGGGGGCGGGGATGACAACAGACAGACAGAGAGAGGCACAGACACAGAGAGAGACAGGGAGGGGGGAATCAGAGAGTGACAGATACACACACAGAGACAGAGAGAGGGAGGGAGGGAGAGAAAGAGAGAGACACAGAATGAGTCTCCCTCCGCTGCCCTGGGTCCTCTGTGGAGAAGGGCGGGATATAAATTTAATAAAAATCAGAATGAGTGATTTAAGTGCATGAATGCGAGACAGACAGACAGACACCCACACGCATATAGAGTGATAGATGGGCGGACGAAGGAGAGAGAGAATGGGCGGATGAAGGAGAGAGAGAGAGAGAGAGAGATAGAGAGAGAGAAAGAAAAAGTGGGAGAGAGAGAGAAAGAAAGAGAGAGAGAAAGACAGACAGAGAGAAAGAGAGAAAGAAAAAGAGACAGAAAGAGAGAAAGAGAAAGAAAGAGAGAAAGAAAGAGAGAAAGAAAGAAAGAGAGAAATAAAGAAAGAGAAATAAAGAGAGAGAAATAAAGAGAAAGGGAAAGAAAGAGAAAGAGAGAGAGAGAAAGAGGGAAAGAAAGAGAAAGAAAGAAAGAAAGAACTTATGACCACAATTGAGTCCAAAAGTTTGGTTGTTAACCAAGACCATTGTTAAGTGAGTTTCACATTTTCCAAGTTGGCCATGTCCACCCAGTCACATGACTGCTGAGCCACTCAGCCGGTCCGCAAAACTTTCTTTAAAATGAAACCGGTCCCTGGTGCAAAAAAGGTTGGGGACCCCTGCTTTAAAAGACATACCGACCGGATGTTCATAATTTCTGTGCATCTCTAAAATGGTTATTATTCATAAATTATTCATTTTATAAATTTTAAATCAGAAAATTCATCATATACCTTAATATCAATATCCCAAAGTTCTCATCTAGTATTCCGAATTTAATCTATTTCTTCTTCAAACATGTCTTTAAAACCTGACCACCTAGTGGCATCCATTGTTTATTCCCAACATACCTATATAAATTTTTCAATAATAATCTAAAACAATCTTAAATTTTATGAATAGTTATTAACTAATCATCCTTCAATAACATTCTATAATCATCTAACTAATTAGCTAATTATTAATCATCAAAGTATAACAATTTTCATTATCAACCAGTATTAACTATATTTTTTCCATTACTCTTAATATGACTCATAATTTCTATACTAGTAATTCTTTAGTAATATCTAATAGACTTAATTTGTTTATATCTAATCTCATTTTGGTAGGTTTCTACCAATAGATACATAGATATATATCATTAGCTATAACATTTATTGTAAATTGCTCTTATTGTAAATAACTATTGATTCTAATAATCCTTCGATGATATTCTAAACACAATCTTACTAATTATTAATCATCAAAGGATAACAACTTTCCTTATCAACCAGTGTCCATCCAGTAGCGAATTGAACTTGACTCTTTTGCCATTTGTGGTCCCCATCTCTTTTTATTTTCCTTCCCAGGTCTTTCATAACCTTCTTTTTGCACTTTATTGTCCAATATAACTGTCAAGTGATACCGCTGCCCAGTTCCTATTCTTACGTGTTGTTTGTTTTTAGATGTCAGACGTTTCTCCTCTTTCATCCATCTTCGATTCTTCTTTTCCCTTTTCTTCTCCTTGACAACCAAGCTGAGTCCCAGATTCCTCAAGTTCTCTTTTAGTTATTCCCTTCTCTATGCTTTCTCCCACATTTGGTCGATTGGCATCTTTATCATTTTCTTCAACTAAGATAAGTACCTTGTTATCTTCATCTTCTTTCTCTTTGATTTTTGAAGTCTTCAATTGGCCATAGCTTGATATATTACACAAAATTTTGTCCAATGTGTTATTCATTCTATTATTACTTTGTTTCAGTAGGTTTAAGATTTCAGCCAAAACATTCTGGTTTTCTGAAATATCCTCTTCTAAGTATAAAGCCATGTTTACAAATCCAAAAAGTGATGAAAGTTAAATCTTACTGCCTCCTGGTCACTGGTCTGTTCTGCCTTTGATGTTTGCACTTATCAGAAAGCAACTATTATAAACAACTCATTCTTACAACCTTGACTTCCATGAGATTCAACCATTGACCTCAAGTGGCAAGAAGAGTGTAACAAAAAGCTTTCACTTTTCACTTTCTAATATGTCCTTTTTTTGTTGTCGAGGAAAAATAAATAAAAAGTGTGGTTCTTATTTAGTTTCAAGAGTGCACAATAAATCTTCTGAAATAATATATAGAAATAATCCCAGATTCAAGATTTTAGGTAGAAAAAAATAGAAAGAAAAGAAAAAAAAGGAAGCCAGAATTAGTCCAATCAGTTTTAACGGAAACAAAAGTAGCCTTGCTCTAGCGCTTCAATCCGCCATTTCAGAAAAAAGTATATAAAAAAGAAACCTCTCAGTTCAAATTTATTAGATTAATTCCGCCGCTTATTTCATAATTAAAGAGTTTCTTTAGCAAAGTGTTTAAAAAAAAAGATAGAATATCTTCCCGGTGTTGCACTTTCTCTTTCAGACTGTTCCCTTCATTCCGGAGCTTTCCCTGCACTTTGTCTGCCTGTAGGGGCTGCCTATTTGCCGTCCTTCAGAACCTTTTCCCTCCTGCCTCTCTCTTCTTACTAATGACTGTATGTAATTGATTAATTTGACCTTTCCCTGAAGTGCCTTTTTTTTTTCTATTTGATTGTAAGAACTTGGTCTCTCTCTGGACTTTAATTAGAGGAAATTGTGACTTTGTTTCTTGGAATTTGCTCGTATCCTGACTCACTGACTCATCTTCAGCAGACGCCATCTTACTGACACAGACTTAAATCTTTCATCATGGCATCAAAAAAGCAGACACATCAACCTAAAATCACATCGATGTTACCCGAAAAACCTGATACGGATGCTAGATTAACAGCAATGGAAGAAACTCTTCAGACCTTGGTGAAAGAAATCAAAGAAATGAGGAAGGACCATGTCAGTTCTAAATTAGAACTTTTGGAGGTACAGAAGAAATTAATGGAAAATACGCAAAAGACTGATGAACTGGAGGTGGGGCTGGCTGGGACAAGGGGAGAGCTTAAAAGTATTAATAATGAAATAGGGGATTTAACTGATCCTATGTCTAGGATGGATTTTGAAAGGATGTCATATTTTTTAAGATTTCAGAACGTTCCTGAGGCGAGTGGTGAAGATTTAACTGATTTAATGTGCACAATTTTAGCAGATTATGTACACAAGCCTAAGGATGAGATTAAGGGGGACATTGATTTGATATATAGAATAAACTCAGCATATGCCAGGATAAATGAAGTACCCAGAGAGATACATATTAAATTTGTAAAAAGGTGAACGAGGGAAAGGATCTTGAGGGCGCAGAGAGACAGTCTGTTAACTTATCAGCAGACAGAGATTACCATCTTGAAGCAGGTCCCGAAAAAGATTAGAGAGGTAAGAAGGAAGTATTCCTTCTTGTCTAAAAGATTATTTAAACAGGGGGTCTGGTTCAAGTGGGTGATGCCAGAGGGAATGTTGGTGTTCTGGGAGGGAGGAAGAGTAAGAATTAAAACAATTGCAGAAGCGGAAGCCTTTCTTAAAAAACATTCCTCAATCCTGGAGGATGAAAATGGGAGAGCAGAGGGTGCCGCGGCCCCGCCCACTGGGGGCCAGGGAGAAGAAGATACAATTGCCAAAAGACTTAGATCTCAAAAGTGACTTTATTTTAGTATAATATAACTTTTGTTTGGATGTTTATACATGATTGCTAGCATAGTTTCTACAATGATATATTTGCATTTCTTTCCACTTTGTAGTACAAATGAAAATTAATGTATTATCTATATTTTGTTATGAAGCCTCGGAAGGGGTCTTGACTTCGACGTGAAAGTTCTCACAATATCTTGTATACACCTTACCCTTTACCCTATTTGTAAAAAATTATAAAACCCAATAAAACTTTTTTCAAAAAAAAAAAAGAACCTTTTCCCTCGTGTCAAACAGGGGTTTTACGATACCCCTGTGACCAGTGAGGCTTGCTTCCTTATCGCCATCCCTCCAGGATGGTTTAGGTTCCTATAGAACCAAGGGGACGGCAAAAGTTCAACCGGGGTCTCTCAGCATAGAGACCTCCGGTTGTATCAGCGTGGCGTAGCCCCATAGCCCGGTAGGGAACATTTTTTAATTTCACCACTTGGGTTGATTGCTTTAGCCATGCTGGAACTGTGCAAATTATTGGTAGGGGAATTTGCTTGTGGCCCTTCAAAATGATTTGCACAGTTGCCATCCACAGTGTTTCAAATGAATGCACCAAGGATTAAGTTGCACTGTTTTGTCTCAAAGGGAATGCTTTGTTCGATTGCAACAAAATTCTGAGGATTATGTTTCTCCACGTTTTGCTATTTTCCTCATTTGGGAGCAACAGCTGGAAATGTATTTATTGCTTCTGAAAACAACTCTGCTGGTTCTGAGAACTTGGGAATATGGGCATAGGCATGCATGTGCATGCAGTAGAGATCCTGAAAAACTCTAGGAAGAATTATCAGGTCTGAATAGATTTCAAAAGATAGAAATGGTGCCACAGGTGGGGAGTTTTGCTTAGCATTAAAAAATGGGGAAAGAACAGCCAATGCATAGCACTTTGAGGCTCGGCCATCATCCAGTACACCTCATAGAGCTGTTGTGTGGCTTGAGCACATTTAGTCTTCAAAGCAGAGGTGAGTTGCTCCCGGTTTGGCTGAACTGGTAGTGGAATTCGGGCCTGGGTTGCAGAACCTACAGCAACTCAGGCCTGCCATGCTCCTGAACTGGTCCCCTCACCACCGCAGGGCCACTGCCATTTTGGTTTTAAGTGATTGCGCATATGTAATAATCAATTTCATTGTAATTTTTTAATTTTATTACAATGACAATAAAAATTATTATTACTGTAAATTGTTCTGCGCATTCACGAAGAACAATTTGCATTGAACAGTGTATGTGCATAGGGAATGCGCCTGGCACATGCACGGGGTGCGAACCCATGATAAAACTGGCATCCCACCCCTGCTTCAAAGCTCTATTTCTAAATGCTTAGGACTGCAGGAGATGAACTCCAGAGGCTGTGCGAAGCCCTCTTTGGGATACCTGGCAGATACCTCAAAGGGAGGGTCTTTAATTGCCAAACTTTTGGCACAGCTTCTTTTTTACGCACCTGCCTCCCGCTCTCTTACTTCCCAGTCTCCCTTCCTATGAAAACCGCTGCTTCGCACGTGGGAAGCAAAGGCAGACAGCGGATCACAGAGAAATCTGGGCCACCCTCAACCAACCTGAAGCTGGGGGCGGAGAGGCAAGGCATTCTTCGGCCAGCTCCACCAAGCCCATGTATGCCCGACCTCTTCCGAGGAGAGGGAATGACGCCGAGCGGAGTCCTCGCTTGGCACGGGGTGGGGTGGGGATGGCTCTCCCGCGGGTCTGTGCACGCGCTCGCCTGCGCGGTCTCTCCATTTCTCCATTCCCGTTCTGCCTCTCTCCCTGCATCTTTTGGCTCGGTCATCTCAGGGGCTCCAGCGTGACCCTCTGCTACCGCCGTGGTTTTCTAACCCAGGTGGAGAGCTTACATCCCAGCGCCTCCCCCCACCCCAGCCTGCCTCTCCCTCTCCAGCGGCAGCGGCGGCAGCGCTTCCCAGCCAGTCGCGTACTCCGCCTCTCTTCCTCCCCGCCCGCCCGCCCGCCCGCCTGCCTCCCTGCTTGCCCTCGCCTTGCGCCGCTTACCTTGCAGGGCGCAGAGCCCCCAGCCCATGTGCTCGGCCGGCGCTCCCCTGCTGCGCGCCTCGATTCCAGCCCCGGCCAGCAGGCACGATGTCCGGCGCGACGCAGGACCCCTTCTACTCCTCGCCCTTCGGCCCCTTCTACCGGCGCCATACGTCCTACATGGTGCAGCCTGAGTACCGAATCTACGAGATGAACAAGCGGCTGCAGGCTCGCTCCGAGGTGAGTGCGCGCAGCCAGGCCAGCCGCGTCGCCTCGGACTGGTTCACCGCCCGTCTTTGGCCCGGTGCACCGCAACTCCACGCCGCCTAGAAGACCGGGCGGGGGGCGCACCTCCCGGTCAGCTTCGCTCTCTCTCTCTCTCTCTCTTGGGCGCTCAGTGCATCGTCGCAAGATTTCAGCGGCGGGGTTATGAGATGTTCAGTTGCTTGTCTGCGACCCCCCCTCCCCCCAGCCAACGTACACGCACTCACCAGTTGCGTGATTTGGAAGGGGGGAAACGAAAAGGCAACTTGGCCCAACTTACTGCCGGGAGTTATGGCGGAGGAGCTGAAATGCCCCCCTAAAGGGCACACATCCACACACACCCCCGCCCCCAGTTCTGCTTTGGAGGATCGGATGGGCCGGGGTATCTTTCCCTCGAGGCTCCCTCAACACGATTCCCCCTGCTGGTCCCAGAGCAGAAAATGATGTCCTGGATGGTTCTTGTTTTTAGCTGAAGTTGCAAGGAAACAGTTACTCCCAGGGCCGGACAAATCCTTTCCGGAATTCAATGGCTCAATTACTTTTCTGTCCCTTTCCAAGTTTTTCTCTTGGAGATTGAAGTTACATTTTGGGGTTGGGGAATGGCTGCCTTGCAAAAGGCGGCCTGGGGTTTGGTCAAGTTGGAGAAGGCGTGCAAGGGACTCTTGAGTTGTCAGACCAGAGGCTGCCTTGCGGGATATGGGGATCAAGATGTGGCCTGCTTTCTGGATGTTGTCTTAAAGAGAATGGCTTAGATTTCCAGACACTAAACTGGGTTTGTGGGTTTGTTTCCTTTCTAACCGTCGTTGTGCTTCCTGTTTAGAATTGGGGGGCTGGTTTTCTCTTCCACTGAACTTGAAAGGAAGTTGAGGTCCCTATGGCCCAAATGCTCCTGGAAAATGTTTATTTCGAAGTTTCTCAGATTTATACAACTCCCAAACCTACAGTGTGCTCTGATGGTCATTCCATTTCTGCATCATTTTGGAGAATCCTGCCTTCCTGAAATATTTCATAATAAGGGAGGGCACTGAAGCCTGGCATAGCTGCTAATACTTTTCTGCAGATTTTTACTAGCGGTTCCTAGATCCGCCTTCCGTTAGTTTAAGCTTGCAAATTAATTTTTGTGATTTGTGGCAATCCAGCCTGAATTTGGCAGCTGATATTTTCCATGATTACAAGACGTTTGTTTTGGAGATGCTTTTTTTTTTACACTAAAAAAAGTTTTGAAAATATATTTACAAAGATTGAAGCTTATTAGCTTGAATTGATAAGATTGTAGTCATTTGAATTTGTTCCCTGGTTACTTATTGCCTCACCTGGTGTGCCTGGTTCTTGGGAAGGTTCTTGCTAAGATATCTCTGACTTTTGCAGACTTCTGTAAAATTTTGATGACTTCAAAACTATCTATTTCCATCACTCGTTCTGCTCTTGTACACATCCCAGTAGAGGGAAAAATAATGTTTCATCAGCATGTCATCTTCATAAGGAATGGATCTTCACCACAAAAAATTATCAGATGTAGGAACTTGGGTTCACTGCTCCATTATCTATAAATGGGTTTACTTACAGTGTGTCACAGGATTTCTTATAATCAGATGTTAAAGGTGTGAATAGAATTGAACCGTTTGTTATTAACATTCTACATTTGGTAGTGTGTCTTCTTAATTACATGTAGCAGCTATGTTTCAGCAATCAGAGTGACAACATGTTAATTTATATGAATCAATGGCATCAAAGATCAGGACTGGTCACATATTTTCTGACTAACTAATGTTATTAATATACACAAGAAAGCCTTTGACATTCATTGTGCCACAAATGATGACATTTGTTAGTCGGAAAAGTGTGATCAGCCTCCTGATTTTTGAGAACTTTCTAAACAAGTTTGTCAAAGTATCAGTTCTCATCCCAAACAACTTGGCAATTTTTTAAAAAGTTTTTTTTTCATTTTCAAAACAAACATAACGCAAAGAATCCTCCTTTTTTACATATTATAGAAAGTGTATCAGTTGGTTACAAAAAGCTTTCGTGCATCTATTCCACTGTCATCACTCAAATTTGTATTTTTTTTTTATTGCAAAAGTTTTATTCAGACAAGTTTTCCCCCCTTTTTACCCCCCCAACATATAATATAAAATCACATACAAAAAATTATACCCCTCACCTCCCCCATCTTAAAACAAAGTTCTCATTCAGATATTCAATATTATACCCCCTCGCCACACGACAGACATGATATAAATTTAGTGTATAATACATCAATCTCTCCCTAACACCCTCTTCTAAATTAATTCAACATGTACACATCATAACATAACCGTGTCCCCTTATTCCCATCTCTATATTACTTATTACCCCACCCTCCACCCTAACCCACCCCTACCTCCCAATCAATCCCACCCCCCTGACTTCCGCTATACCACTTTAAAAATTCCAAACATCCCAAATATTATTTAATCTATTCACCTATCAATCCAAACATTCTTACCTAAAGGCTACATGGTATTTCCCTGTCTGATATTTATTCTATATATAATTAATCCATTTTGCCCATTTCTGTGTATAATTCTCCTGTTTCTGATCTTTTAAAAAAACTGAAATTTTTGCCATTTCGGCAAACCCCGCCACTTTTTAAATCCATTGATCAATTGTCGGTAAGAAATCTTTTTTCCAATGTTGAACAATCAACAACCTCGCTGCTGTAACCATATACAAAATCAATTTTGTTTCCCCTTTAGTATAATCCTTAATTATACCCAGTAAAAACATTTGCGGGGTAAATTGTATTCTTTTCTTAAACACATTTTGCATAACCCACCATACTTTTATCCAAAAAGCTTTAACCTTATTGCAAGTCCACCATACATGAAAAAAAGTAGCATCTAAACACCCGCATCTCCAGCATTTAGGTTAGGCATTTGGGTACATACATAATAACTTCTTAGGATCTAAATACCATCTATAAAACATTTTATAAAAATTCTCCCTTAAATTCTGTGCCTGCGTAAATTTAACATTCTGAACCCATATTTTTTCCCCATAAACCCACCCCCCTGACTTCCGCTATACACCACTCTAATAATTCCAAGCATCCCAAATATTATTTACTCTATTCACCTATCAATCAAAGCATTCTTACCTAAAAGCTACATAATACTTCCTAATCTGATATTTATTCTATATATAATCAATCCATTTGAAACCTTATAACAAACTCAACATAAACACCCCCTTTTAGTTGAACATTAAAATACATAGAAAATAATTCTTAAAATCTAAATACCATGTCATATAACCTAACACTTATAAAACTTAAACCATATATCCTAGCTTAAGTTTACATCCTTCCTGATTCAAAAGGTTTACTATTTTTCCCCTCTCCATTTGCTTAATTGCCCATTTAACAACACAAAAAAATGTAAAGATTACTCTAATATTTGAAAAAAGCAAAGTTACTTCTCTCTTCACCAAGGAAACAGAAATAGTATAGGAAAATTTCAGATCCTATCACATGAAGGATACAGTAAATTGCAAGAAAATTTCAAAGTTCGACCCAAGTTTTTTCCCAGAACACTAACATAATATTAGTCCTTTCCGCGTCAATGTTCATAAGTCCAACTCTTCAGGTCTCCTTCCATTCCATCCATAGCTGTTTGTAATACCAGTTTAAGCAGCTGCCCCCATAAATAACAAAAAAAAAAACCCTTTACATAGGTAACCCCCGAGTGACTTTTCATCAGGATTATAAAATTCCAAGATCGTGATAGGGTAACAACCAGATCCACTGCAAATGCTCCGGTTCCAGTTTTCAACCCTGAAAAAGTTTCCACATCCAAGAGAACCAGCATTGCAGAGATCTGTATATTTTTATCTAGATTGATTAATTGCTTCATCCTTTAATCCTTTTGTCTTTCTTAACTCGCCGAGATTGAGACCTCCTCTGCTTCTGCGGTTTCTGAATTTGTCTGGTGCTAGACCTGGCTTCACATTGCTCATCTGATTTACGTATTGGCATTCCAACAGATCCCCCTATAGCAGTCTTCGACATTTCCTCCAGAGTAGGGCTTAAAAAAAGCCCAGGGGAATCCAACTGAGTATGTTCTTCCATCTCTTTTCCAAATTGTTTCTGCTCCATCTCAATATCTTGCTCTGAACCATCCAGATCTACAAGTGTTGGTATAGATATACGTGGGGGCGTTGCACTTTTCTTCAGTATTTCATAATAAAAATCTCTTGCCTTGTCTATAGTATTCAAACAATACCGCACCCCTTCATATCTGAATATAACACCCATTGGAGCATCCCACCTGTACTGTATCCCTCTTTTCTTCAGCTCCTCCACCAAAAAACCAAAATCCCTTCTGAGCTTCAGGATAGTTGATGGAAGTTCCTTAAAGACACCAATCCGTTTTCCAGCTATGTGGAGAGAGGAGTGAAAAGACTTCTGCAGAATATCATTTCTGAGGTTTCTCTCAGTAAAATATATCACAACATCTCTCGGTAGTTGCCTTTGTAATGCTATACATGAGTTTGCTCTGTAAATTTTATCAATCTTAGCATAAATTTCACCAGGATCCATTTTTACTAATATAGCCAAAGCATCGGCAGAAACTTTTCTTAAGTCTTCTCTAGGATTTTCTGATAATCCCCTCAGTCTAATGGCGTTATCCATTAACAAAAATTGTAACATAATAACCTGTTTGTCCAATTTGTGCATATTCCCCTCCATTTCCGCCAATTTCAAATCCGTTTCCTTTGCTTTGACTTCCACCTCTGAAGACAACTTTTCGATTTTCCCATCAATTTTAATGATAACTTCAGACAGACTCTTGGCCATTGCAAACATTTTTTTTTCCAATTGTTCATATTTCTCCTGGATCATTCTTTTGAGGTCTCTGCTTTCATTAACTATAAAGTTCATCAAATCTTTAAAGTCCTGGGGAGTAACTACACGAGTTTGTTCCATTGCCTTGCTTTTAAGCTTTCCAAGTTTTCAGGAAAAGAAAAAAAAAAGAAAAAAAAAACCTCTTCAAAATATCAAAATAAGTCAGTAATAAGTAATACGTTTAGCTTAACGCTCAATAAATCAGATAGTGCATTTGGCTTTATAGCTTGCTCCCCCTTTCCGCCTACCGCTGTCCGCTATCAGCCAGGGGTTTTGGGTACAAGCCAAAACAACTAACTTTCGTTTCGTCTCATCTGGTAATTAACGCCATCTTGATTCCTTTGTTCTAAAGGCTGTGTCTAAGATCTACTGTATTCTGGCAAAATCACAGACTTTAATTACTTGCGTTTACGATGAGTAGCCAAAAAAGTTCCCTTTGAAGTATAAAGTTGCCTTGGAATGTAGATTAGAAGTTAGAAGCAGTTTGCTTTGCCGTGCTAATTAGCCAATTAACACGGTCTCCACACCCGTCCGGAGAAGATCGCAGCCTAAAGAGGGGAGGGTCTCTCCTTACTCGCTCCTCAGAGGAAAACTAACCCTCTGAGGGCCTCGCAAGGGGACTCTTCCCAGGCAGCAAAAACTCTCCCACAAGCTCATAATATCTTTCCAATAGCAAAACAATCTCATGTCTTCTGCCATTTGTGATATCAGTCCTCTAATCATTTTGTTAATTGAATTTGCATGGTCTCCTCTTAGCACCTCATTGCTTATTGAGTCTCTCATATAATTTTGATGCCCTTCTTCTATTTCCTTGATCAGCTTATCTTTAATTGTCAGTGGTGTTATCAATGATGTTGCTAATAAAATTTATCTCTTTAAATCCATAAATTCTTTTGTTTTTTCTTCTTCTATATCTTGCCATCTGGGGTAGAGTGCCCTTCCATTTAATTCTTCTTTCCATATTCCATTCTTTCCATTTCCAGACACAAACCAATCACCATAGATATGAACGAATTGGACTTCTTTGTGGTTATTTTTCTCTTCCGTTTTTAGGACTCTAACCTCCATTTTTTGCACTTGGTGAACATCTCGGCCTACTTCATCATATTTTACTATTAGATGCTCTAGTTTTTCCAACTTCTCCATCTTCTCAAATGTATCTGATATTTTCTGAATTTCAAACATTATCTTTTGCAAGCTTAAAGTTTCTTTCTGTTGTTGAAATTGTGCCATGATTTCCAACTGACAAATATTGCTGCTCTGGCTTGAAAGATTTTTACAAGGTTAAACATTAATTCACAGTGAAATCTTCAAAAGAACACTTGTATAAACAATTAGTCCCCTGGTTCTTATCACACTCTGTAAACAAACTGCGAGACTTTGAATTGCCAAACCAGGCTGTTCAGTAAAGAAAGTGAAGGTGTTTTATACACAACTCCCAGCCTCCGAACAGCAGAATTGACTCCCCTTCTGTTGTTTAGAATTCTCTTTGTTTCCTTTTGTGTCTTTTTTCTTATATTTTATAGTTAAAAAATAAAAGTCAAATTCTTGAGTAAAGTGGAGGAGAAAAGGAGGAGGACATACGGAGTAATGAAGAATAAGAATTTTAGTCCATAGGTTGCAAAAATAATAATAAAAAAAAGATAGAAGAAAACTTGATTCATTCATTTTAAAAGGCTTGCATAAATTCCATCCATTACAATCGCATTTAAGAAGCAAGATAACACACTGACCAAACCATTCAAAGCTTAATTCCACCGCTTATTTCTTCTGTTCTCAGATTTAAACTAACTTTTTTTTAGGCAGTCTCTTTTTTATTTTTTTCCATCTTTTTTTATTTTTTCCTTCTACAACACATTACAGTCATTATATCAACATTTTGTGTCATCATACCTGTACATTTATATATTATTTCACTCCTATGTTTACACACTTTTGTGATATATATATATATATATCATTTTTTAAATATATCAGCTCATAAAACTTATATATATATAAGTTTTATGAGCTGATCAGCTCATAAAATAACACACATATTAAAAAAATTCACACAACGGAACTCATGGCTTTCTGTCTAGATGGTCTCTGGTGATGAGCCGAAAGGCAGAAAAGGAAACGGTATGTCTCCTCCCTTAATTGGGGACCTAACAGGGTGTTGTGGAACAATTACACACACACACACACACACACACACACACGTCTCCCTGATAAATAAATCAGGGAGACTAGTATAGATCTATTGGGAGCTTTTTAGCTCTCATCAGCTAACCATACCCTTACTGGGATTCGAACCGGGGCTGTATTGCATATCAGGCAAGAGCCTTTAGCCATTCAGCCAGCCAGGTGCTCTTATTGCATCAGCTGAGACAGGAGGATAAGTATCTATAATTGTTCCACAACACCCTGTTAGGGCCCAAATCAAGGGAGGAAGCATACCTGCCCACGCAGGGGGTTGGACTAGAAGACCTACAAGGTCCCTTCCAACTCTGCTATTGTATTGTATTGCTTTCCTCTTCTGCCTTTCGGCTCATCACCAGAGACCATCTAGACAGATCTATTTCGAGCTTTTTAGCTCTCATCAGCTAGCCATACCCTTGCTGGGATTCGAACCGGGGCTGTATTGCATATCAGGCAAGAGCCTTTAGCCATTCAGCTAGCTGATGAGAGCTAAAAAGCTCAAAATAGATCTATACTAGTCTCCCTGATTTATTTATTGATCAGCTCATAAAACTAACACACATATTTAAAAAATCACACAACGGAACTCATGGCTTTCTGTCTAGATCAGTGTTTTTCAACCTTTTTTGTGCAAAGGCACACTTTTTTCATGAAAAAAATCACGAGGCACACTACCACCATTAGAAAATGTTAAAAAGTATTAGAATCTAATGATTGGTCTATTTGTGAGCCGAAGCCGCATGTTACGGATGAAATTGGAATTTTTCCCACGGCACACCAGACAATATCTCACGGCACACTAGTGTGCCACGGCACAGTGGTTGAAAAACGCTGGTCTAGATGGTCTCTGGTGATGAGCCGAAAGGCAGAAGAGGAAAGCAGTATGCTTCCTCCCTTGATTGGGGCTTAACAGGGTGGTGTGTGTGTGTGTGTGTGTGTGTGTGTGTAATTCAGCCTACACCCCAAAATACAATTCACTATGGAAATAGAAGATAACAACCAACTCCCCTTTCTGGACGTCCTAATCTACAAAAACCCAATGGCTCCCTAGGACACACCATCTACCAGAAAAAAACACACACCAACTGCTACACACCCTCACAAAGGTATTAATCTCCAATGGATTCCAAAGAAACACAATTACCAACCTAATCCAAAGGGACACCCCCCCCCCAAGAACCAAGACACAGAACAAGACAATGGTATCGCCCTCCTCCCTTACATCAAAGGCACCACAGATAAAATCAGCAAAATTTTCCACAAACACAATATCAAGACATCCTTCGACACTAACCAAAAAATAGCCAACATCTTAAGAAACCCCAAAGACAAGATCCAGCTAGAAAACCAAGGAGTCTATGAAATACCATGCAAAATCTGCCCAGTCACATACATTGGACAAACTAATAGGAGAATTAATGCACGCATTGCAGAGCACAAGAATGCTGTCAAAAAACAAGAAAATACTTCCTCCCTTTTCCAACACCTCAAAGCAACAGGACATGAAATTGATTTTGAAAAAACCAAATTACTCTCCGAAACTGAACACTTCAACAAGAGAATAATTATGGAAGCTATCGAAATAGAGAAACACCCCCACAACATGAATAAATGTGATGATGCCTCCCGCCTGCCAGACATCTGGAAATTAGCTCTGGCCATTAAACGAGTCCCAGCCACAAAAACTGACAGCAGACCCAGAACAACACAGGACACCATCACCAATCATCCTCAACAAACATCAACTCCATCTACCAATCAGGATGTGACAATTCAGCCAACCAATCCGTTTAAAGCAGCAGAGCCAGCATTCCAACCCCCCCACCTTTCCTTATAGAAAAACTGCCACTTCGATCACAGTTTATTCGCAAGAAACCAAAGGCACCAGCCTGATGATGATGGGTGTGATCCTGTCGAAAAGTTGCCAAAACACTTTTAATTTTACACGGGAAAAGACCCGAATAAACCAAAATCTACATACCTATACCCATGAAAATCTACGAAAACAAATGTATGTATGTATGTATGTATGTATGTATGTATGTATGTATGTATGCATGTGTGGATAGATAGATAGATAGATAGATAGATAGATAGAGAGATAGATAGATAGATAGATAGATAGATAGATAGATAGATAGATAGATAGATAGATAGATAGTTTTTGGCTTAATTAATTTTATTCTTGTTTTGCAACCATTTGTACCAAATGTTCCAAATTTCATAATGTTCCGACTCTTCTTTGTCTTTTAATTTTAGTGTTAATTTGTCCATCTCTGCACAATCCAAAAATTTTTGTATCACTAATTCGTCCGAGGGGGCATTATTTTGTTTCCAGCATTGGGCAAATGCTATTTTAACTGTGGTTAGCAGATGTGTCAATATGTACTTGATTTTTTTTTGTATATTTCCCTTTGATTATTCCCAGCAGAAAGATTTCAGGTTTGTATATTTGTTCTCTTGTAATTTCTTGCACCCATTTCCAAATTTTTGTCCAATATTTTTGTGTTTCCGGGCAGATTCACCATATGTGATAAAAAGTCCTTTGTACTTTTTTAACACTTCCAGCATGTCGGATTCATGTTTGGGTACATTTTAGCCAATCGTGTTGGTGGTAAATGCCAATGATAAAACATTTTGTACATATTTTCTTTAAGTGCTACTGACCGTGTTAACTTATAAATTGTGTTCCAAATTCTTTCCCAATCTACTAGATCTATATTGTAACCAAAAATTTTGGCCCATGCTACCATGCAACCGTTAACTTTTTCTTCTTCTAATGTTACTTCTAATAAATATTTGTAAATTTTTGTTATGAATTTATTTTCGGGGCCGATCAAAATAGTATCTATTTGTTGTAATTTTGTGTATATTCCATATTCTTTTACATCTTTTTTATATCTCGATTGTAGTTGGAGATACGGCCACCAATCTATATTTATATTTTGCTCCTTTAACTCCTGATTTGTTTTCAAATTTCCTTGGATGTCAAAATTTTCACTATATCTAACCATTTTCAATAGATCCAGTGTATTGGGATGTGTGTCATGGCTTCCATAGTGGAAAGCCATGTTGGTATTTTCATATAATGTTTTTCTCTAATTTTATTCCAGATCTGTATCAGTGCATCTCTAATATAGTGCCTGTGAAAGTATTTTTGTTTCTTTTTACCCTCTTCCATAGGAAAAAATGCCATCGCGTTTGCAGATCGTGGCCCTCTAATGTTAGTATTCTTTTATTTTTTAAATTTATCCAATCCCTAATCTATGTCAATGCAGCTGCTTTGTAATAAAGCTCCCAGTCAGGGAGTCCCATACCATCTCTGCTTCTGTCATCCTGTGTAAAGCTTTCAGCCTTATCCTGGCTTTCTTCCCTTGCCATATAAATTTTAATACAATCTTATTCAATTCAGTAAAAAAATTTTTTCCTAATTCTATGGGGATTATTTGAAACAAGTATAACATCCTCGGTAATACATTCATTTTTATCACTGCTATTTTCTCTAATAATGATAATTGTAGTTTCCCCCATAATTTTAGATCTTTTTTTATTTGTTGCACTAATTTTGTATAATAATTTCTTTTATAGTTGAGCACTTTGCAGTTAGCCATATTCCAAGATATTTAACTTTCTTTGTCACTTGCAGTCCTATTATTCTTTCTAATTCTTTATTTTGTTCTTCCTTCAAATTTTTAGTTATCATTTTAGTCTTTTCTCTATTAATCTTTAGCCCTGTTACGTCTCCATATTTTTCTAATTCTCGCATTAAGTTATTTCCTGTTTCTAGTGGGTCTTCTATAATTAATACTAAATCATCTGCAAAGGTCTGAATTTTATACTCCTCTTTTTAAATTTTAGTTCCTCTTATCTCAAAATTTTGTCTAACTCTTATTAAGAGATTTTAAGCATCAGGATGAAGAGCAGAAGTGATAGAGGGCAACTCTGCCTTACTCCTTTCATTATTTTAAAGGTCTCTGTACTTTCCCCATTTAATAATATATTTTCCCTGTGGGTGTAGTATATCGTTTTTCCATAGTGGGGGTGAGGCGGTATCTACTGTGGGTAGTGACTCCCTTCTCATTGGAGAGCTGAGTCTGGGCAAAATTAAACCCCGCCCCTCGCCTTCTGGGGCATGCCCAGTTTCGACTCAGCTCTCGAAGGAGAAGCAGCGTCTTGAGATCCTAGAAAAAAAATTTTTTTTGCAGCAAGAAGAAAACAAAGGACGGAATACAAACGGTCTGAGTGCTCTTGACTGCCTCTTCGGAGCAGCACGCCTCAGTACCGGGCCTTTAAGCCCCTGAAAGGCAAACAGGCCAGAAGACCGGCTCAGCTGCCTCTACAGGAGCGAAGGCTTCGACGATCAGAGGCACAGCTGGAGCACGTCTTCCACAGCATCGAGGATCCAGGAAGAAGAAAGCCTAACTGTGAGTAACAGCGGCTGTTTGATTGAGCAGCAACCGCGGCAGCTGGAGCGCTCTCTGCAGCCTTCCCTGCCTAAATTGCTTGATTTACTGCCGCTGAGCGACCCGGGGTCCCAGCTGAGGCGCAGGCAAGGCTTGTAAAACTTTTTTAAGTTAAGCCGGTAGCAGGGAGGCTTGGCCTCCAAGCCACGAGGTTTAGGAAGGCCGGGAACGCCATTTTAGCTTTTAAAACGCGCGCCTTCTTCTCCAGATCGGCAGGAAGTAAGGGGGCGGAGCCTGGAGCGGCGCCATTTTTAAGAAGAAAAAAAGCCGAGATTTTAAAGGCAGACCAGCGAGGCTCCGGTAGAGTCTATGGCAGCTCTTTCTTCGGCAGAGACCGGCACCATAGAGCAAAGGCCTTCCACCGAGCAGATGCTTTAGCCTGCTCTCCCTTCTACCTCGGAGGCCCCTGGGGAGCCGGGCCTGCAGGCCGTTCCCTCCACATCCACCGCACGAGGGAAGGGGAGGGCCGAATCCAAGGCATCCAAGGCCTCCCAGAAGTCGGATAAGCCCAAGAAGCCTGCAGCCTCCTCCTCCTCGGCCTTCGAGAAGAGGAAGGAGAAAGCCTTAGACCGGATCCACAGCAAGGCGGCCAGCAAGACTGTACCTGTTCCTGAATCACCTCTACCACATCAAGCACAGGTACAACTGTCCCTGATGATGTCCCCAGCACAGCACCAGGGGGGGGGCTTCCCTCAACCCCCTGTTCCCCATAGACGTCACAGGCATTTGGGGAACATCACAACAGCCCCAATCCTTGGGTCGGGGCAGGGGAATTTCTTCCTCCTATGATACAGCGTCTGGAGGCCATCCCATCGACCTCCTCCGCCCTACCCATGTCTCAGCCGGTCCTGGGTATGCCAAGCATCCAGGACATTATTGCGGCTGCCTTCTCCCAGGGGATTAATGCGGGGCTACAACAAAAGAGCACCACAGTTCAGCCCATCCTGCCAGCACCTCCCATCCCAGGCCACTCACCAACAGCGCCTCTGTTACCAGAGGAGCACGGGGAAGAGGACCTGGATGACTCTTCTGACTCAGAGGAAGGCGAAATCAGAGAGATGGGGCTCTCTGATGATGAGGTGAAACCACCAGAAAAGAAATCTTCATCAGGGCTTTTCCCATCCGGCCTATGTACCTCCTTGCTGAGCAAGACTATGGCGGCATCCAAGATGACCCCGCCAACCACAACTCCGGCAGCGACCCCTCGAACGACATTGGTCTCAGCAGAGACCTTATACGATGACGAGGATTTACCTCCAGAGACCATCCCAATGCCCAGGAGTTTTGTGGAGCTAGTAAAGCGCCAGTGGGCCAACCCCACGTCGGGCCCCAATCCCACCTCCCTGGACAAGAGATACTTCAACGTCCCAGAGGAGCTGGGACAGTTCATCTCGGTGCCACCGGTGGATGCCCCGGTCATCTCCCTGCACACATCGACCAACATGCCAGGTGCACCCGAGGATGCCCTCAAACCAGAGGAAAAAAAGGCTGATCTCACTCTACAGAGGGGATACCAGGCGGCAGCATGGGCAGTCCGTGCCTCCACCACGGCTTCCTTCTTCACCCGCCCATGTCTCCTGTGGCTCCAGGACCTTCAACAACGCACCCCAGTCTCGGACTTAAGGGCACATCAAGACATCGCCAAGCTGGTCGCTGCGATACAGTTCACTTCGGACGCCACCCTGGCCTCCGCCAGGTTTGCCTCCAGGGCCATGGCATCGTCGGTCGCTTTGAGAAGGCTATTGTGGCTCAAACAATGGCAGGCAGACGTTCGCCATAAGTGGCGTCTGGCCTCTGCTCCCTTCAAGGGAGACACACTGTTCGGGGACGCCTTAGATCCATTCTTAGTGGAGAACAAGGACAAGCGCAAGGTCCTGCCCTCGGCTCAAAAGAAGGGGTTTTCCCGTTCCACCCCTTCTAGTAGGGCACGTCAGGACCTGGCCACCACCATCCAAACATTGCAGACGCACGGGTTTTCCATTAACGTTCCCAAGAGTCACCTGCACCCCACTAATCGCTTAGTGCATCTGGGGGCTCTGATTGACACCACAGAGGGGAGGGTGTTCCTATCCCAGGAGCGTCAGATCTCTCTCAGGGGGCTAGTCAGCCAGGTGGCAGGAGACCCTAGATCCTCCTTGGCCACTCTTTCTAAGCTCCTGGGTACCATGGTGTCAGCCATAGGCATCGTACCGTGGGCCCGTCTGCACTCCAGGGCTCTTCAATGGTTCCTTTTGCCGTTTCAGAAACGGCTCCTGAACTGCTCCCAGGCCAGGGTACGCATACCCTCGGAAGTTTCCAGCTCCCTCAGGTGGTGGACTTCCAGGGCTATCTATCACCGAAGGTCGGCAGTTCAAGGACCAGGACAGGCTGACTCTCACTACAGATGCCAGCCTCTTTGGCTGGGGGGCCCATCTTCAAGATCAGATGGTACAGGGCCAATGGGACTCATCGGATTTGTCTCACAGCATCAATTGGCTGGAGCTGCGAGCGATCCATTTGGCCCTGTGTCACTTTCTCCCCTATCTGCGAGGGAGACATGTACTGGTCCTGACGGACAACGTGTCCGCCAAGGCGCACATCAACAGACAGGGGGGCACTCGGTCCCGCTCCCTCATGACAGAGGCCAAGAGACTGGGGAGCTGGGCCGAACGACATCTGCTCTCTCTGACGGCAGAACACATATCGGGAGTAGCCAATGTTCAGGCGGATTGGCTCAGCCGTGAGGTAATGAGCAATGCCGAGTGGCGACTGCATCCGTCGCTGTTCCAGGGCATTGTGGACTGCTTCGGCCTCCCGGAAATAGACCTCTTTGCCACTCCGACCAACACCCACCTCCCGAGATTCATATCACGCTTCCCGTCGCAGGGATCGGAGGGGGTGGACGCCATGCGGTGCAGATGGCCCTCCGGCCTCCTGTACGCCTTTCCCCCTCTGCCACTGCTGGCCCGAGTCATCCAGAAGATAGTGGCAGAGAGGGCGGAAGTGATTCTACTGGCTCCTGACTGGCCTCGCAGGGCCTGGTTCGCGGATCTGCGAGCCCTCTCGGTGGACCGGCCTTGGAAGATCCCACAGGATCAGATCTCCCTCAGCCAGGGATCGCTGAAGCACCCGGACCCTCAGTGGCTCCAACTGACCGCCTGGCGCTTGAGCGGAGCATCCTGAGACAAGGTAACTACTCGACCAGGGTGATCCAAACCATCCAGGGCTTCCAGGCGGCCCTCCACGAACCGCATATACGATTCCACCTGGCGGACGTTCTGCTCCTGGAGCGCCGGTAAGTCCATTGATCCCCTTAGGGCCACTATTCCTCAGATCCTGGAGTTTCTACAGGCCGGTCTCGACAAGGGTCTGGCTCTCAACACCATCAGAAGGCAGCTGGCGGCCATTTCATCCGTCCTGACCCAGGGAAGATCGACATCTCTAGCCCAGAGACCTACGGTACGTCTCTTCCTGAGAGGGGCCTCGAACATGGCTCCGCCCGCAGTACACAGGTACCCATCCTGGGATTTACCAAAGGTTTTGGACTCCCTCACCGGTTCCCCCTTCGAACCGCTGAGGGAGGTCTCACTGAGATTTCTAACATTAAAAGTTGCCTTCTTAGTAGCCATCACCTCGGCCCGCAGAATCTCTGAACTACAGGCCTTATCGGTCAGGGAGGACCTCTGCATATTCCACCAGGACCGGGTCGTATTGAGGTTGGATCCTTCCTTCATCCCCACGGTATGTACCTGCTTCCACAGATCACAGGAGTTGGTGCTCCCCAACTTCTGCCCTAACTCCTCTCACCCGCTGGAACGGAGGTGGCACACTCTAGACGTGAGAAGGGCCTTGAAGATCTACATCAAACGTACACGACCCTTCCGGGCCTCAGAATCACTCTTCGTCTCGTTCCAACCATCCTCCATGGGGAAGAAGGTTTCATCAGTGACAATTGGCCGTTGGCTTCGGGCATGCATCGCCACAGCTTATCAGGCAAGTGCTGCGGGGAGCCCGGGCCGCGTAACCACCCACTCCACCAGGAGCGCGGCTACCACAGCAGCCTGGGCAGCCCAGGCTTCTCTTCAGGAAATTTGCAGAGCAGCCACTTGGGCCACTCCTTCCCCTTCATCAGTCACTATAAATTAGATTCCTTCGCCTCGGCAGAGGCGGCCTTCGGTCGTAGGATTATGCAATCGGTAATGCATGCAGACAGATCCTCTAACCAAAATACGATTCCCGCCCAGGGACACCTATAGCTTTGGTATGTCCCACAGCAGATACTGCCTCACCCCCACTATGGAAAAAGAGCGTTGGTTCTTACTTGATACGCTTCTTTTCATAGGGGGTGAGGCAGTATCTAGCCCCACCCCAGGGGTACTTGAATTTATCTATGTTTTCCTTTCCGGTACTGCTGGAGAGACTGGTACACAGACCAACGGACGCGAGACAACTCAACCTGGCAGACACGCAGAGAGGATCTCACAGGACGCTTCGAGTCTGGATTACTTCGTCGAAACTGGGCATGCCCCAGAAGGCAAGGGGCGGGGTTTAATTTTGCCCAGACTCAGCTCTCCAATGAGAAGGGAGTCACTACCCACAGTAGATACTGCCTCACCCCCTATGAAAAGAAGCGTATCAGATAAGAACCAACGCTCTTTCTATTAATCTTTCAAATCGGTCCCCTAATTTCATATTCCTGATTTGTTGGATCATGAATTCCCAATTTAAATTGTCAAATGCCTTCTGTGCATGCTGAAAGACAAGTGCCACTTGTTTCTCTGGATGCACCTCATAGTACTCTAAGATATTTGCTATTATTCTGGTATTATTCCTGATTTGTCTTGTTGGGAGACATCTATTTTGGTCTGGGTGTATATAGCTATTTAATAGTTTTTTCAATCGCTATTATTGTTGTGAATATTTTATAGTTGGCATTTAACAACGAGATTGGCCTATAGTTTTGAATCTGTTTTTTATCTGCACCTTCTTTAAATTTTAATGTAATATGTGCTTCCCTCCATGAATCTGGTATTTTTGCTTTCATCAGTACCTCATTATACATCTCCAACATCAAGGGCTCTATCAATTCATTCAGTTCATCTCTTATTTTATATTATTCTGCTGGGAATCCATCTGGGCCTGGCGTTTTATTATTTTTCTGTTTCTGGATCTGCTGTTTCAATTCTAGTTGCATTATTTTTTTTTGACAACATTTCTTTTGTGTCTTCTGTTATTAACAGGTTTCTTCTTCCTTTAGATGTTCTTTTATTTGTTTTTCATCTACTTGTTCCCCTTTATACAGATCCTCAAAATATTTGTATGCAATCCTTTTCTTCCCTTCCATTGTAAATTGTAATTCACCAGTTTCCTCTTGAAGTTGATATATTAATCTTTTTTCTCTTTCTTTTCTCAATCTGTATGACAACCACCTCCCCGGTTTATTTGCTTGCTCAAAGCAGTTTTGTTTTGTTAGTTTTAGGCCCTTTACCATTTCTTCCTGGTCTGATATATTTAATTTATGTTTTGCTAACATCCAGTCCTTTCTAATTTTGTCATTCTATGGCTTATTTTGTAATTCTATTTCTAAATTTTTAATTTCCTCCTCTAATATCTTCTGTTGTGCCCATTTCCTTTTGTTTCTTTTTGCTGTATACGCTATAATAATTCCACGGGAATAAGCTTTCATGGTGTCCCATAAATTTTGTATAGATGTCTGTTCTTTTGTGTTTTCCTTAAAGAATAACTCCAATTCGTTTCTACATATTTATTTATTTATTTATTTATTTATTTATTTGATTTGATTTGATTTGATTTGATTTGATTTGATTTGATTTGTATACTGCCCTTGCTCCCATAGGGACTCAGGGCGGTGCACAGGGAAAATAAAAGGTACATTTAAATACAGTCAATAGATAAATTGAAAGTTAAATTAAATAAATTTAACCTGAGTTAGAATAAACTTAAGAAACCCTATTAAAATGATAGTAAAAACAAACTATGCCAGGCCGGCCGCATGAAAAAAGTAAGTCTTCAATGCTTTACGGAAGAGGTGAAGGTCCGTGGTAGTGCGAAGGTCGGGGGGGGGGCAAGTCGTTCCAGAGGGCTGGACCCGCCACAGAGAAGGCCCTTTCCCTGGGAGCTGCTAGTCGGCATTGTCCAACGGACGGCACCCTGAGGAGGCCCTCCCTCTGGGAGCAGACAGGTCGGATGGAGGTATGAGGCAGGAGGTGGTTCTGCAAATAACCAGGACCCATGCCATGGAGCGCTTTGAAGATGCACCCAGAAAGCCACAGGCAGCCAGTGCAGCTCACGCAGGACAGGTGTTATATGGGAGTGTCTTGGTGCTCCCAAGATCCCCCGCGCGGCCGCATTCTGCCCTAACTGGAGCCTCCGAGTGCACCTCAAGGGAAGCCCCATGTAGAGAGCATTGCAGTAGTCTAGGCGGAAAATGACAAGAGCTTGCGTGATTGTGCGCAGGGCGTCACAATCCAGAAAGGGGCGCAACTGGCGTATCAGGTAAACCTGATAAAAGGCCCCCCTGGCTACGGCTGTCAGATGGTCATCCAAGGACAGCCGAGAGTCCAGGAGAACGCCCAAGTTGTGAGCCCTCTCTGCAGGGGCCAATGACTCGCCCCCAATAGCCAGGGATGGAGCCAACTAGCTATGTCGTGGCACCGGAAGCCACAGCCATTCGGTCTTGAACGGGTTGAGTCGTAGCCTGTTCCTCCCCATCCAGGCTCTCACGGCCTCCAGACACCGGGACATCATTTCAATGGCATCATTGGGGTGGTTAGGGGTAGATGTACAACTGGGTGTCATCAGCGTACAGATGGAACTTAATCCCAAAACCACGGATGATCTCACCCAGCAACTTCATGTAGATGTTAAACAGGAGAGGCGAGAGGACTGACCCCTGCGGCACCCCACAAGTGAGGGGCCTCAAAGTCGATTTCTGCCCCCCTGCCAATACAAATTGCGATCGGTCGGAGAGGTAGGAGGAGAGCCACCGAAGTACGGTTTCCCCCCAACCCTAACCCCTCCAGCTGGTGCAATAGGATACCATGGTCGATGGTATCGAAAGCCGCTGAGAGATCCAATAGGACCAGGATAGAGGAGCAACCCCTATCCTGAGCCCTCCAGAGATCATCTACCAATGCGACCAATGCCGTCTTTATGCTGTGTCCGGGCCGGAAGCCGGACTGGCACAAATCTAGATAGGCAGTTTCCTCCAGGTACTGGGGGAATTGTCGTGCCACCACACTCTCAACAACCTTCGCCAAAAAGTGAAGGTTGGAGACTGGACGATAGTTGGATAATAGAGTTGGGTCCAGGGAGGGCTTCTTGAGGAGGGGCCTTACCACCACCTCTTTCAAGATGGCCGGCAAGAACCCCTCGCTCAAAAAAGCATTTACAATTCCCTGGAGCCAGCCTCGTGTAACCTCCAGGGAGACCATTACAAGCAAGGAGGGACATAGGTCCAATAAACATGTGGTGGCCTTCAACTGCCTCAGTATCCTGTCCATGCCATTGGGGGTCACGGGGTCAAACTCATCCCAAAGAGTGGTCTCAATTCCTATCTCTGTCATCCTGTCCAGACTAGTCCAATTGGAGGTCAGCTCATTCCGGATCTGAACGATTTTATCCTTCAGATAAGATCCAAATTCCTCTGCACGGCCCTGTAAGGGAGCCTCCCGCGGCCTCTGGTGGAGTAGGGCGCGGGTCACCCTAAACAGGGAGGCAGGGCGGTTATCTGCGGATGCGATGAGGGCGGCAAGATGGTCTCGTTTCGCTGCTTTTATCGCCACTAGGTAGGTCCGCAAATGCGACCTTACCCGTGTTGGGTCAGATTTGGCACGGGTAGACCTCCAGATCCTCTCTAGGCATCTCTTCTGGCATTTCATTTCACTCAGCCCCTCGGAAAAGCAAGGAGCCAAGGTAGATCGATGCCGAGTGCGAGGCCGCAAAGGCACGACCCGGTCCAGGGCCCCCGCGGCCGCACTATTCCAGGCGGCCACTAGGTCCTCAGTCGGATTGCGAGTCAAGGATTCAGGTATTGGCCCACGCTCCATCTGGAACCTTTCGGGATCCATCAGGCACCTGGGGCGGAACCATATTGGCACTTCTGGTTTCGCCTCCCCGCGGTGGGGTGTAGTGGTTGGAAAGTCAAACCGGAGGAGAGAGTGATCTGACCATGACAGGGGTTCGATGACTAATTCCCCTAATCCTAAATCACTCGTCCACTGGCAAAAACAAGGTCCAAAGTGTGTCCCCCAGTGTGCGTGGGGCCATGAATTATTTGGGTCAGGTCCATGGCCGTCATGGAGGCCATGAACTCCCGGGCCACCTCAGATGTCCCGCCTCCCGATGGCAGGTTGAAATCCCCCATGACTAAAAGCCTAGGGGTATCAACTGCCACCTCAGCGATCACATCGAGGAGCTCAGGCAGGGCTGCTTAGACGTAGCGAGGCGCCAGGTACACAATCAGCGAACCCAGCTGCCTCCCATGACCCCACTTCACACAAAGGGACTCACAACCGGCTGTCTGCGGCACAGAGGTCTCCCTCGGCTGAAGACTCTCCTTAATAATAACCGCCACTTCCCCACCCCTACCCTGGGCCCGTGGCTGATGGAATGCCCGATAACCTTGTGGACACATTTCTACGAGGGGTACTCCTCCCTCGTGGCCCAACCAGGTTTCGGTAATACCCACCAGGTCTGGGTCCCCCTCTGATACTAAGTCGTAGATGAGGGGGGCTTTGTTGACCACGGACCTGGCGTTTCACAGCATCAGCCTAGGGCCCCGGTTTTGAAATCCTTGACCTCCTTGGTTGCAGGAGGAGCCCTGAGGATGAGAGCGCGCAACCGCCTGTAAGTAGCGGGAGCGCCCTCTCAATGATCCCCGGCTCCCGCCGTACCTACCCCTCCCCCAGACCGTCCTGATTGGAAGGCCCCCTGTTGACTCGACCCTAGCCCCCCTCCCAATATCGGACCTAACAACCTCTCCATCGAGATCGCGAACCGGCCTGGAGATGTTAATTTGTGGGGCAATTCCTTCACTCACATCTATTTTCCCATGTAACCCACCCCCCTCCCTGGGACCCCTTAAGAACCGAATTAAACAATTCCCCAAAAAGCTCCTTATGTTCCGTTTTCGCCACCTCTCGGGATTTAAAATTCCGTCATCAAGGTGGGCCCTCGTTAGCACTGAGGGCCAAATCTGCAAGAAAGAATCTCGCAGGGCGAGGAGTACATACGTTCCCCGGGGGGGGGCATTGCCATGGTTGAGTTAACCTTGGGGTCCTTGGGTGTGGCTTACCCATGGTCCCTAGATGGAAATCAACATTTTGTCTAAAGCTGGTATCCAGTTATTTATCAGCTGAAAAGATGCAAGGGAAGACTGTCAGTCAATGGGGAGTAATGGTGAATGATGGGAGTCACCATGCAACAGCAGTAGGCTAGCGTAGCAGACCAAGATGTTGAAATTAGGCTGTTCATCTTAAGGCTGTAGAGTCTGCTTCCGTGATAAGAATTGGTTGCAGGGAGGCAAAAGCAAGGGGCAGATGCACAGGGGTAAAAACAGAAGGCACAATAGGCAGACAACAAACATTGAGGACGACAGTGAAACAGTGGAGGTAGTCGTGATGATAATGCAGGTAGTGTAGATAGCGACAAAGACAACCCGGGTGGTCAGGCGGTCAGCAGAGCAGAAGTCTGGATGAGCAGGAACAAAACGGCCGGCAACAAGGAGCACAGCAACACATAGCATAGCAACAGAGAGCGAAGCAGATGAAGCAGCACACAAATGAATCAGAATGAATTCTTTTTCTTTTAATATTTGCAAATTTAACATCCATCTTCGTCTAGTTTTTCCCCCCTTTCCATATTATTTTAACGGGGTTGTGATCTGCCCACGTATTTGGTAATATTTCAATTGTATATATTTCTGCCCCAATTTCCCCATTCATCCATGCCACGTCAAATCGTGACCAGGATTGGTGTGGAATAGAGTTAAAGGTAAATTGTTTTTTTCCACCAAATATCTATTAAATTTAACTCCTCCATCATCTCAAGACAGGTTGTTGATAATACCTTTTTTATTTTTAGTTTTTTTGTCACTTACATAATCTTTTTTACTGTCTACTATGGCATTATAATCTCCTATTATACAAATATTCCTCAATCCAATTTCTCTAATTTTTTCATGTAATTCTTTATAAAAGTCCTTCTGATCTTCATTTGGGGCATATATTGCTACCAGTAATACTGATTTTTTTGTTTATCCATATCTCTATCATTAATATTCTTCCCTTTGGTTCTGCATAAATTAAATTTGTCTTTATCCTCTCTTTAACATATACCACTATCCCTTTTCTCTTTTCTTCTGCTAATGCTGCATATAATTTCCCTAATTTAGGACATTCCAGGTATTTTATATCTTGTTTTTTAATGTGTGTTTCCTGTGAGCATATTATATCTGCCTTTTGTTTTGTTAATTTTGCCCAGATACACTTTCTTTTTGTTGGCGAGTTTAAACCATTAATATTTACTGACAATAATTGAATTTCTTCTTCCATCCTCCTACTTCTCTACCTTTCTTTGTTTTTTATTAGCTCTAGTTTCTTTCTTGGCAGTCTTTTTTTAAATAGTAAGATTCCTCACCAGCTGTAAACACTCTCTCTTTCCGTTCCTTCCATTTGGAGCCTTCCCAACTTTGTCAGCCTAGGGGCTGTGCTTTTAATGCCAGCTGGAAGAACTTCTAGATTGATCAGGGACTTTGCAGTGTCCCTGAGATCAGCAGGACATATTCTTCCCGTTCACTGTCTCTGTGGGACGGTTTAGGTCCGATTGGACCACCCAGCGATAAAAGTTTCAGCAGCGATCTCAGAGCATTGAGATCGCATACTCGTCTCGTAGCGATGCAGGCTCCTTCTTTCCACAACTTGGCAATTTGGGATGACAACACGAGTCACGTATTAAACATGAATGTGTGTGTACTTTTATTATAAATATTTTCATACAGCATGTTAACTTTTGTGAACTTGTCAATGATCTGGAATACTATCATTTCAGCAATTGCTTGAACTTGTGAAGAATTGATTTCAGTCCTGGAAGGTCATTTCATGCCCAAAATATGATATGAGATGTTGCCTTAGAACATGTGCAGAATCATAACAACTAGCTTTATTTTTTTCTTTCCAGAACATCTAAATACCTCCTTACAGATAAGCTCTAGATCCAAAAACATCTTGACAGACTTGAACACTGGGTCCAATCTAAGAAAATGAAGTTCAACATAGATAAAGTTAGGTTTTACACTTAGGCAAGAAAAAACCAACTATATAGGTATAGACTAGGTCCATGATGGTGAACCTATGGCACGTGTGTCAAAGGTGGCACGCAGAGCACACTCTGTGGTCATATGTGCCATCACCAGCTGCTCTTCTGGGTACCATCTCTCTGTGGGCATGTGCACGACAGAACCTGGAAGATCAGCTGGCACACATGCACACTGGCCAGCTGCCCTCTTCTGGGTTCTGGTGCTCTGGCACATGCATGTGCTCCAGTTTCGGCACTTGGTGCCAAAAAACCTAACCATCACTGGACTAGGTGAAAGTTGGTTTAACTGTGAGAGGGATCTTGGAGTCCTAGTGGACAATCACATAAATAAGAGACAACAATGTGTGCCAGCAGTCAAAAAACCCAATGCAATCCTAAAATGCTTTAATAGAGGGATAGGATTAGATAACGTGATATTCTAGTACAGCTTTACTTAGTAAGACCATGCTTGGAATACTGCATTCAGTTCTGGTCACCATAATACAAAAAAAGATGTTGAGACTCTGGAAAAAGTTCAGATAAGAACAACAAAAATGTTTAAGGTGCTGGAGCCTAAACCATACCAAGAGCAGTTGCAGGAATTGGGTGTGTTTAGTCTAATGAATAGGACTATGGGTGATATGATAGCACTGTTCCAATATTTGAGGGGCTCCTACAAAGACGAGGAGGTCAAACTATTTTCCAAAACACCAAAAGGCAAGACAAGAAACAATGGTTGGAAACCAACCAACAAGAGAAGCAACCTCGAACTAAGGAGAAACTTCTTAACAATGGGAACCATCAACCAAGCTTGTCTTCAGAAGTCTTGGGAGCTCAATCACTAGAAGCTTTCAAAAAGAGCCTGGACAATCATTTGTCTGAAATGAGTGATTTGTAAAAATAGTAAAGGCAATAAATAAATAGATAAATAGGTGGATGGATGGATGGATAGATAGATGATAAATAAATAAGTAAATAAATATTCAAATCCTAACTCTGTAGACAGTCATAACTGTCGTCTTCCAAATGCTTCTTCAACTTTTCAGGTGGCTTATTGCGCCTATACATGTAAGTTTCTTCACATAATTTTGTGCAGTTTTTTTCCAACTCTATGATTTTGCTACAGCCCTGATATTCCCAGGTTTACCAAGTAGGACTGATCCTACATAGCTTCAGCATTGGTTGAGTAATTACTGATCCTGCCAAAGAAAGGCTGGAATATATGACACATACAGTTCTTGGAAATCTCAAAAGAACCAGATAAATATGAAAGGTCAAGTCTTACTAATCAGTAAAAACAAAATCATAGTAATATTGTGGTGATAGAAAAAGTTCCCTGAACCCCATTTTTGGGGTTCTTGTTTTCTGTTTAGCAATAATGGTGTTTCCTTCAAGGATGTGGTGCCAGCAGAAAGAAGCTTACCAGTATCAAATTTACCAATAGTAGCATTGAGCTGGATTGACAGCTGTTAATATTTCTTGTCAGTCTAAAATAGGAAAAGTCCTTCAACCAGAAGGTCTCTGGCAATATAGTGAATTTCACTGGGGTGTGTGGGGTAGGCAAACCCCACCAGCAGCCACAGGATGTGGCTGCTGGTTCCCAACAGCATCTGAAATTAAGAGCTCTGGAATTGTGCAGTATTTGTTTCCTGAGTGAATATGTTTAGAATTAGAGGAACTGTTTACATTTTTTCTGAATTTTTCAGTTTACCGTATTTTTCAGAGTATAAGATGTACCAAGGTTTTGAAGAGACAAATTACAAAAAAAAGTAGGTAGGTAGATAGAGGGATAGAGAGGGAGAGAAAGAAATACATTAGGTAGGTAGGTAGGGAGAGAGAGTAGGGAGGGAGGGAGATAAAGGGAGAGAGAGAGAGAGAGAAATACAGTAGGTAGGGAGAGAGAGAGTAGGTAGGTAGGTAGATACAGGACTAGAGAGATCCTGAGAGAGAAATACAGAGAGATAGAGAAATACAGAGAGATAGAGAAATACAGTAGGTAGATAGGGAGAGAGTGTGTAGGTAGGTAGGTAGAAGGATAAAGAGAGAAATAGAAAGAGAGAAATACAGTAGGTAGGTAGGGAGAGAGAATGTGTGTGTAGATAGGTAGGTAAAGGGGGGGGAGAGAGAAATACAGTAGGTATGAAGGGAGAGAGTATGTGTGTAGATAGGTAGGTAGAGGGATAGAGAGGGAGAAATAGGGAGAAATACAGTAGATAGGGAGACGGGGTGTGTGTAGGTAGGTAGGTAAAGGAATAGAGAGAGAGAATAGAGAGAGAGAAATATAGTAGATAGGTAGGGATAGAGAGAGAGCGTGTGTAGGTAGGTAGGTTGGTAGGATGGAGAGAAATAGAGATAGAAATACAGTAGGTAGGTAGGGAGAGTGTGTGGGTAGGTAGAAGGATTGACAGAGAAAGAGAGAGAGAAATACAGTAGGTAGAGAGAGAGTGAGAAAGAGAGAGAGTAGGTAGGTAGGTTGATGTTTCCAGGTGTATTTCTCCATGTCCTGGAGAAGGAAATCACTGACAAACCTTAAGACTTTGTTTCTGCTAGCACAGAAACAGTTAAAGAGCTTCCAAAAGAAAATAGAAAGTGTTTTTGTATTCTGCAAACCTCCCCAAAATGCCAGTTTCTCCATGAAAATGGAGCTGTTTATTTTCGAATAAAAAGCATGAATAGCCTTGGGGGGGGGGCTTGCAGAGTGCTCTTGGGGGGGGGGCAATAATGAGCAAAACCCGGCCCATTTATCGTGAAAACGGGCCATTTTTGTGTCAAATATATTGCATGCATAGCCCTATGGAGGCTTATAGAGTGCTGCTGGCGTCTGGAGGGGGGCAAAAAACGACCTGTTTTAGGCTAATTTCTGCCCTCCCCAGCCCTCAGGAGCTCTCTGGAAGCCTCCATAACGCTAGGCACAGCCAGTTTGGGGAAGGGAGTGGGGTTCCAGGAGGCAAAAAAATGCCGTATTTGATGTATAAGACGCACCCAGATTTTTAGCCTCTTTTTAGAGGAAAAAAGGTGCGTCTTATACTCTGAAAAATACGGTACATTTGATTTGGAAGTCTGGCATAAGATAGAAATCAAAATATTGCTTGATGTTGCAAATGTATGATTTGAGATTTTCTTCCATTCACTTTTTTTTGTTTCATCCTCCAAGTGATTGAGACATGTCTGTACTTAAATGGAAGTTGGAGGACCATCATTCTTACCAGGACCAAGTCAGTGTAAAGTAAACCCCAACTCTATCCTTACACAATACATTTCCCCCTTTTTATAAAGGAAGCAAAAACTGTTTTGCACATGTTTTTTTTAACATTTAAATTATAAGCCACCTGAAAAATAAAGGAAAAAAGATAGTAATCAAAGCTTTTGAAAAAGGGGTTTAAATCTGAGATTTGCATGTTTTCATCATGTTTACTGGTTTTAGCTCACTTAGCTGAAAAGTTGCCTGGTTTGTATCTTTGACTGAAAGTTTCCAAGTTTTACTTTCCCACTCATGCTGCAATCTTGATTTTTTCCACCATACTATGTGAATATCCCTGAAGTCTAGGGAAGGGGTGAAATCTTGGGGAAGGAGTTAGGTGACATTCCTACTCTCATCAACTGAAAACACTCCATCTGTGTTCTTATGAAGCATAGGTACCAGACTGACAATTAGCTATTTATTGTGTGAGGCTCCTGTTTGGATGGAGTAAGACTATGTAGAACTTTAGGTAAAACTGGGAAATGGGAAAACATCTCAAGAAAAGGAAGGGTTGTTATCAAGAAATTACACAAGCGTATCAAAAAAATCCTCAGCTCTTAAAAAACATTCCTCTGTCCTGGGAGAAGATCCAGGGGGGGCAGGGGGAGCCATGGCCCCGTCCACTGGGGGCCCGGGGGAGAAGGGGGAAGATACAATTGCCAAGAGACTTAGATCTAAAAAATAACTTTGCCCGTGGTTTTTTTTGAGTAATATTGTATGATATTTGTAATCTGGATTTTTTGTAATTGACTGACAGTATATAACTGAAAAATTTAGGAATATGTACTTGCTCCCAGCTTGTAGTGTTATGTGAAATGTTTCTTTTCTTTCTTTTTAATAATGTAACTTGAGGTACCGGAGGAGCCGACGACTTTGACGTGACTACTCTCAAAATTTCTATGTAACCCTTACCCTACCCCACAAAAAATGTAAACTCAATAAAACTTTTTCAATATAAAAAAAAAAAATCCTCAGCAATCAAGAGAAAACTCTCTTTTAACTACTACTAAGATCTCTAACTGAACAGGCTTGTTCAGAATTAAATCAGATGATTTTGAACTTTATTGGGGAAATGCAAATGTAGAAATAGGCCCAGAGCTGTGAGATTTCTTTTCTTTTTAAAAATAAATCAAAAGCTGCTGCTCTGTTCCATCTGCCAATGCACAAAGGACATCTTTAAGATCTCAGTTCTTTGACCTTCATAATCTGAGATGGCCTAGACTTGGTCATCTTAACAGCTGTGGAACTGGTAGATGTCTGAAGCTTCAGCAGGTGAGAGAACTCAGCCAACTTTCCAAAGCTACCTCAGGGATGGTTTGGGTTAATATTCAGAGAAGAAAGCAACAGGAATATCTGGGATTGTAGCTTAATTGGAAGGTTGTGGAAAGGAATAAAGAACTTCTGAAACCCTGCCCAAAAATGCATAGAATGGGTTTCCATTAATGGAGCTGAGCTTGATCTGAGCTTCAGGGTATTTTTTCAAGTATCCCAAAAACCTGCCCTCATCCAGAATGTAGCTCATTAAATTTGTCATTGGCTTTTAATTATATTAAGCAACTTAGGCATCAGCCATGACAGGTTGTCAAAGAGACTTAAGGCTACCACATGTTTATTAGACCCGTGTCCCTCCTGGCTTGTACTGGCATCCTGGGAGACGACACGAGGCTGGCTCCAGGAGATTGTCAACGCCTCTTTGAGTGAGGGGTCCTTGCCTGCCGTCTTGAAAGAGGCGGTAGTGAGGCCCCTCCTCAAGAAGCCGTCCCTGGACCCAGCATTATTAGAGAACTATTGTCCAGTCTCCAACCTTCACTTTTTAGCGAAGGTTGTTGAGAGTGTGGTGGCCCAACAGTTTCCGCGACACTTGGAGGAAATTGATTATCTAGACCCGTGCCAGTCCGGCTTCCGACCCGGTCACAGCACCGAGATGGCATTGGTCGCATTGGTTGATGATCTCTGGAGGGCACGGGATAGAGGTTGTTCCTCTATCCTTGTCCTGTTAGACCTCTCAACGGCTTTTGATACCATCGACCATGGTATCCTATTGCACCGACTGGGGAGGTTGGGGCTGGGAGGCACCGTTTTACGGTGTTTCTCGTCCTACCACCCTGGTCGGTCGCAATATGTGTTGGCAGGAGGGCAGAGGTCGACCTCGAGACCCCTCTTATGCGGGGTTCCTCAGGGGTCGGTCCTCTCGCCCCTTCTGTTCAACACATATATGAAGCCGCTGGGCGAGATCATCCGTGGTTTTGGGGTGGGATATCATCTGTACGCTGATGACACTCAGCTGTACATATCCACCCCAGACCACCCCAACGATGCCGCTGAGGTGCTGTCCCGGTGTTTGGAGGCCGTACGGATCTGGATGGGTAGTAACAAACTCAAACTCAACCCGTCCAAGACTGAGTGGCTGTGGTTTCCGGCACCCCGGTTCAGCCAGATTACTCCAACTCTGGCCATTGGGGGCGAAACACTGGCCCCCGTGGAGAGGGTGTGCAATTTGGGTGTCCTGGATTCCCGGCTGTCTATGGAGGACCATGTGGCGGCCGTGGCCAGGGAGGCATTTCATCAGGTACGCCTGATGTGCCAATTGCGCCCCTTACTGGACCGGGCTGACCTTCGCACAGTCACTCAAGCACTCGTAACATCCCGGCTCGACTACTGCATCGCTCTCTACATGGGGCTTCCCTTGAGGTGCACTCGAAAGCTACAGCTAATCCAGAATGCGGCCGCGCGGGTAATAACGGGAGCTCCGAGATACTCCCATATAACACCGATCCTGCGCGAGCTGCACTGGCTTCCTGTGGTCTTTCGGGTGCGCTTCAAGGTTCTGATGACCATCTTTAAATCGCCCCATGGCTCGGGGCCTAGTTACATGCGTGACCGTCTCCTGCCCCATACATCCCTACGGCCGCTCCGCTCCCACAGAGAGGGCCTTCTCAGGGTGCCGTCGGCCGGGCAATGCCGTCTGGCGACACCTAGGGAAAGAGCCTTCTCTGTGGCAGGCCCTGCCCTTTGGAACGACCTCCCTCCTGAACTTCGTACCATCTCGGACCTCCGCCTCTTCCGCCAGTGTCTAAAGACACATCTTTTTCAGCAAGCCAGCCTAGCCTAACCTCCCACTGGGGCTATTTTAGATAGTTTTAAATTGGGGTTTTAATTTGGTTTTAGCATAGGATTGTCTAATTTAATATGCTTTTAAATTTTGTATATTTTGTTTTATATGTTTTTTTTAATTCCTGTGCGCCGCCCTGGGTCCCTCGTGGAGAAGGGCGGGATATAAATTGAATTAAAATAAATAAATTAAATACAATTTTGTAGGTGTGAGAAATGGTGTCCATGGAGGAAGAGTTAGTGTAATGGGCTTTCTGGGTGATTTCTGAAGAAGGAGAGACTACATTCTCGATGATGAAGCATGGGAGGCATCACCAGTGGGATATTCTCACAGCCAATTGGTCCATAGACCGAGAGGAAACATTTAGGGCACGCTTGCTCCTCTTTCTCCCATTCCCTCTCAGTCTATGGTCCGAACGGCTGAGAATTATTATTGCTCTGGTGATTTGACTCTTTATTTGTTGAATTGGCGTTTTCCAAATTATCAAAATTTTATTGCCGTATTGCTAGATCATAGCTGCTCGCCAAGGGAACTGCGGGCTCACAGCCAACCGTCGTGGGGGGTGGGCGCCGGATCGCCGGCAGACTGTTTGTTCATTTATCAACTATTTCTCCTTGACTGCGGTAAGCGGAGATAGCTTTTACATTATCAGATTTAGCGGGCGTCTGGGGACTTCCCTGCTTGTCAGGAAAATCGCCAGGCCTCATGGGATTGGAACTTATGGGCCATTTCCTTCCTTCCCTGATAGATTTGGAAGCCACGCAGCCGATCTCTTCTTCCCCCATCAGTGCGCGCCGCCGAGAGTCACCTGTGGAGCCCAGTGTGATCTCCCTTGGTCACTTCTCTGCAGCGCTTCGGGCCACATGGCCTCCTGGCAGGTGATCCCTGGCAGGCTCACCAGATTCCAGCCTCTACTGTTGTCAGACCCCCTCCTCCAGGCCCTCCAATGGTCGCAGCAGACACACGGGTCAGATCTCGAGAACCAGTGCAGTTGGAGGAAGGCGAATGCCCAGGGTCGCCTTCTCTGGCCAGTGACGGTTCAGCCATTGGTGAGGAACCTACCAAAGGGTTAGTAATGTCCGATGATGAGGATGCGGGAAAGGAGGACAGCCCCGCATTTGCGGGACTTTTCCAGCCATCCCTGTTCAAACAGCTGCTGGGGAAGGCGAAGTCCACCACTAAGTTGGGGGGAGCACCCAGTCAGCCTCCCCCTGGCCAGAAGGACTTGAGTCAGACCATTTTTATCTGAACCCCCCTAGACAAGGAGGAGGTTCCGGCCCCACCTCTGTTCTTGGAGGTAGTCAACGGACAATGGTCTCAACCGGGTGCCTTTCCTAACCCCGGCATTAATTACAGGCGTCTGTATAATATGGACAAGTCTTTCTCCCAAGCATTACAGGTGCCTGAGGTCGACACATGGGTGGCGGCATTGTCTTCATCGGCCATGGTGGTGGCGGGAGATGTGGCGGACAAGTTGAAGCCAGAGGACAAGAAAACGGAACTCATCTTGCATAAAGGGTTCCAGGCTTCAACTTGGTCCATCAAGGCGGCAGCGGCTGCGTCCTTCTTTAACAGAACCTCCCTTCTTTGGCTACAACAGCTGCAAACTCGTACTCCCCCTGAAAACATGCGTATGCTGAATGACATCAGCAAGATAATTACCGCCACAAAGTTTTCTGCTGATGCCACGTTAGACTCTATGAAGTTTTCTTCCAGCGCACTGTCAGCCTCAGTGGCGTCCAGAAGGTTGTTGTGGCTCAGGTTCCACTTCAGGAATTCCTTCCAGGATAGAGGCCGAGGGCAGTATCAATCACGCCGGCCCTTTCGAGGGGGAGGCGGTCGTCCCTTCCACAGGGGAAGACAGACCTAAACCTGATCTTCCCATAGACGGCCGCCTGCAATACTTTGCTTCTTATTGGGCTCAAATAACTAAGGATACCTGGGTCGTGGACACGATCCAACAGGGTCTTAAGCTTGAATTCCTATCGCCACCTCTGAATTTCTTTCAATCCTGCCCCTCCTCCAGGAATCCAGATAGGTTAGAGTTAGTCTCCTCGGCTATCCAGCATTTACTTGACATTCAGGCCATCGAGCCGGTGCCCCCTGGGGAAGAAGGTTTGGGGTTTTACTCAAACTTATTTATCATCCCTAAGGCCTCAGGGGGTTGGCGCTCGATTTTGGATTTAAAACGCCTAAATAATTACATCGTATACAGGCATTTTAAGATGTCTTCTCTGAAATCCATTTTACAAGGCATTCGAAAGGGAGACTTCATGGTATCCATAGATCTTACGGAAGCCTATCTGCATATCCCGGTGTACCTTGCTCACTGTAGATTTCTTCGTTTCTCTCACCTAGGACAGCATTTTCAATACAGGGCTCTTCCATTTGGGTTGGCTTCTGCACCCCGTACCTTTACGAAGGTCTTGGCGGCGGTTGCAGCCTACCTGCACTCTACCCCCATTAGACTGCAGCTTTACCTTGACGATGTGCTACTTCAGGCACATTCCGTTAACCAAACTATTTCTGACCTAAACTTTACCATAGACACACTCCAATGGTTGGGGTTCTCAATCAATATTCCCAAAAGCCATCTTACTCCCTCTACGAGGATCCTCCATTTAGGAGCAGTCATAGACTCTACAGAGGGGGTGGTCTATTTTTCTAAGGAGTGGATAGAGAAGCTGCAGCAGCTTGCTAGCTCTGTCAGGTCCAGCCAGGTGGTTCCCATAGTTGTCCTGTCCCAGTTGCTCGGATCCATGATTTCCTGTGTGGGGATAGTTCCCTGGGCGTGTTTCCACTCCAGGGATTTGCAATGGGCCTTGATTCCATACCAAAGGAAGATGCTCAGTAATTCTCACCTGGCAGTTCCAGTGTCTCCCCAGGTGCGACTGTCCCTCCGATGGTGGCTGTCTCAGGTGCTCAACAAGGGGTTTTCCTTTTGGGAGCCTGTCAGAGTCACAGTAACCACGGATGCGAGTTCCTATGGTTGGGGCGTGATAATGGGTTCGCGCATGGAGCAAGGTCGTTGGACTGCCACGGATTTGTGCCACAATATAAACTATCTCGAATTGAGGGTGGCACGCCTGGTCTTGCATCAATTTCAAAAAGACTTGTTACATGCTCATGTGTTAATTCTCACATGCAATATTGCCACGAAGACGCATGTCAACAAGCGGGGTGGAACACATTCGAGAGCTCTGAGGACAGAGGCACACAGACTGATGAGCTGGGTGGAGATGTACGTGTGCTCCATCGAGGCTGACCACATCTCTGGGATCTCGAACCATCAGGCTGACTGGCTCAGTCAGAGTACAGTGGACCACAGGGAATGGCAACTCAACCCATTGCTGTTTCGGCGGATATGTCGCAGGTTTGGGACTCGGGTGATACCTACCTTCCTACCAAAGGTGAACACGCCCTTTCATAGAGCACAGGAGTTAGTGTTGCCAAATTTCTGTCCGTCCCCCTCACATGAGAGGGAACACTTGTGGCATAGGTTAGATGTCTGGAGAGCTCTTTGAATTTATCTAAAGCAAACAGCCCCTCTTCGGAAATCAGAGGCGCTGTTCCTGTCCTTTCAACCTGCCACTCAGGGGGCTAGAGTAACCTCTAGTACGATAGGCAGGTGGCTCAGACAAACCATTTTTCCAGCACACTGCTTTGAGAGTCCAAAGCGATGGGTTATTTCAGTCTGGTTGCCTAGGGAACTGAGGAACTTTTTTTCTTTCCTGGCCACGCCTCCCTTGGTGCACGTGCCTTCCAGTATCTCTCCTCAGTTTGCCTAGACAAGTTCTGTTTTTGGGAGTTCCAGTAATTCACCTTTGCTTTGGACTCTCCCAGTTGTTTTTTTCCTTACTTTTTGCATTCTCCTGGCTTTTTTGTTTTTCTTTCTTTCGAGTTGATTACTTACTGCTTTCGAAGTTTCTTTTCCTTGACTGCTGAACTGCTGCACTCGGAGGTAGGAGTGATCGTGGGGGGGGGGGGGCGTTTTTGGCTGTCCGTCCCTTTTTGGGGTGGCAGCACAGCCCTATATACTTTAAAGTCTCTGCGGGGCCGTTTCTCTGCCATTTCGGGGTGGCTCGCCATGCTTGCGAGCAGCATGACTTGCCCTTATGGCGGCGGCCATTTTGAGGAGGTCTCCTTCTCTATGGCCCTGCGGCGGCCATTTTGGAGGCCTTTTTCCATGCAGTTTGCATGGCGGCGGCCATTTTGGATGTCCTTTTTGCTGGCCTTCAGGCGGCGGCCATGTTTTTGAGGTCGTTTTTCGCTCTCTTTTTCTCTGGCCTCCCGGTGTACCCCCGCTCCTTGCAGAGGGCTGCCCAGTGGTCTACGGTTCCTTTTGGGTGATTCCAGAGGGGCTGTTCCCACTCTAGTTTATTTTTATTTTTCCTGATGGGCGGTGCTGGTTCTTGGGGGCATCGCCCCCGTTTCCCAGCTCAGGAAGAGGCCCTCGGGGCCTAGCTTCCTCTCTGCCTTGCTGCCAAGGACTTTCCCCAGCCTTCGGTTGTGGAACCTTCCTTGCTGGCCTACATAGGCCTTTTCTAAGCCTTGGCCCTTGTTTTTTTCTGGTGTATTCTTGGTTTGTGTTTCCCTTTGAATCTGATATTTTTCTGTTTTCTCTTGTTTCAGTGCCTGTTTGGGCCTTCGTCTCCCGAGTCCGCACAGCTCCTCAACGCTGATCCAGGTCAGATCTTTCTATATGGAGCAGCCTGGGCCTTCCTCTCTTAGTGAGAGTAGACCAGTTCCTCCCCCAGAACCTGAGCAGTTAGCCACTCAAGGGAAAGGGAAGAGGCCTAGAAGGGGGGTTGTGGCTACCTCATCCAGCCATCCTTACCCTCCTCCTTCCAAAGCTGCTGATAAGGACGCGGCACGTAGACACCGGGCCCTTGATAAGCAGTTTGATAGGGCCCAGCGCCTTGCAGCCAATGTCCCATCCCTTCCTGAGTCGGGTATGGGCACTTCTGGTGGGCTTTCTTCGGGGGTTTACCCCCTTAGCGTGGTTGAGGAGGAGGTGGCGTCCGAGGACCTGTCTCCTGATAGGTCCTTGACCCGTCCTGCTTCCCCTGCTCCATCCTTCACCTCGGAGGTGACTCCCCTGGAGGAGCTCCCACCTGCTCACCTGACCCAGACATCTCAGGATCAGGCGGTGGCTGTTCCCCCTGTGGCTTGGGAACCTGAACTTTCCCCTCACATGCAGGCAGTCATAGCGAAGGCCATTTCGGATGTTATCACAGGGGGCCTTCTGCGGCACGAGTCGGCCCAGCCAGCGCCTCCTCCCATGGTTCCCCAGGTGATTGCCCCCGCGGTGCCAGATCCAGCTGCGCCCGCAGCTGCTGCTCCGGCCGGTAGGGTCCGCCATCCTTCTCTTGAATCCTCCATGGTCAGTGAGCCCTCCCTTATGGGGAAGGGTGACCAGGAGGATGCTGGCCTTTCGGAAGATGAGGGTCTTCCTCCAGCTGCCCTGAAATACAAGGGGCTCTTTCACCCCCCCTTTTCAAGTCCATCCTCCACAAGGCTAAGCACACTACCCTTGAAGGTGTTAATCCCCTACCTGCTGAGGGGACACCTGCGGCCCCGCAGGCCAACCCTAATGCGGTCATGTTTAAGGTTCCTCCCGAGACTCAGGAAATCGTTCCAGTCCCTGAACTTTTCCTGGACGTCATCCAGCGACAGTGGACCCAGCCAGGGTCCCTCTCGGCCCCTAGTGGCACCGATAAAAAGCTCTTCTTGATGGACTCCTCCTTGGAGGACGTCCTGGTGCTCCCAGAGGTAGACCCCCCAGTTGCGGCCCTCACCACTAATTCGGTTCTCCTGGCGGAACAGATGGAAGGGCTCAAGGCCGAGGATAGGAGGGTGGAGAAGGCCTGCCACAAGACTCATTTGGCAGCCGCCTGGGCCATTAAGTCCTCCTCTTCAGCATCCTTCTTCAACAGGGCTTCCATCATTTGGCTCAGGGAGCTTCAGGCTAAGCTCCCTGAGGAGGAGGTTCGTCTCCATCAGGACATATGCAAGATCATAGCTGCGTCCCAGTATTCCGCTGACGCTTCCTTATCTGCCACCAAATTTGCGTCACGGGCGCTCGCTTCGAACGTCACCTCCCGCCGTTTGGTCTGGCTCCGCCATTGGCAAGCGGACCAGAAGCATAAGTGGAAGTTAGCTTCAGCCCCCTTTAAAGGGACTAAGCTGTTTGGAGACATCCTTGATTCTTTTCTCATTGAATCCAAGGACAAGCGGAACATCCTTCCCAACATGGCCAAGAAGCAGGACCGGAGGTCCACTCCTTATTCCAGGCGCCAGTCCTTTCGTTCTTCTGATTCTTCGTCCAACCAGCCATCCACTAGTAGGTCCTCCTTCCAGAATAATGACCGTTCCCAGGACAGGCAGTCCTTTCGGGACAGGGGCAGGCCACAATTCCAGTCCCGCATGTTCAACCGCGGGGGAGCTGCCAACCGTCCCTTCAGGCGCTCCAAATGACCATCCACTATCCTCCCCGATAGGGGGTTGGCTCCAATTGTTCTCTGCCCAATGGGAGCTGACCACGGAGGACTCTTGGGTCCTCCAATCGATAAGGGAGTGTCTCTCCCTGGAGTTCCTGTCTCTTCCTCCCAGGAACTTCATACGCTGCCCTACCCCATCCTGCCCCATCAAACAACAGCGAATGACCCAGGAGATTCAACATCTCCTGGACATCAATGTGATAGAACAGGTTCCTCCAGGAGGGAAGGGGGTTCTACTCCATACTCTTTCTGGTCCCCAAGAACTCGGGGGATTGGCGTGCCATCTTAGACCTAAAGAATCTCAACAGGCACATCACGTACCGGAGATTCAAAATGCAGTCCCTCCAAACCATCCTTCTAGGGATCCGCCAAGGGGATTACCTGACTTCCATCGATCTGCAGGAGGCTTATCTCCACATACCAATTCGGCCATCACACAGGAGGTTCCTGAGGTTCTTCTATGCCGGCATCCATTACCAGTACAAGGCCCTTCTATTCGGCCTGTTGTCGGCACCCAGGACCTTCACCAAAATTTTGTCCACCCTCGCGGCACATCTCCGCCGGCGGCCCGTACGGCTTCAAAGTTATTTGGACGACATTATCATCCAATTGTCGTCCAGGGAACAAGCCGTGCGGGACCTCCGCATCACCATGGGGACTCTCCGATCCCACGGGTTCTCGGTGAATTTGGCCAAGAGCCACATGGTTCCGTCCACCAGGATCATCCATCTGGGGGCGGTCCCTATCCAAGGACAGAATAGACAGCCTAGTGTCCCTTGTTCGGGAGGTGCAGGGATTGAGGCGGGCTCCAGTGCTGCTGCTCCTCCAAGCTGCTAGGGAAAATGATCTCATGTATCGCCATCATTCCCTGGGCCAGGCTACACTCCCGGGAACTCCAGTGGCTTCTCCTCCCACACCAGAGAGCGAACAGGAGCAACTCAACGAGGAAGGTTCCGGTTCCTCCTGCATTATGATGCTCCCTCCGGTGGTGGCGCTCCCCATCGATCCGCAAGGGCCTCCAGTTCAAGGAACCCTCCCGACTTGTCATAACAACAGACGCAAGTCTTGTCGGCTGGGGAGCCCACATGGGGCACGCGGTGGCACAGGGCACATGGAGCGTGACGGAATCAGCGTCCAGCATCAATCTCTTGGAGCTGCGGGCTGCACGTCTCGCCCTACGCCATTTCGCATGGGACATTCTCAACCACCACGTCCTATTGATGACGGACAACGTGGCCACCAAGGCGCACATCAATCGCCAGGGGGCACCAAGTCTCGACGGTTGATGGCGGAGGCAGAAGCTCTGTGCAGGTGGGCGGAACGACATCTCCAGTCGATTCGCTCGGATCACATCTCGGGGGTGGAGAACACCCAAGCGGATTGGCTCAGTCGTACCACGATAGACAGCGCGGAATGGAGGTTACATCCTGCACTGTTTCACCAGCTGTGCCATCGGTTTGCCACTCTGACAGTCGATCTGTTCGCCACCCGATTGAATGCCCAGCTCCCTCGCTTCTTCTCCCGTTACAACACTCCGGAAGCGGAGGGCACGGATCCCCTACGAGGTCCGTGGCCGAGGGAGCTGCTGTACGCCTTCCCGCCTCTGCCTCTCCTTCCCCAATTGATTCACAGGATCATCGTGGAACGGGCCGAGGTTCTCCTCGTCGCTCCCCACTGGCCGAGAAGATCATGGTACGCAGACCTGGTCAGTCTCTCCATCTCCGCCCCGTGGCGCATCCCTCCGGATCAGATCACCCTCAGCAAGGGGGCCATCCTCCATCCGGATCCCGAATGGTTCCAGTTAACCGTTTGGCACTTGAGAGGGATCTCCTAAGAAAGGAAGGGCTGTCGGAGGAGGTCATTTGTACCATCCAGGCCTCCAGGCGTCCTTCAACAACCAGGATTTACGACTCCACCTGGTCTACCTTTGCGCATTGGTGCTCCCGTCAACGGCTCGACCCTGTCCTTGCCCCGGTCCCACGAGTCCTGGACTTCTTGCAGGAGGGCCTCTCCAAGGGCCTGGCTCCCAGCACTCTTCGACGCCAGGTGGCCGCCTTGTCGACCGTCTGGTCTGGTCACAGGCTTAGCTGGTCACAAGCTTAGCAGACTGCCCAGGATTCGGGGTTTCCTTAAGGGAGCTACCAACCTGCGTCCCCTGCCGGTCCATCGCTACCCCTCGTGGCAGCTGTCGGTGGTGCTGCAAGCCCTTACGAAACCTCCGTTTGAACCGTTCATCACAACTTCTCTCAAACACCTCACTCTCAAAGTTGCCTTTCTCATTGCAGTCACTTCGGCGCGCAGAATTTTCGAGTTGGCAGCCCTTTCCGTCCGGGAGGATCTTTGTGTTATCCACCCAGATCGAGTGGTTCTACGCTTGGACCCAGCCTTTATCCCTAAAGTGAATATGTTGTTTCACAGGTCACAGGAGGTGGTGTTGCCAGACTTCTGTCCCCATCCCAAACATCCCCGCGAACAGGCCTGGGACACGCTGGATGTGCAACGGGCCTTACGCATCTATATCAGGAGGTCGGCTGACTTTCGCAAATCCGAAGCCCTTCTGATCTCCTTCCAACCGGGATCCTTGGGGAAAAAGGTGTCCTCCTCTACGATCGGCCAGTGGCTTCGTGCCGCCATTTCTGCCGCCTATGAATCCCAGTCTCGGACCGTTCCCAGGCATATCACCGCTCATTCGACAAGGAGCGCAGTTACATCTGCCACCTGGGCTACCCAGGCCTCCATAGACAACATCTGTAGGGCGGCCACGTGGTCCTCACCCCCTTTGTCAAGAATTACAAACTGGACACTTACGCCTCGGCTGAGGCTTCTTTTGGCCGAAGGGTTCTCCAGGGGGTGGTTTCTTCCACCGGTTCCCTGGACAGTTAATTTCACCCGCCCTCGTGCCATGTACCTTGGTATGTCCCATCGCTTTGGACTCTCAAAGCGGTGTGCTGGAAAATGGCCATTGGATTACCTGAAGGGTCCTTTTCAGCACACCGCGACGAGAGTCCAAATCCTCCCAGGTGGTTTTCGTTTTTTGGGGTCTTGTATACCCTTGTTGTTGTTGGTTTTTTCTTTGCTGTGTTAACTGTTCTGTTTAGACGGTTTTTCCGGCTTCATAGTCAAGTCCTTCGTTGAGATACTGGAAGGCACGTGCACCAAGGGAGGCGTGGCCAGGAAAGAAAAAAAGTTCCTCAGTTCCCTAGGCAACCAGACTGAAATAACTCATCGCTTTGGACTCTCGTCGCGGTGTGCTGAAAGGACCTTTCAGGTAATCCAATGGCCATTCTCTGGCTTATGAAGCAAAGGGTAAGACCCCTCCTAAGGGTATCATGGCACATTCGAATTGTAGTGCAGCTACGACGGCTACATGGGCTACTAGAGCTCCATTTGAGGACATTTGCAGGGCTGCATCATGGGCCAGTCCTACTTCCTTTATTAGGCACTACAAGCTAGATGCATATACCTTGGCTGAGGCAGCCTTTGGGCATGGGGTACTTCAGGTGGCTTCTTCCTCTACCACCACGGACAAGTAATTCTCCCTCCCTAGGACTTAAGCTTTGGTACGTCCCACTGGTGATGCCTCCCGCTCTTCATCATTGAGAGCAATCATTGGTACTTACCCGAACGACGCTTCTGATGATGAAGATGGGAGACGTCACCTCCCTCCCTATGTAGTTAGCGGCAGGGCTGGGGGTTCCTTTCCTTGTTGTGACTTTGATTCGCAGCTCCGGTTCCAATCATCTTCGAGGGAATGGGAGAAAGAGGAGCAGGCGTGCCCTAAATGTTTCCTCTCAGTCTATGGACCAATTGGCAGTGAGAATATCCCACTGGTGATGCCTCCCGTCTTCATCATCGAGAGCAATCGTTGGTACTTACCCGAACGAGGCTTCTGATGATGAAGATGGGAGACGTCACCTCCCTCCCTATGTAGTTAGCGGCGGGGCTGGAGGTTCCTTTCCTTGTTGTGACTTTGATTCGCAGCTCCGGTTCCAATCGTCTTCGAGGGAATGGGAGAAAGAGGAGCAGGCGTGCCCTAAATGTTTCCTCTCAGTCTATGGACCAATTGGCAGTGAGAATATCCCACTGGTGATGCCTCCCATCTTCATCATCAGAAGCGTCATTCAGGTAAGTACCAACGATCGTTCCAGAAACGGGGGATGAGATAAGAGGCAGCGCATCCTGGAACTGGATGGGAGACTGAGGAAGAGTGCGCTTCAAGGTGTTGACTACCATCTTTAAATCGCTCCATGGCTCGGGGCCTAGCTATATACGAGACCGCCTCCTGCCCCATACATCCCTTCGTCTGGTCCGCTCCCACAGAGCGGGCCTTCTCCGGGTGCCGTCGGCTGGGCAATGCCAGCTGGCGACACCCAGGGGAAGAGCCTTCTCTGTGGCGGGCCTGGCCCTCTGGAACAACCTACCCCCCGACCTTCGCACTACCTCGGACCTCCGCCTCTTCCGCCAACGTCTTAAGACGTACTTATTCCAACAAGCCGGCCTAGGATAGCCCCCCGCTTCTGACTTTTTAAATATAAATTATAATTCGGCAAGATTTTAACAATGGATTTTAGCACGGGTGTAATTAATTTAATATATTTTAATTGATATATTTTGTATTTTATGGTTTTATTTAATGCCTGTGCGCCGCCCTGGGTCGTAACAAGGAGAAGGGCAGGGTATAAATTTGATAAAATAAATAAAATAAAGAGAGGTGGATAGCCTCTTCCTTCAATCTGCCAGAGTGTATCCATTAGGGAAAGAGTAGAAAAGGTTTAGCTATTAACAGTGATGAAAATGAGTCAAAAGTCTTCATATAATTCAAATTCAATTAAAGCAATGTTCATGAATTGAGTGCCCTCCAAATGTGTAGAGCAGCTCCTGCAGTTCTTTGGTCAACACAGCATTGCTAGGAATTCAGCATCTATCTATATTTGAAGGGTAAGTTGTTTGACAAAGGTAAGCAAAAGCAACTTCAGAAAGGTAATTTTTTGTCTTTTGATGTTCTACCAGTTGGCCTTCAAATATTAATTTGCAAAAGTGTCTCTGGAGATTTACTTTCCTCAAGTAATTTTCACATATCATCACCAATCCAGACCGATTCCAGTTGAAATTGTTGCAAAAAATGCATTTTCCACATAGTTTTCTTGGGAGTGGAGATGGAAATTCCGTCTTTCGGAATTTATATTTTCTAGTCTTGCAAACACCCCTGTCCAAGAACTTTCTACCTGAACTTAGAGTTATGGATTTCAAACAATTAAGTTAAGGAACATGGAACATAACATTCTCTGTTGAATGTGACCAATAAATGTATAGAATCCAAGGTTCATATTTTTTCTCTCAAATATTCCCTGATGTGAGGGTCAGGGTTGTGAAAAATCTGAATGGAGCAAAATACAATATCCTCAATAAAAATCTGCTCTACAGTGGTCAGGACCTCAGGCAGGACAAAGGTTTGCTTTCCAATATGATAATACTAAGCACACAGCCAAGACAATGCAGGAGTGGCTTAGGAACAACACTGTGAATGTCCTGGCGAACATTTTTTGGCTCATGTGCCATAAGCGGGGGAATTGCAGAGGGGTCATGTGTGGGTGTGCAATGTGCGACCCGCCAGGACACATGCATGCCTAACAGGCATGACCCACATTTTTTGCATGCTTTTTTCGTCCTCTGCAGGCTGCAGAGGCTTTATAGGAGCCCGGGGAGGGCAAAAACAGCCCCCCGGAGGCCCTCTAGAGGCTTCAGGAGCTTCCCCGAAGCCTCCGGAGTGCAAAAAAAGGTCCTACGGACAAACCAGAAGTTCAGGAATGGACTTCCGATTTGCTCGTAGGCTCGTTTTTAGTCCTCCGGAGCCTTCAGGGAAGCCTGAAGGTCTCGGAAGTCCCTGAAGGGCTTAAACCGGCCCTACAGGCAAACTGGAAGTCTGTTCCTGAACTTCCGGTTTGCTTGTACGGCCATTTTCTTTGCACTCCGGAGGCTTCAGAGAAGCTCCTGAAGCCTCGATGGGGGGGGGCAGTTTTCGCTCTCCCCAGGCTCCTATAAAGCTTCTGGAGTCTAGGGAGGATGAAAAATGGCTTTTAAAAAGGCTGAATTCAGCTGGCCAGTGTGCATGTGCGCTGGCCAGCTGACAGGGCAATGCCTTGCATGCCCTGATAAATGGCTCTGTGTGCCACTTGTGGCACGTGTGCCTTAGGTTCACCATCCCAGTCCTAGAGTGTCCCAGCCAGAGTCCTGACTATCCACCCTCATGTCCTCATTATTTCTTTGTAGCTAGAAACCTAGCTGTGGTAAATTTCCAAAAGTAGTTTTTTCAACCTTAGCTCCCACACAACAGGCAAACAGCCCAGAGCAGGAAAACCTCTCCCTCCCTCGAAACTAGAGGAGAGGAAGACGGCCAGCTATATCAGGCACAAGCATACAGAGGCTGACAGGAGGAGGGAAGGGCACTGCTGATTGAACCGCCCCAGTTCAGAGGAAAATTTGATGGGGACTCAGACCAGTTAGCCCTATTCCTTGACTCAGCTGAGGTGCACCTGGAATGCTATGGACACCTCTATTCATCCCCCAGAGCCATAGTGAATGCTATTGCAGAGGGACTGGGGGGAGAAGTAAGGGAATGGCTAGCAGCCCTTCACAAGAGGAGAGCCCCCCAACTGCAAGATGTAGAGGATTTCCTACAACTGCTAGAGGCCAGATTTGAGGGGGTGGAGGAGGACCTGTATATGGAAGATGAGCTCAGCGACCTAAAGCAGAGGGGCCACCCCATTAAAGAACACATCCACGAGATCGTTTCCAGCTTCGGACACGGACGGATGTGGATTCTCACGTCCGCCGCTGTGTTGCCTCAGCTGCGCCCTTGGGCGCGGGGGGGGAGGTTTAAATTCCCCCCTTTGCACGGGCGGCTTGCGGTGGGGGCCCCCATCTCGACGGCAGTCAGGGGGGCTGACCCCGCTTCGCCTTAGGGGCTGGGGAACTTTCGCGGGGGGAGCTTCCCCTTCGCTGAAGACGCTGGAACATGGAGGATGTTAGAAAGAGCTGAAACTCCGGGGCTGTATGGCTGCGCCGAGGCTCCGGATTAAAAAATAATGGTATGTGCCTTATTTGGACTTTTTTTACATTCAATTTGATGGAAAGAGAAGATAGGGGGGAGTTGGAAACAACCCCCCTGGAAATAAAGCGGCATTGGATACGAGTCCCGCGCTGCGGAGAGAGTGAAAGTGGCTTCCGTCGGATTTATTGAAAAAGGAAGTCTCTTGTTAACCAAGGGATTTGCTGTTAAACAATGTATCCTGAGCCTTGCTACATTTTAAATTGACTGTTTGTACTTTTGTTTTATCCACCCTGCCGGCAAGGCGGAAAGATGGCGTTCTCTTTGTTCTCAGGATGGAACTTTTTCTTTTTGAAAATAAGCATTCCTCTATTTCAACAAAACTAAACTAATTTCAAACTATATAAGAAAAGGACCTGCTCTGGTGTCTTTTGGTGTTCTCTCCTTTTGTGAAACTTTCTGCTTTGTTTGGAATTTTTTTTCTTTTTTCCCCCTTTTTCTCTCTGGACGTTGTAAACTCAATTTGAACTCCAGCTGCTTTTGTCTCGGACTTCACAGACTGCCCGCCCAACAGCGCCATCTTTTCTTCCCTTCTTCTCTACGCATTAACACCTAAAACTTTAATTATGGCATCGAGGAAACCTCCATCTGGGAAACCAAGCTCTGCTCCAGCATCTACAAAACCCAGTCCATCCTCACAACCAAAGATTTCAGCTTTGTTACAGAAGGAAGTAGAAGCAGAGGTTCCTAAGATACCAAGCCCTCAGCCATTAAATGTAGAGGAGATCTTTCAAAGGATAATGAATGAAATGCAACAAATCCGGAAAGAGAATTTAAGCACAAGACTGGAATTATTGGAGGCGCAAAGAGAAATAACAAATAATAAACAAAAAATTGTGGGGCTGGAAGGGGGGGCGGTTGAGATGAAGGAAGAGATAAAAGACTTTAAGAAAGAACTTACAGATATTACTGGTCAAATGTCTAAAATTGATTTTGAACGCATGTTCTTTCTTTTTAAGATTTCAGAATGTTCCAGAATTACCGAATGAGAATCTGAGAGAGCTCATGGCTACTATGTTAGCGGATTATATTAAGAAAGATAAGGAATTTATTTGGGGGGACATTGGTTTGATTTATAGAATTAATTCAGCATTTGCCAGAATAAATGAGGTACCCAGAGAGATACATATTAAATTTATAAGAAGGTCAACAAGAGAAGAGATACTGAGAGTGCAAAGAGGGGGCCCTTTGATGTATCAGCAAAACGAGGTGGCCATATTGAAGCAGATCCCAAAGAAAATAAGAGATATAAGAAGGAATTATTCCTTCTTCTTTTTTTAAATTTTTTTTTAATTGCAAAAGTTTAATTCAGACAAGTTTTCCCCCCTTTTACCCCCCCGACATATAATATAAAATCACATACAAAAAGTATACCCCTCATCTCCCCCCGTCTTAAAATAAAGTTCTCATTCAAATATTGAGTATTATACCCCCGACCAACATGATATAAATTTAGTGTAAAATACATCAATCTCTCCCTGACACCCTCTTCTAAGTTAATTCAGCATATATACATCATAACATAACCATATCCCATTATACCCATCTCTATATTGCTTATCCACTTATATTTCCCCACCCTCCACCCTAACCCACCCCCACCTCCCAGTCAATCCCACCCCCCCTGAGTTCCGTTGTACACCACTTTAAACATTCCAAACATCCCAGATATTGTTTAATCTATTCACCTATCAATCCAAACATTCCTACCTAAAGGCTACATGGTATTTCCCAGTCTGATATTTATTCTGTATATAATTAATCCATTTTGCCCATTCCTGTGTGTAGCTCTCCTGCTTCTGGTCTTTTAGGAAAGCTGAAAGTTTTGCCATTTCCGCAAACCCCGCCACTTTTTGAATCCATTGAGCAATTGTCGGTACAAAATCTTTCTTCCAATGTTGAGCAATCAACAACCTAGCTGCTGTAACCATATACAAAAACAATTTTGTTTCCCCTTTACGAAAATCCTTAGTTATGCCCAATAGAAACATTTGCGGGGTAAATTCTAATCTTTTCTTAAATACGTTTTGCATAACCCACCATATTTTTATCCAAAAAGCTTTGACCTTATTGCAAGTCCACCATACATGGAAGAAAGTAGCATCTAAACACCCGCATCTCCAGCATTTAGGTTGAAAATTAGGATACATACATGATAATTTCTTAGGATCCAAATACCATCTATAAAACATTTTATAAAAATTCTCCCTTAAACTTTGTGACTGTGTAAATTTAATATTTTGAACCCATATTTTTTCCCACGTATCCAACATAACGGGTTCATCAAAATTCTGAGCCCATTTAATCATACAATCCTTGACCAACTCACTTTCTGAATCCCTTTCTAACAGTACATTATATATTCTTTTAACATGTTTTGGGCCAGTCTCTTTTATCTGCTTGATCAACTCCACTTCTTTATCCATAAAACCAATCCTGCGATCTTCTTTCCATCTCTTCTGTAACTGTGTGTAGTGTAACCAATTTAAAGTAATTCCTGCCTCCAACAGTTGTCCCAAAGTTTTCATCTGCCATTCGCCCCTGTCAAAAGTAAGCACATCTTTATATAAACACCCCCCGAGTGACTTAGTATTTGTAATCCACATGGTGTCTGCAAGATCCAACCAAAGCGGTATTTTATAATCCCAATTAGGCCGGTGCTTCCTCCAAATTCTCATCAGGGCACTTCGGAGAGCATGGTTGTTAAATACTTTATCCACCTTTTCTTCATAAAACAGATATGCATGCCAACCCAACACAAGATCATGACCTTCTATATTCAATAATTCAGATTTTGTTTTCCCAAACCAATCTGCCACACACGTCAATGCCGCCGCTTCATAATACAATCGAAGGTTTGGGAGTCTAAGTCCACCTCTTTCACGAGTATCTTGCATAATCTTCATCTTTACTCTCGGCTTTTTCTCCTTCCAAACAAATTTATTTAATGTTGCTTGCCATTCTGACAAGATTTTATCTGATTTAAGCACCGGTATCATCTGAAATAAAAAAATGAATCTAGGTAGAATATTCATTTTAATTGCTGAAATCCTTCCAAGCAGAGATAGTTGTAGCTTATTCCAAGCTTGAAGATCCTTCTGTATCTGTTGCCACAACACTTCATAATTATTTGAAAAGAGTTTTGTATTTATTTCTGCAATTTGTAATCCTAAATATTTAACTTTAGAAACTGTTTCAAAACCTGCCAAGCTTTCAAGTGACTTCCTCTGAGTCTCTGACATATTTTTAACCATCATTTTCGTTTTGCCTTGATTCAGTTTAAACCCAGACACCATGCCAAATTCTGCTATGATGTTTTTCATCTGGATTACTGAGTTCATAGGATGTGAGAGGGTAACAACCAGATCATCGGCAAATGCCCTAGTTCTGTATTCTTTTTGCCTAATAATTATACCACTTAAAGAGTTAGAATCCCTAATTGTATTCAACAAGACTTCCAGGGTTAAAATAAATAACAATGGAGATAGTGGGCACCCTTGCCTTGTACCTTTTTGTATTTCAAAAGTTGCAGTCAAACTTCCATTAATAATAAGTTGCGCATATTGCTGCTGATAAATTGCACCAATCGCTTGTCTCAATCGTGGTCCCATATCCATCTTTTCCAAAGTCTTGGTTAGAAAGTTCCAGTTCACTCGATCGAAGGCCTTCTCCGCGTCCAAAAAAACCAGCACTGCCGAGATCTGCTTATTCTTATCAAGATAGTCAATCAAATCTATAATTTGTCTTACATTCTCCTTCATGTGTCTCCCTTCAATAAATCCTGCTTGGTCATCATGAATAACCTCTTGGATAACTGGCATCAATCTGTTGGCAAGTACTTTAGCATATATTTTATAATCTGTGTTTAGAAGAGATATCGGTCTGTAATCCTCTGGTTTCATAGGGCCATCTTTGTCCTTAGGTATCAATGATATAAAAGCCGCTTCCCATGAGGAAGGTATTTTACCTCCTTGTTGTATATTACAAAATAACTCTGTAAGATATTCCATCATTTCCAATTGTAAAGTTTTATAGTAGACTGCCGTCAATCCATCAGTCCCTGGAGCCTTGGCTAATTTAAGTTGATTTATAGCTAAAGCAATCTCCTCTGCAGTTATCAAGCGTTCCAGATTTGCCTTTTGGAGCACATTTATTTTGGTAACCCTTTTTCCTTCCAAAAGGTCATCTATTGAATTATTCTGTATATTATCCTGTAGATATAACTTGGTGTAATAATCCACAAATGATTTTTTAATCGCGTCCTGTTGATATACCATTTTCCCTCCATATTCAATTCTGTCAATAATTCTATTATTCGTATTTTTTCTCAAGGTGTAGGCCAACCACCTACCAGGTTTATTCGCATTAGCAAAGGTGTTATGTTTAGCAAATTGTAAGTTGGTTGCTGTTTGTTCTGATATAAGCATTTGAAATTGATCTTTCAACAGCTTTATCGCCATTTGGAGTGAAACATCTTCTGGATTTACTATAAGTAACTGCTCCTTGTTTTTAATTTCGTTTTCCAATTCCGTTCTTTTTTTCTGCCTACTTTGTTTATGTTTAAAATTCATATGTATCAAAAAACCCCGCATATAAGCTTTACTCGCATCCCATACTATTTCAATAGGGGTACCTTTATTCATATTAAAACTAAAAAATTCCTTCATATGTTTTTTAAGTTCTTCAATATTTTTTTCATATCTAAATAAATTTTCATTTACTCTCCATGACCTTCTTAACTAAAAAAATATTTAAAAAGGAGGTGTGGTTCAAGTGGTTGATGCCTGAAGGGATGCTGGTATTCTGGGAGGGAGGAAGAGTTAGAATCAAAACAGTTGAAGAGGCGCATAATTTTCTTAAAAAATACTCCTCAATCCTGGATGACGAGATGGGAACGGGAGGGGCCACGGGTCCGCCTGCCGGTGGGGGGGAGGAGGAAGAGACTATAGCAAAGAGGCTCAGATCGCAAAAATAATTTGTTATATTTCTTTATGATGGTAATTCCTGTACGGATGTCAATATCAAAGTAACTGAATGTATAAAATAATATGAAAATTTATGATTTTAAAATGTATGTACCCCTTCCCTTTAATAATTTTTTCTAATTGAATATGTATGAAGACTCGGAGGTGGTCATCAAACCCGTTGTGGATGCTCCAAATATTATCAACTACCTTACCTACCCCTTTCCTAATATAAATTGTTAAAACCAATAAATCTTTTTACAAACCAAAGAACACATCCACGAATTTAGGAGAGTCATTGGAAGGCTACCCCCTTTACCAGAGTGTCTGTTAGTGTATTTTTTCAGAAAAAGTCTGGACCAGCAGATTGCCCAGGTAACTGCATATTGCGACATCCCAAATCAACTGTCTGAGTGGTTCCGAGTAGCAATGAGAGTCGACAATGGGCTGCTCACCAACGACATGAGAAAGCAACCAAGGGCAAAAGAGAGAGGTCAACCTGACCTGAGACCGCCCCGCCAGCAGGGAACAACAGCACCACCCCGGGCCCTGAGACCAGCCCTCCCTCAAGGTTCCCTGAAATGCTATATATGTGGGGGAATGGGCCATATGGCAGCTGCATGCCCAACCTCAGACCCAATCCAAGGTCAGACCCACTGCCCAGAACACAATCAGAACGAGGCCCTAAATGAACCACCAACACGTCCGGGAAAGCCCTCCAAACTGCAGAGGCCCCTTCCTCCTCAAGCAAAAGTGGTGGAATCTCAAGCAACAACAACCAGTCATCCGAATTATATGACAGCGAAGATAAGAGAGAAAATGACCCAATGGTGAGTGAATCAATTTACCCTTTCCTTTTTCCAATACGCCTCACAGCCCCAAAAACAGGAAACCAGGGGGATTTTCAAGCGCTAGTAGACTCAGGCTGCACAAGATGCTTGATCAACCTAACCACAGTCCTGAAACTGGGGATCAGAGCAAAAAGACTGGCCCACCCGATCCGGTTCGAACAGGTCGACAGGTCCCTAATGGGAGGAGCCTATGTCACCCACCTAACTGAACCAGTGAGACTAGAATTGGCAGATCACTGGGAAGTAATTCGATTCCTAATAGCCCCCAAGATGACAGACACAGTCATACTGGGACTTTCCTGGCTAGACAAATGGGGACAAACCATCTGGTGGCAAGGGGGTACCTACAGACTTAGGATATCACCTGGCCCTCAACCCCTCCCTCACGAGCAAGCAGAAGTGCCACCCACATTAGAAACCCCCCAAGAGAGCCCACGAGAACAACTGGCAACCACATCTGACAAAACCCCAGAGGCTGAACTGATTCCAATGGAATACCAGGACCTCACAGAAGTGTTCAGTGAGACAGAATGTGACATTCTACCCCCCCCCCCGGTGAGACAGATTGTGCCATTGAAATCATCCCTGGGGCAAAACTACCCAAACCCAAGCTGTATGCCATGACGCCTCGAGAAATGCAAGAAATGCGCAAATACATAGACAAAAACCTAGCACGAGGGTTCATCGAGCCAGCCAAACCACAGATTGCGGCGCCAGTCCTCTTCAAAGACAAAAAAGATGGAACAATGTGTCTGGTTGTGGATTTTCGAGGGATAAATGCCGTGTGTGTACACAACCTATACCCGCTCACCCTCATGAAAGATATGCTATCTCACTTGGCCAAGGGAAAAGTCTTCACCAAATTAGACCTCAGAGAGGCATACTACCGAATACGGATCAGGGAAGGAGATGAGTGGAAAACAGCGTTCAACTGCCCTTTAGGGAGCTTCCAATTCAAAGTGATGTCTTTTTGACTACAGGGAGCCCCAGCAGTATTCATGCAGTTAATAAACAAGGTGCTGCATGAGCACCTCTACAATGGGGTCCTCTACCTAGATGACATCCTTATTTACACTGAGACCGTCGATGACCACATACCCCTGGTCCGCCAAGTACTGGAAAAACTTCTGGCAGCCAACCTGTATGTCAAGCTATCAAAATGTGAATTCCACCGTGAGCAACTAGACTACCTAGGCTACCGAGTGTCAAATGAAGGAATAGAGATGGACACAGCCAAACTGCAAGCTGTCCTAAGCTGGCAACCCCCTCGCACCCGCAGACAGCTACAAAGCTTCCTAGGGTTCGCAAACTTCTACAGGCAATTCATCCCCTCCTTTGCGAAGATTGCTAAACCCCTGACAGACCTCCTGAAGACAGGGAGCCCAAAAACGAAACCTCTTCCGGGACAACCCCTACAGTGGAGCCTAACCTGCCAAAAGGCATTCGAAACACTGAAAGAAATGTTTGCAAAGGAGCTGGTACTGAAGCATCCTGACCCCGAGGAACCATTTGTGATCCAGGCAAATTGATTGATTGATTGATTGATTGATTGATTTGATTTATATACCGTTCCTATCTCCATCGAGATGGACTCAGGGCGGTGCACAGGAAATTAAAAATCACCAGCAAAAATAATAGATACAGTGACAATATTTAAAATGAATTAAATTAAATAACCTGTGCTAAAAATTCCCATTAATAAATTCTAGAATCCGTTTACAAATTTGCTAAAATTAAATCGCATCTGAGCTCTAAGCTCTAGGCTAGACTGGCTTGGTGGAAAAGGTATGTGTTAAGTGAGCGGCGAAAGAGGGGAAGGTCCGTGATAGTGCGAAGTTCGGGGGGTAGGTCGTTCCAGAGGGCTGGCCCTGCCACAGAGAAGGCCCTTCCCCTCGGCACCGCTAGCTTGTTTTATTTTTATTTATTTTATTTTATTAAATTTATATCCCGCCCTTCTCCAAGAGGACCCAGGACGGCACACAGGAAATTAAAATACATACAAAAAACACAATACAAAATTTAAAAACCTATTAGATCCCCATCCTGCGCTAAAACCAATTAAAATCCCCAAATTAAAACAATCTATGGCTAGTCCCAGCGGAGGCTATGATAGGCCCGCTTGATGGAAGATGTGTGTTTTTAAACACTGGCGGAATAGGCGGAGGTCGGTGATGGTACGAAGTTCTGGGGGTAGGTCGTTCCACAGGGCAGGGCCCGCCACAGAGAAGGCCCTTCCCCTGGGTGTCGCCAGTCGGTATTGTCCGGCCGAAGGCACCCTGAGAAGCCCCTCTCTGTGGGAGCGGAGCGGTCTAAGAGATGTATGGGGCAGGAGACGGTCTCGCATATAACTAGGTCCCGAGCCATGGAGCGCTTTGAAGATGGTCGTCAAAACCTTGAAGCGCACCCGAAAGACCACAGGAAGCCAGTGCAGCTCACGCAGGATCGGTGTTATATGGGAGTGCCTATCATGGCCATCACATGGTCGTCTAAGGACAGCCGTGAGTCCAGGAGGATGCCTAGGTTTCAAGCCCTTTCCACGGGGGCCAGTGACTCGCCCCCGATGACCAGCGATGGAATCAGCTGGTTATTCTGGGACGCTAGAAACCACAGCCACTTGGTCTTAGACGGGTTGAGCTGAAGTTTGTTACTTCCCATCCAGATCCGCACGGCTTCCAGACACCGGGACATCACTTCAACGGCATCATTGGGGTGGTTGGGGTAGATATGTACAGCTGAGTATCATCAGCATACAGATGGTACTCTAGCCCACAACCACGGATGATCTCACCCAGCGGCTTCATATAGGTGTTGAACAGGAGGGGCGAGAGGACCGACCCCTGAGGCACCCCACACGTTAGGGGCCTCGACGTCGACCTTTGCCCCCCTGTCAACATGAATTGCGACCGACCGGAGAGGTAGGAGGAGAACCACCGTAATACAGTGCCCCCAAATCCCAACCTCCCCAGTCGATGCAATAGGATAGCATGGTCGATGTTATCAAAAGCCGCTGAGAAGTCTAACAGGACCAAGATAGAGGAGTAACCTCTATCTTGGGCCCTCCAGAGATCATCCACCAATGCGACCAATGCCGTCTCGGTACTATGCCCGGGCCGGAAGCCGGACTGGCGCGGGTCAAGATAATCAGTTTCCTCCAGGTGACGAGGGAACTGCTGTGCCACCAGACTCTCAACAACCTTTGCAAGAAAGTGAAGGTTGGAGACCGGACGATAATTAGTTAACAACACTGGGTCCAGGGAAGGCTTCTTGAGGAAGGGCCTCACCATCGCCTCTTTCAAGGCCATCGGCAAGAACCCCTCACTCAAGGAAGCGTTCACTACTTACTAGAGCCAGCCACATGTAACCTCCCAGGAGGCCAATACCAGCCAGGAGGGACACGGGTCCAATAAACAAGTGGTGGCATTCAGCCACCTCGGCAACCTGTCCATGTCTTCGGAGGTAACAAAGTCGAACTCGTCCCATAAAACAGTCTCAAGACCTGCCTCGGACGGTCCGCCCAGATCTATCTCATTGGAGACCAGTTCGTTCCGGATCCGAGTGATTTTATTCCTGCAGATAATCTCCAAATTCCTTTGCTCTGCCCTGCAAAGGAGCTTCCCGCGGCCCCTGCTGGAGAAGGGATAAGTGTGGCGAGGTATCTACATTTCGCCACTCTTATCGCCACTAGGTAGGTCCTTAAATGGGACCTAGCCCGTGTTCGGTCGGATTCGGAGCGAGTGGATCTCCAAATGCTCTCCAGGCATCTCTTGCGGCGCTTCATCACCCTTAGCTCCTCGGAGAACCAAGGGGCCAGGGTGGATTGGCGCCACGTGAGAGGCCGCAAGGGCACGACCCGGTCCAAGGCCCCCATGGCCACACTATTCCATGCAGCCACTAGGTCCTCAGTTGAGTCGTGGGTTAAGGCCACAGGTATAGGCCTAAGATCCATCTGGAACCTCTCTGGGTCCATCAGGCGCCTGGGGCGGAACCATCTTGGTATCTCTGGCTCCGCCTCCCCGCGGTAGGGTGTAGTGGTTGGGAAGTCAAGCTGAAGGAGAGAGTGATCTGACCATGACAGGGGTTCGATGACTCGGAGCATGCGCGAAGGAATGGCGGAGGAGCTTTGAGGCGATGGTGACCGGAGGCCCATTTGGCTCCGGAGGACGCGGCCGGCCCCTTTGGGGTGATCGGGAAGGGCCGGCCCAGCAAATTAAAGAACCAGCCGTCACACTGAGGCCTTTCCAACGCCGGTAAGTGTGACGGCTGAGACGGGAGGCGCGGGGGAGCGCTGAAGGGAGCGCCAAAAGTGAACGCCGGAGGCCCTGGCGGAGGCCGGGCGGAGGCCGGAGGCCCTGGTGAAGGGACAGCGGCGGCAGACAGAGCGCCGGAAGGCCGGCGGCCCTGGCAGAGGCCGGCGGAGGCCGGCGGCCCCGATGGAATGGCGGAGTGGCGGCGGAGAGCGCCCGAAGATCGGAGGCCCCGGCGGAGGCCGGTGTAGGCCGGAAGCCCCGGCGGAGCGGCGACGGAGAGCGCCAAAAGGCCGGAGGCCCCAGCGGAGCTCGGCGGAGGCCGGAGGCCCCGGCAGAGTGGCGGAGCGGCAGCGGAGCACTGGAGGGAGCGCCGGAATGCCGGAAAGCTGGAGGCGGAATGGTGGGGCGGCGGCGGAGCAGCGGCGGAGCTTCGCGGACCATCTCGATCCCAGCGGAGGCCCCCGTGGAGCAGCGAGGCTGGGTAGAGGCCTCCACAGGGGATGGCTGGTGAGGTTGGCGGCCGCAGAGAGATGGGAGGCGCGGCAGACCGATAGAGCGTCGGAGGCCCCGGCGGAGGCCTGTTGGAGTGGTGGAGGCCCTGTCGGAGGCCCTGGCGTGGAGTGGCGAGCCTGCAACGCGGTGAGGCCCTATGGAGGTCTGGCAGAACAGCAGAGGGAACCCTCCCCCCCAGGACTCCCCAGTAAAACATCTACGGGGAGGGGGGCGAGAGCGAAGCAAGGACAGCCAGAAGGAACAACAGTTCCAGCCACCCCATGGAAAGCCTCTACCCGAGGAAGAACTGATTGACTTTGATTACGATCTATTTTCCCTGTTTTGACTTGACTTGCACTTGTACTAGCACTTTATCTAGGCGTTTCCTCCCTTTAAAGCCAGCAATGGAGCTACGGGATGGTTTTTTATTCAAGGTCCGACCTCCTCTACCTGCGAGAGTCCCCCCTCTCACAGGTTTGGCCCCTTGGTTTATCTCGGGCCCACCTCAAGGATGGGTTAATTAATCCAGAGAGGTGGAAAAAAACGCAAGCTCGGGGTTTTTAATCAAATTTTTAATTACACTTTTAAGGGGTTCTGGGGTGGGGGGAGGGTTTATTCAGTCAGAGGGGGGTCAAGACATAGGGCCGGCCAGCGGAAGAAGGTTAAAGGAGGAGTCCACTAGGGCAGGGGGACTGGGGGTCGCCTCTGTTGAGGGCCGTCCCATTCGATTGGTCTTGGGGAGGGGCGGTGGCGGTTGGAGACAGGATGTCCATCGCAGGTTGGGGACGCGCGGTCGCTGGCTAAAAGCGGTCGCCTGCCCCAACCCCCTGTGCTCCACTCGTGGGCTAGGCGGTCAGGGACTACAGAGCCGGGGCCCTAGGCTGATGTTCTGTAATGCCAGGTCCGTGGTGAACAAAGCCCCCCTCATTAATGACCTTGTGTCAGAGGGGGACCCGGACCTGGTGGGAATCACGGAAACCTGGTTGGTTACCTCTCGTGGAAATGTGCCCACCAGGCTACCGTGCATTTCATCAGCCTAGGGCCCTAGGCAGGGGTGGTGGGTGGTGGTTATTGTTAAGGAAAGTCTGGAGCCGAGGGAGACCACTGTGCCTCAGACGACCGGCTGTGAGTCCCTCTTCGTGAAGTGGGGCCTAGGGAGGCAGTTGGGCTTGCTGATTGTATACCTGGCTCCCGGCTATGTAACAGCAGCCCTGCCCGAGCTACTCGAGGTGATCGCTGCGATGGCAGTGGAGACCCCCAGACTGTTAGTCATGGGGGACTTTAACCTGCCATCGACAGGCAAATCATCCGAGGCAGCTCGGGAGTTCATGCTTCCATGATGGCCATGGACCTGACCCAAGTAGTTCAGGGCCCCACTCACGAGAGAGGACACACGCTGGATCTGATTTTTGTCTCTGGTCAGTGGAGAAGTGATCTCGGAATTGGGGATTTAGTCATCTCACCCTTGTCATGGACAGATCACTTTCTCCTTCGGATAGACTTTCCAACCATCACACCCCACCGCGGGGAGGCGGAACCGGAGACACCGAGTTGGTTCCGCCCCAGGCGCCTGATGGACCCGGAAAGGTTCCAGAGGGAGCTTGGGCCAATACCTGTGTCCCTGCCCCACGACTCGACTGAGGACGTAGTGGCCGCATGGTATAGTGCGGCCACGGGGGCCTTGGACCGAGTCGCGCCCTTGCGGCCTCTCATGCGGCGTCGAGTCACCCAGGCCCCTTGGTTTACCGAGGAGCTTCAGGAGATGAAACGCCGCAAGAGACGCCTAGAGAGTAGGTGGAGATCTTCTCGATCCGAAGCTGACCGAACACTAGTGAGAGACTATATTAGGACTTACTTAGTGGCGCTAAGAGTGGCCAAACGTGAGTATTGTGCCACCCTTATCGCGTCCGCAGAAAACCGCCCTGCCGCCCTGTTTGGGGTGACCCGCTCCCTCCTTCATCTGAGGCCGCGGGAAGCCCCTTTGCAGGGTCGAGCAGAGGAATTTGGAGTTTTCCTGCAGGACAAAATCACTCAGATTCGGAATGAGTTGCCCTCCACTGAAAGTGACCCAGTCGAGGTGTCCGGTGCTGGTCTTGAGATCACACCTTGGGAGGAGTTTGACTTTGTCACTACTGAGGATATGGACAGGTTGCGGAGGAACCTTAGAGCCACCACATGTTTATTGGACCCGTGCCCCTCTTGGCTTGTACTGGCATCCTGGGAGGTGACACGAGGCTGGCTCCAGGATATTGTGAATTCATCTCTGAGTGAGGGGTTCTTGCCTACCGTCTTGAAAGAGGCGGTGGTGAGGCCCCTCCTCAAGAAGCCATCCCTGGACCCGGCTTTATTAGAGAACTATCGTCTCGTCTCCAACCTTCACTTTTTAGTGAAGGTTGTCGAGAGTGTGGTGGCTCAACAGTTCCCTCGACACCTGGAGGAAGTTGATTATCTAGACCCGCGCCAGTCCGGCTTCCGGCCCGGTCACAGTACCGAGACGGCGTTGGTCGCGTTGGTGGATGATCTCTGGAGGGCTCGGGATAGAGGTTGTTCCTCTATCCTGGTCCTGTTAGACCTCTCAGCGGCTTTTGATACCATCGACCATGGTATCCTATTGCACCGATTGGGGGGGTTGGGGCTGAGAGGCACCGTTTTACGGTGGTTCTCCTATCTCTCTGGTCGGTCGCAATGGGTGTTGGCAGGAGGGCAGAGGTCGGCCCCGAGGCCCCTCACATGTAGGGTTCCTCAGGGGTCGGTCCTCTCGCCACTTCTGTTCAACACCTACATGAAGCCGCTGGGCGAGATCATCTGTGGTTTTGGGGTGGAGTACCATCTGTACGCTGATGACACTCAGCTGTACATATCCACCCAAACCACCCCAACGATGCCGTCGAGGTGCTGTCCCGGTGTCTGGAACCCGTACGGGTCTGGATGGGTAGTAACAAACTCAAACTCAACCCGTCCAAGACCGAGTGGCTGTTGTTTCCGGCACCCCGGTTTAGCCAGATAAGTCCAACACTGGCCATTGGGGGCGAACATCTTGCCCCCGTGGAGAGGGCGCGCAACTTGGGCATCCTCCTGGATTCCCGGCTGTCCATGTGGCAGCCGTGTCCAGGGGGGCGTTCTATCAGGTTCGCCTGATACGCCAGTTGAGCCCCTTACTAGACCGGGGGGCCCTTCGCACAGTCACTCAAGCGCTCGTGACATCTCAGCTGGATTACTGTAACGCTCTCTACATGGGGCTCCCCTTGAGGTGCACTCGAAGGCTACAGTTAGTGCAGAATGCGGCCGCGCGGGTGGTTATGGGTGCCTCAAGGCAAGCCCACGTAACACCTCTCCTGCGCGAGCTGCACTGGCTGCCTGTGGCCTTTCGAGTGCGCTTCAAGGTGTTGACTACCATCTTTAAATCGCTCCATGGCTCGGGGCCTAGCTATATACGAGACCGCCTCCTGCCCCATACATCCCTTCGTCCGGTCCGCTCCCACAGAGTGGGCCTTCTCTGGGTGCCGTCGGCTGGGCAATGCCGGCTGGCAACACCAAGGGGAAGAGCCTTCTCTGTGGCGGGCCCGGCCCTCTGGAACGACCTACCCCCCGACCTTCGCACTACCTCGGACCTCCGCCTCTTCCGCCAACGTCTTAAGACGTACTTATTCCAACAAGCCGGCCTAGGATAGCCCCCCGCTTCTGACTTTTTAAAGATAAATTATAATTTGGTTACGGTTTTAATAATGGGTTTTAGCACGGGTGAATTAATTTAATATATTTTTAATTGATGTATATTGTATTTATGGTTTTATATAATGCCTGTGCACTGCCCTGGGTCCTAACAAGGAGAAGGGCGGGGTATAAATTTAATAAAATAAAATAAAAATAAAATAAATAATTCCCCTACTCCTAGATCACTCAATCACTGGCCAGAGGCAAAAATTAGGTCTAGTGTGTTTCCCCCTGCATGCGTGGGGCCATGAATTACTTGGGTCAGGTCCATGGCCGTCATGGAGGCCATGAACTCCCGCGCCACCTCGGATGTCTCGCCTACCGATGGCAGGTTGAAATCCCCCATGACTAAAAGTCTGGGGGTTTCAACCAACACCCCAGCGATCACCTCGAGGAGCTCGGGTAGGGCTGCTGATATGTAGCAGGGAGCCAGGTACACAACCAGAAGGCCCAACTGCCTCCCATGGCCCCATTTCACATACAGGGATTCACACCCGACTACCTGAGGCACAGTGGCCTCCTTTGGCTTAAGACCCTCCTTAACAATAACCACCACCACCCCACCCCTACCCTGGGCCCTAGGCCGATGGAGTGCCAGGTAACCTGGCGGGCACATTTCTATGAGGGGTACACCTCCCTCATGCCCCAACCAGGTTTCCGTGATACCCACCAGGTCTGGCTCCCCCTCCAAAACTAGATCATAAATGAGGGGGGGTTTGTTCACCACGGACCTGGCATTGTACAACATCAGTCTGGGGCCCAGGCTCTGATTCCCAACCTCCTAGGTTGTGGGACGAGCTCAGGGGGTCGGGGCGGGCGACCCGCTTGTAGACAGCGGGTACGTCCCCCCGACAGTTGACACAGTCCCCGGCTCCCGTCATACCTGCCCCTCCCCAAGACCGTCATGATGGAAAGGCCCTTGATGGGATCGACCCCCACCCCCCTCTCTAGGTCAGACCCTCTACCCACCATTTCGCTGCCATCGGCGGGTGTAGTAATCTGTCCGGTTGAACCAGAATAAATAAACCCACCCGCCGCCCTGGAACCCCTTAAAACCCGGGTTAAAAAACTAACTAAAAATCCCCGCAGCTTGCGTTTTGCCCACCTCTCTTGGCTAATAAGCCCATCCTTGAGGTGGGCCCTCGTTAACTCTGAGGGCCAAACCTGCGAGAGAGGGGACTCCCGCAGGGTGAGGAGAGTAGCCCTTGAATACATGGGAGATATGATAATAGTGCAGGAAGGAAGATTGAATCGAATTAGCCATGAGGGGAGAATTCCTTACAGATCTAATAAGGAGGGAGCAGGAGGACTTAGATAATATCAGTAATTCATAATTCCAGAGTTCGAAGGGATCGATAAATATAGGGAAATAAGATGGTAGTAGAGTCCTCAGGCAGGGGGTGGAATAGGGGCCCAGCAGTCAATAAGGGGAGAGTATATAGAGGTCTATATCCTAGAGACCACTAGGTCAGTAAGTCTGTCTGTTCTTAAGTCCAGCGGGGGGACGGACGGAGTAGGACGGCCTAGTCTAGATGGTATAAAAGGCCATGCGTAGGCTCAGAACATAAGCCCGGCCCCGCTGTTGGAAATGGCCTGATATCACAGTCTCCATCTTCATCCCATCGAAACCCCTGCATTGTAGATGACGGCCATTCTGCCATCCCAGTCGGATCGCTGTCACTATCTTCGCCTCACTTGGCCAGGTCTCTCACCCCTGGCCCGGCGGGACCATTCCATTTCACTGACGACTTCTCACCTCCTCTCCAAATTGCCGCCATCTGCTGCTGCTCCGGGGATGTGGAGAAACCGCAGCCATTAGGCTGAGGATCGAAATTCAGGCCGGGGCGCTGTTAGGCTGATGTTCAGGCCAGAGCGCTGTTCTGTGGTTGATGATTCAGGCTCCGTCTGCCTCCGATTGTCTGCTGCGTCTGCCTTTGCCTCTACTGCGATATGGCAGTAGGAGCGGTGCTACTCCAAAGAAACAACCAAGGAAATTTACAACCCTGCGCTTATACCTCCCGCAAGTTCACAGACACGGAGAGATGATGGGCCACATGGAAAAAGAAGGCTGTTGCAGTGAGATGGGCACTGCTAACCTGGAGACACCTGTTAGAAGGGAGCCAGAAACCATTTGAAGTCTGGACCGACCCAAAAATCTGGAAGCTCTCAGGACCACACGGAAACTATCACCCAAACAAGTCCGATGGGCTCAATATTTCAACCATTTCGACTTCGTACTAAAGCACATTCCAGGGCAGAGGAACTTTCTAGCTGACGCCCTCACCTGCATGCTTCAGAACAAATGCAAATGGGAGCATGTAGTGGACACCATTATTCCTTCTACTCAAAACAGCTGCCCAAGTAACCACCAGGCGGCAACACCGTGACTGGCGGGGCCAACCCGCAAGCGACCTAACCACAAGACTCAAAACTGAGCTGCTAGCAGACCCACAACCAACACATCTTGACGAAGAGAGATGACCTCGCCTGGAAGGGGACGAAACTCTCATTTTCCAGAATCCCTACACATCCTAGTTCTCCAGAGGAGCCACGATGCCAAATCGGCAGGCCATTTTGGGTTCCTAAAGACTTTACACTTAGCCCGGAGGCAATTCTGGTGGCCTGGCATGAAGAAAGATGTGGATAGTTACATGAAGAGTTGCACCATCTGCGCCACAATGAAAAGACGACCATGAAACCCCCATGGACTGCTGCAAACAGTGGCAGAACCAACGAGGCTATGGGAGGAGATTGCAATGGACTTTATAGTAGAGTTGCCAAAAAGTGGCGAAAACACAGTGATTTGGACTGTAATAGATATGTTCTCCAAGCAGGCACACTTCATACCCTGTAGCGGATTACCCTCGGCTCACAAGCTGGCTAAACTGTTTGTGAAGCATATCTACCGACTGCATGGAGTACCTCAAAGAATCATCTCAGACAGTTCACGGCTAAGTTTTGGAGGGAGTTCCTGCGGTCCATTGGTCATCTCAGGGTCTTAGTTTAGCCGTTCATCCAAGCATTAATGGGGCAGCAGAGAGACTGAACGCCATGATAGAGCAGTACCTGAGGTGCTACGTGAACTATCAGCAGTCTAATTGGGCAGATCTTTTATCTTTTGATGAGGTTGCATACAGGACTCACGCCATTCAAAGTAGTGAGTGGCATGGACTTTGTCCCAATTGTTTTATTGTTTTATTAAATTTCTATCCCGCACCTTCTCCTGTATAAGGACCCAGGGCGGTGCACAGGCAATTAAAAAAGAAAACATATATACAAATACATCAATTACTAAAACCCATATTAAACTAGTTACCCTGTGCTAAAAATATTATAAAATCCCTCGAATTAAAATTTACAGCTAATAAAAGTCCATATCGGGTGACTATGCTAGGCCGGCTTGTTGAAATAGATGCGTTTTAAGACGCTGGTGGAAAAGGCGGAGATCCGAGATAGTGCGGAGTTTGGGGGGAATGCCTGAGTATCCAAGAGACCCTCCCTCCTCAGTCAGCTTGACTGATTGGATGTCGATGTTGAAAGCAGCTTGGGAAAATGTCAAGAAAGCACTAGCTAAAGCGACACAAACCTACAAGAAAGAGGCAGATAAGCACCGGGCTCCGCAACGGCCGTTCCAGGTAGGAGAGAAGGTTTACCTCTCCACAAAATACTTGAGACTAACACTGCCTAGCAAAAAACTGGGGCCGAAATTTGTGGGGCCATTCCCCATAGTTAAGATCATCAATTCAGTCACAGTGATATTGAAATTACCTTGATTGCTGGGGAAGACACACCAATCATTTCATAGCAGGCTTTTGAAACCCGTGATCGGTTCCCCTCTGAGACCACTGCCCCAGGCACCCCCAGGCCCTATGGTCATAGGGGGCCAAACCCATTATGAAGTTCAACGAATTCTTGATTCAAGGTGGCACAGAAGGCAACTCCAATACCTAATCAAGTGGAAGGGTTACCCCTTATCGGAGGCATCGTGGGTGAAACAGAAACATCCAAGCTGATCGCCTTATAACAAAATTCCATGTGGAAAACCCAAGCAAGCCTGGTGGGGGGAATGCCTCCTTAGGTTATACACCTGTATTCAGAATGTTTTGTTTCCCATAGGTTGCTTTCGGGAAGTGAGGGGAACTGGATGTCAACGTTCCAGCGTTGCCATGGTGATTATCAGACTGCCCTAACGAAGTGAAAATTCTTGACATTCCTGTGGTCGGAAAAGGAATCTCAGGATGATCTGTGACTGCGCATTCGTAGATTTACTTTCGATTCTAATTGGGCAACATGATTTATGACAGGCAGAGGGGAGGGGACATAGGGGGGTAAAGTTTAGAAGCCATCAAATAACTTTCATTGTTGGCTACACAGAAGTTCAGCTAGGCGCTAACCCTAATAAATGGATGTTTCTTGAACTTTATCTTAAGGCTGTGAATTAATTGGGGTTTTCCCTTGGGAGCTTCACAAGTAAACTACTAGACACACACACACACACACACATACACACACACACATATATATATCTACACACTTGTGTGACAACACCCTGCTAAGCTCCAATTAAGGGAGGAAGCATACTGCTCTCCTTTTCTGCCTTTCGGCTCATCAGCAGAGACCATCTAGACAGAAAGCTATGAGTTCCGTTGTGTAATTTTTTTATATGTGTGTTATGTTTTGGAGCTGATCAATAAATAAGTCAGGGAGACTAGTATAGTTCTATTTTGAGCTTTTTAGCTCTCATTAGCTAGCCATACCCTTACTGGGATTTGAACCGGGCTGTATTACATAAGGCTCCTGCCTAGCATGTAATACAACCCCGGTTCAAATCCCACTAAGGGTATGGCTAGCTGATGAGAGCAAAAAAGTTCGAAATAGATCTATACTAGTCTCCCTGACTTATTTATTGATCAGCTCAAAAACATAACATATATATATGTGTGTGTGTGCGTATGTGTGTTACGTTTTTGAGCTGATCAATAAACAAGTCAGGGAGACTTAAAGCAGGGTGTTGTGGAACAATTATATATATGTGTGTGTGTGTGTTAGTCTTATGAGCTGATCAATAAATAAATCAGAGAGATTAGGATAGATCTATTTCGAGCTTTTTAGCTCTCATCAGCTAGTCATACTCTTACTGGGATTCAAAAAAGCTCGAAATAGATCTATCCTAGTCTCTCTGATTTATTTATTGATCAGCTCATAAAACTAACACACATACTAAAAAAATCACACAATGGAATTCATGGCTTTCTGTCTAGATGGTTTCTGGTGATGAGCCGAAAGGCAGAAAAGGAAACAGTATGTCTCCTCTCTTAATTGGGGCCCTAACAGGGTGTTGTGGAACATTTATAGATAAAACTAATATACATACATACCTGCATACATATATATATATATATATATATATATACACACACACACACACACACATACCGTGTTTCCTTGCAACTATGACATGTCCTGATAATACGACCATGCCATATTTTTCTGGTGGGCAAAAATATATGCCCTCCCCAAACCTAAGCCCCCCCCCAGACAACCCCTGCCTCCAGCCAGGCAGAGCGCCACTCACCAACCTAGCAATATCTTGAAGGCGCCAAGCTACAGGAGCCAGGGGGAGGGAGGCAAAGGCGCTCACATTGCTTGCTGCCTTTGGGATACCGCTAGGTTGGTGAGTGGCACTCTGCCCAGATGGAGCGGGAGGTTGCTGGGTGACCACGCTCATGAGCAGCTGCCCAGCAACCTCCCTTTCCAGCTGGACAGAGCACCACTCACCGACCCAGTAATATCCCAAAGGTGCTAAGCTGCGTGGCGCTCTGCCTGGCTGGAAAGGGAGGTTGCACGAGCACCTGTTCCACCCAGCTTGTGTGCCTCCCAGCCTCACCATGCCCAGCCCAGCTGTCCTTGCACAGCAGGGCACCACTGCTGCTGTGCTGCTGCTGCGGTGCTCCAAGCATAACCAGCTTTCAAACTCAGGAGATTCACTGCTGAGTCTTCCGCCAACAGCCGCTCTGGGACTACGGTCTATGGTTGTGGGCCAGCTGCCAGACAGATGCTCGTGCAGCCTCCCTTCCCAGCCGGGCAGAGTGCCATGTGGCTTCGCACCTTTGGGATAATACTAGGTCCATGAGTGGCGCTCTGCCTGGCTGGAAAGGGGGGTTGCCAGGCAGCTGCTCATGGTCACCTCATGGCTGCTGTGTTGCACTTCTGCGACAGTGTAATACAGCCATTTGCCCCTGAGGCTGTGCCCGGCTCTTCGGGCGCCCGCTCACAAGAGAGCAGCCACCCAGCAACCACAAACCAATAAGCCCCCCCCCCAATAAGACCAAGGCCATATTTCGTGTGTTAAAAAATATAAGACCTGTTTTATCTATAAGTATGTATATATGCATATGTGTATATGTGTATATATTTATCCCGATCCACTCATCCAGGCCGTTTCCGGGCCTTCCTAGGACTTCCCCAGCCTGTTGCAGTCCGAAATGGGAGTTCCTGGGCCTGATCCACTTCCCCACCCCATTTCCCATGGCTTTACTGTACTTACTTTTTGATGAGTGGCAGAAGAGGCTGAGCCACGTGGCAGAGAAGCCAAAGTCTTTTATTCAGAAGCCGGTGAAGCTGTAAGAATGTGAGAAATGCTTCTGAAGAGTGGCGATGTACTTATTGATTCGCCCTCTTTTTGATTCCATCAGTGAAATGCATGGCGCTGAGCGATGTTCAATGGTGTGGGTGCATAGTGCATTCTGAATGTTGCCTGTATTATGATCCACGGTGCGGTTTGCACTGCTGCTGGAGCAAAGAGGGCCCTGGTTGTCTCAAACATGTATGTGTCACAATGCTTCAGGAATATCGTCCTTTTCCTGCTGTCATAATGTTCCGTAAAATTGTTTGTTTCTATGAGATTTGAGATTTTATTTGATTTTTATACCGCGCCTATCTCCCCGAAGGGACTCAGGGCGGTGCACAGGAAATTAAAAAATGAAAATACAACACATACGCAAAAGCAGACACATAATAAATAAGACTACAAACTATAAAATCAGATTAAATTAAAGTGTCCTGTGCTAAAACATTCCCTAAAAATTACCCGCAAATTAAAATCAATTTAGACAATTTAAAATTCAGTCTGTGGAGGTGCTCTCAGAGGCTAGGCTAGGTGGGCTAGGTGAAAAAAGTAGGTCTTTAAACGCTGGCGGAAGAGGCGGAGGTCCGTGGTGGTCCGGAGTTCGGGGGGTAGGTCGTTCCAGAGGGCTGGGCCCACCACAGAGAAGGCCCTTCTCCTGGGGGTCGCCAAATAGCATTGCCCGGCAGACGGCACCCGGAGAAGTCCCTCTCTGTGTGAGCGAATCGGCCGAAGGGATGTATGGGGCAGGAGACGGTCATGCAAATAACTAGGCCCCGTGCCATGGAGCGTTTTAAAGATGGTAATCAGCACCTTGAAGCGCACCCGAAAAACCACAGGAAGCCAGTGTAGCTCACGAAGGAGAGGTGTTACATGGGAATGCCAAGAGGCTCCCAAAATCCCCCGCGCGGCTGCATTCTGCACCAGCTGTAGTCTTCGGGTGCACCTCAGGGGGAGCCCCATGTAGAGAGAATTGCAGTAGTCCAGACGGGACGTCACGAGTGCTTGAGTGACTGTGTGAAGGGCGTCCCAGTCAAGCAAGGTGCGCAACTGGCGTACCAGGCGAACCTGGTAAAAAGCCCCCCTGGCCACAGCCGTCACATGGTCCTCCATGGATAGCCGGGAGTCCAGGAGGGTGCCTAGGTTGCGGGCCCTTTCCACGGGGGCTAATAGTTCACCCCCGATGGCCACTGGCTGTACCAGGATGTCGGAAACCACAGCCACTCGGTCTTGGACGGGTTGAGTCAGAATTTGTTACTTCCCATCCAGGCCCGTACAGCCTCCAGACACCGGGACATCACTTCAACAGCATCGTTGGGGTGGTTTGGGGTAGATATGTACAGCTGCGTGTCATCAGCATACTGATGGTACTCTACCCCAAAACCACGGATGATCTCGCCCAGCGGCTTCATATAGGTGTTGAACAGGAGTGGCGAGAGGACTGACCCCTGAGGTACCCCGCACATGAGGGGCCTCGGAGTCGACCTCTGCCCCCCTGCCAACACGCATTGCATCCGACCGGAGAGGTAGGAAGAGAACCACCATAAGACGGTGCCTCTCACCCCCAACCCCTCCAGTCGGTGCAATAGGATACCATGGTCGATGGTATAAAAAGCCACTGACAGGTCTAATAGGACCAGGATAGAGGAATGGCCTCTATCTCGGGCCCTCCAGAGATCATCCACCAACGCGACCAATGCCGTCTCGGTGCCGTGCCCAGGTCGGAAGCTGGACTGGTACGGGTCCAGATAATCAATTTCCTCCAGGTGACGAGGGAACTGCTGTGCCACCACACTCTCTACAACCTTCGACAAAAAGTGAAGTTTGGAGACTGGACGATAATTTATTAACAATGCTGGGTCCAGGGAAGGCTTCTTGAGGAGGGGCCTCACCACCGCCTCTTTCAAGACGGTCATTCACAATTACGTGGAGCCAGTCTCGTGTAACCTCCCAGGATGCCAGTACAAACCAGGAGGGACACGGGTCCAATAAACGTGGTGGCCCTCAGTCGCCTCCGCAACCATATCATCGGAAGTAACAAAGTCAAACTCCTCCCATAATACTGTCTCAAGACCTGCCTCGGATAGTCCCTCTAGACTACTTTCCACAGGGGTCAGCTCGTTCTGGATCTGAGCGATTTTATCCTGCAGATACTCTCCAAATTCCTCTGCTCTGCCCTGCAAAGGGGCTTCCAGCAGCCTCTGTTGAAGGAGGGAGCGGGTCACCCTAAACAGGGCGGCAGGCCCGTTATCTGTGGATGCAATAAGAGCAGCACAATAATTGCGTTTGGCCACTCTTTTTGCCACTAGGTACGTCCTCAAATGGGATCTTACCTGTGTTCGATCGGATTCGGAGCGTGTGGATCTCCACTTGCTCTCTAGGCGTCTCTTGTAGTAATATAAAATATAACATAGATAAAATACGTTTAAAAATATATTAAATGGTAGGCCTGTTCTAAAACATTAATAAAACCCTACTAAAAACCATTTAAAAATTATGCCAGGCCGCCGCACGAAATAAATAGGTCTTCAAGGTCCGACGGAAGAGGCACAGGTCCGTGGTCATGCGTAGGTCAATGGGTAGGTCATTCCAGAGGGCAGGAGCCGCCACAGAGAAGGCTCTACCCCTAGGGGTCGCCAGCCGACATTGCATGGCCGACGGCACCCTGAGGAGGCCCTCTCTGTGGGAGCGAACTGGTCGGTGGGATGTATTTGGTAGCAGAAGGCGGTCTTGCAGGTAACCAGGTCCCTTGCCATGGAGCGCTTTAAAGGTAGTTACTAGTACCTTGAAGCGCACCCGGCAAGCCACAGGCAGCCAGTGCAACTCGCGCAGGATAAGTGTCACATGGGAGCATCTAGGAGCTCAAGGATCCCCCGCGCGGCCGCATTCTGAACTAACTGGAGCCTCCGGGTGCACTTCAAGGGAAGCCCCATGTAGAGAGTGTTGCAGTAGACCAGGCGGGAGATGAAGAGGGCTTGAGTGACCGTGCGTAAAGCGTCACAATCCAGAAAAGGGCGCAACTGGCGTATCAGGCGGACCTAATAAAAAAAAACCTGGCCACGACCGTCATATGATCTTCTAGAGACAGCTGAGAGTCCAAGAGGATGCCCAAGTTGCGAGCCCTCTCTGTGGGGGCCAATGACTCGCTCCCAATAGCCAGAGCTGGCACCAACTTGCTATATCCTGACGCCGGAAGCCACAGCCACCCAGTCTTGGACGGGTTGAGTCGGAGCCTGTTTCTCCCCATCCAGACTCGCACGGCCTCCAGACACCTGGACATCACTTCCATGGCAACGTTGGGGTGGTCCAGGGTAGAGATGTACAGCTGAGTATCGTCAGCATACTGGTGGAATTCTACCCCGAAACCATGGATGATCTCACCCAACGGCTTCATATAAAAGTTGAACAGGCGAGGCGAGAGGACCGATCCCTGTGGTACCCCACAAGTGAGGCACCTCGACGTCGACCTCTGCCCTCCTGCCAACACAAATTGCGACCGGTTGGAAAGGCAGGAGGAGAACTACCGTAAAACGGTGCCCTCCAGCCAGCGCAACATGATACCATGGTCGATTAAATTAAATTTATCTCTTCTATAATTTGTGATTTCAGTCTATTTTTATTTCTTTTTCCATGTCCTTTGTCAATTTCTTTTGGCATTTTATGATTTGATATAGCTGTCCCATCATAACGCTGACCAACTCTTTTCACATATTGTTTGTTGAATATCAAGTTTGATCTTGGAAAGATTTTCCCTTTTGTTCTCTTTTCTCTTTTTTTTTTCTTGCCGGTCAAGCTGAGATCCATATTCCTGTTAAACTCCTGATAGGCTTCAAATGTTGTCCCTTCCTCTGCTGTTTCCCCATGGTTTATTAGATTCATCTCATCATCGTCCTCTTCAATTAAGTTGAGTTCGTTATTTTGTTCACTTTCCTCTTCATTTATTTTTATTTTATTTTATTTATCAAATTTATATACCGCACCTACCTCCCAATGGGACTCAGGGCGGTGCACAGGAAAGGAATAAAATGTAAAAAACAATAAATACAGAAATATTAAAAATAAATTAAATTAAGTTGAACCCGTGCTAAAATTATCAATTAAAACCCATTTCTAAAATAAGATTAAAATTTAGAGCTATGCCAGGCCAGCCTCGTGAAAGAGGTATGTTTTTAGAGCCCGTCGGAAGAGGCACAGGTCCGTGATTGTGCGAAGGTCGGGTGGTAGGCCATTCCAGAGGGCAGGGGCTGCCACAGAGAAGGCTCTCGCTCTGGGGGCCGACAGCCAGCATTGTCCGGCAGCCGACACCCTGATGAGGCCCACCCTGTGAGAGTGGACAGGTCAAAGGGAGGTAAGTGGTAGGAGGCAGCCCTGCAGGTAACCAGGTCCCATGCCATGGAGCGCTTTGAAGGTGGCTACCTTGAAGCGCACCCGGAAGGCCACAGGCAGCCAGTGCAGCTCACACAGGAGAGGTGTTACATGGGAGTATCTCGACACTCCCAAAATCCCCTGCACGGCTGCGTTCTGGACTAGCTGGAGCCTCCGGGTGCACCTCAAGGGGAGCCCCATGTAGAGAGCGTTACAGTAGTCTAGGCGGGAGGTGACGAAGGCTTGAGTGACCGTATGTAGAGTATCACGATCTAGAAAGGGGCGCAACTGGCGTATCAGGTAAACCTGATAAAAGGCCCTCCTGGCCACGGCCGTCAGATGGTCATCCAATGACAGCCAGGAATCCAGGAGGATGCCCAAGTTGGGGGCCGTTTCCGGGGGAGCTAATAAGTCACCCCCGATAGCCAGAGATGGTACCAACTGGCTATATCGTGATGCCGGAAACCACAGCCACTCGGTCTTGGACGGGTTGAGTTGAAGCCTGTTTCTCCCCATCCAGGCTCGCACGGCCTCCAGGTACCGGGACATCACTTCAATGGCATCGTTGGGGTGGTCAGGAGTAGAGATGTACAGCTGGGTGTCATCAGCGTACTGATGGACTTCTACCCCAAAACCACGGATGATCTCACCCAGCAGCTTCATGTAGATGTTGAACAGGAGGGGTGAGAGGACTGACCTCTGAGGCACCCCACATGTAAGGGGCCTAGACGTCGACCTCTGCCCACCTGCCAACACAAATTGAGTGACCTATGTAGGACATCACGATCTAGAAAGGGGCGCCATTTAAAATAGTAAATGGCTTTGTATCAAATATATCATTTAATCTTTTTATTTCATTCAAAATTTCAGCCAAAAGCTCATGATTTTCTTTGGTATGTGTGTGTGTGTGTGTGTGTGTGTGTGTGTGTGTGTACATATTGACAAATCACAAAATAAAATAATAGATCTAATTGCCTGCTTTTCATTGACTTTCTTTAGTCCGAGAGCTTAACTGCTCTTAAGTACCCATTAACAAACCATTGACAATTCCCGGAGGCGACAGAATGTAGCAAAGTAGCTTAAGAACTTCTTTGTTAGAGGGGGAGCAGAAATGAAGTACAATAAAAATATAGTCCTTGTTTAAGTTTTAAAAATGCGCAATAAAGTTTCACAGATATTCCTTACGATTGTAGAAATAGTCCAAATTTCCAGATTTTAAGTAAAGTAGATTAGACAAAAAAAGGTAAATAAATCAGCCACAATCCATTCTCTTTCAGCACAAGCGGAAATGGCTCTGTCCTTTGTTCTTATGCTTCAGTCCGCCATTTCAAAGAGCTCTATTCACAGGAGAAATCTTTCAACTCGGTTAATTCCGCCGCTTATTCCAAAGTACAAAGCTTTAGTAAAAAAGAAAAATTTTCTTTGCAGAGTGTTTCAAAAGCAAGATAGCATTCCTTTTCCGGTGTTTAACACTTTCACTTTAAAGCTCCTTTCAGCTCGGAGACACTCTCGTTGCCTTATCCCCCCGCAGGAGGGGGGGTCCCTTTTGTCGCCCTTCAGAAGTTTTTCTTCGTGTCTATCAGAGATCTTGCGGGATCTCTGTATCCAACGGAGTTTACTTCCTATTCACTGCCCCTCCAGGGCAGCTTAGGTTTCTACTGAACCACGGGGGAGACAAAAGTTCGACCGGGGTCCCTATAGCTTAGAGAACTCCAGTTGTGCCGGCACGAGTAGCTCATCCTTCTCTCCTAAATACTGTAGATAGCTCTGTAGGGAAAGTAGAGAACACAAGCCTTTGATTTATGAACAACATGAATAGAAATGAAAACTTGTAGCTATTTGAGGCATTAAAAAATGTTCCAGACTATATGTACAATGAGTGTGTGTGTGTGTGTGTGTGTGAGAGAGAGAGAGAGAGAGAAAGAGAGTGTTTATGTGCGTATGAGAGAGGGAGGAGATCACTAAGGAAAGGAATGGTAGATCATACATTGGTGATCTAGGGTGGGGTTTGAATAAGAGTAAAGATTGGAAAGGGGAAAACAACATTAAAACACATTGCAGGTTAACTAAATCCACAGAAGCCAGCACATTTAAAGAACAAATTTACAACTGTGTCTTTAATTTCTCTTCTGACAATTATATATAAGTAATCCTTGAGTTACGACTGTTAATTTAGCAAGCATTTGAAGTTACAAGTACTTATAACATGGTCCCAAAGTTACAAATGTTGCAACACCACAGCAGTTGTGCATACATACCAACTACAACAGAAGCTCTGCAAAA